>CM076401.1:24784158-25340466 GCA_038363315.1 Mugilogobius chulae | reverse complement strand
AAGAGAGGGAAAGAGAGGAGAGAGAGAACAAGAGAGAGAGACAGAGAGAAAGAAGAGAGGAAAGAGGGAGAGAAATGAAGAGAGAAAAGAGAGAATAACCAGACAACTCACATACAAGTTAAACTGTCTTATATTTTTACAGTGTATGAACATTTCGGACTGGTTCAACGGCAACCAACTTTTTTTAATGTTCTTTCTTAGCTCTGTTTTCAGTGACGTTGTAAGGTCTACACTGAGATAAGAACAGGTCGAATTCTATAATGATTTAGCAGGAGTCATCTTTTCCTGTTGATAAAATACATCCAGATATTCATAAGATATTTCAAAGCTGATTTCCAATAGTGTCTAAATTGTTTGCCTTCTCTATAAACAGATAAGAATACGACTATGTGGTTGCATCATTATTGTAAATTCAATTGTGATTTAACAAACACACATTCCTTGTTCATTATTTTTTCCATAGCTCAGGCAAAGTTCAAATATTTATCAATTTAAAAATACTGTGTAAACTTTCTATCCTGACTCGATATTGTGAGTGAAATATAACGTATTAGTGGCTATATGTTATATGCTATACTTTGGTTGTGATAGTACACTACTTGTTGTACAAGTAATATTATTGTTTTTGTAATAATAACAATGACAAAAATAACAGAAGAAAGAAAGAAAAAGGAAAAGAATACACATCCAGTTAATATTGAGAACAATAAATTTCACTAGATGACATTTTTCTGAAATTTTGTTGAAAGTTAAACTAAAAGAAAGGGGTGTTATTCTTGTTCCCACATCCTTTTTGAGAATGTTCAATGTTATTATGGTGGATTGATAGTTTTCTTTTTATGGCTTGTATTGAGCAGCTCTGTATTCTGGCGGAGTTTGATGTTTAATAGATAAATTACAGGTTTTAGCTTAGTTTTTGGTTAGTATATAGAGTTTCTTCATTTTAAACAGAAACTGGTGCAAAGGTTGACATCTTTGCTCATTAAAAAACATAAAATCTCTTTTTTCTTCAAAGCATTAGAAAGAGGTGCAGTTATTCATCATTTTTGTCAGTTAAAAGGACTGAGTTATACACTTTTTTTTAAAGCATTTGACTAAGTCTCAATATTAAGATGTATATTTTTCAAGTGAATATAAACACAGTATGTTTTTTTCCTGTTACTTGTTGCATTAAAATAGTAGCTTTTTCAACAATTTCAGTGCAAACTATTTTCACTTTTTGAGAAGAGTCTGGCTGCAGCTGATGGGCAGCGCCATGTCAAGTGGAGCTCCACATAAGGTTTCATTTAATACTCTATTAGCGACCCCTAACCCCAACCCTAAACCCTAACCTTAGCCAACTTAAACGTGGAGTAGATGATTTTTCACAGCAAGTTTTAGGTTTTAAATCTGACAACTTTATTTCATAAAACCTTTGACACATGATTAATATTGACTCATTTCTCTATTCATTTTGGTTGCAATTATGACTTTGTTTTACAGCAATAAAGTGAAACTGGAGAGGACCACCCAAGCTCAACCAATCAGAGCACAGCATGATTTAAAATGTTATAATATTCAAATCAGGCAGTGTGCAGTGCTGCTGCATTTATCATGTACAGTACTTTTAATAGAAAACAAAACGTTTACTAATTTACAAGTAAAAAAGATGTCTACCTTAACTTAACTGTATAACTATTATCTTGTAAATGTAAAAATTATACCTAATTCTTAGAAAAATGCTTTCATTTCTTGCAGTCGGATGTTACCAAGTGAAACTCGACTCTGCAAACAATGATGACAAACCTCCACTTCACACAGCGGCTGCAGCTGGACTCCTTGCAATTTGTTTTGCAGCTTTTAGTTACGATTATTTGACTGTGGGCTTAATGCTGTGGCCTATTGCTGCCTTCACTTCCTCTGGAAAAGATGTTAAATACTACTTGTGAAGTGGTAGTGGTATCAGTATTGTGTTCAAATGATAAGATTGCTCTGAGAAATGTATTTTTATTTACTTTTTACTCAGTAAATGGAAATAACAATGTCGTTCAGTTTTGTGTGTCATATAATTTTCCAGATAATAAAACAACTGGCCAACAAGTGAAAAACATTTAATATTCTCGAATCGTGTTTCTTTTCCCAGTGTCTGTCATATTGAGAGCTCACAGGTGTTTTCAACTGGGCAACTCAGGCATCAAAATTATTTTCCATTTCACCAGTAGTAATTACAACATGAGGGGGCGTTCATTTGCTCGGACACTCGGAAAGTTGTATTCACCATAATTCCCACACCAAATGAAGGCAGCATGTCACTGAATGTTGTGATTACAGTCTGATAGCAACAGATGCACCTTATTTCTTCAGACTTTACCTTTTTCTTTCTCTTTCTCTCTTTCTCATTTTTAGTCCTCCAGTATTGCCTGTTGACACAAATTAGGGACTTAGTGCCACTTTAATAAAATCCATTATGACAATAACAGGGCCGTTTACATCACACAAAATGAAGGGTAAAGTCTGCTTTGTTGCAGTATTTTTCAAAGTGTCTTTGACTTTGAAAAGTTTTTAATCCCACATGCTTGATTGTGCTGTGTGACTGGAATTCACTTTATTAGATTATTGCAGAGATTTTATTATTCATAACAACATACAGTACTATGGCTATGTTCTGTAATAATAATTGTGACTTTGTTGACTTTAATACTTGGCACATCAGCCTCAAAAAGCGATTCACTTAAGTTATCTAAGTTAAAAGAATAACTGTTTTTGTTTCATGTCAACAAGTCTGATAATAGCAAAGAAAGAAAGAGTAATGAAGCTGCTTAATATTTAGTTCTACCCACTATAGACTAGGTTATGACATCACACAGAAATGCAATGTAAAATTAATGCAAAATCAGGGGGACTTATTCCCAGCGGACTGGAGGAAGCCTGGCTGATTACCTCAATCTAAAAACAGCCCCGGAGCCTGGAGAAACGGGATGAAGTGCGAACACATTTTGCATGTTGTTTCTGACCTCCCTTCAGGGCTGTTGACACCTACTGTTTTCTTCCCCGCAGCTCCGCATAACACAAAATGAATCTGTCAGCGTGAGAGCAAGCGTAAATAACGGAATAACATTATACGACAACAAGCAGATGCGTGCAAGATGCATGATAGCGCTTCAACAAAGAGACGCGGAGGCAAACAAATTCACTAAATCCACTCAGTCAGACTACTTTCTTTGGCTAAAGTCTGTGTACTCCGAAGTCAAAAGGACAAATGTGCAGTTCTGCTGTTTTTAATCAGAATATTTTGACATGGCAGTGCGGTTTAGTTCAGTGCAAGTTGATTGTCCTTTGGGAAAAAGCAGCAGCAACAATATTCACATACTTTAAGCTATGCATATAATTATATACATTCAAAGAAAACTTACAAGGATTTTGTACATTGTTATATGAATACAAATGCTTTATTTGCACTGTTTTGTAGTGACACAGCAATCAGGTATAACGCTATGACCTCCAGCTATAAACAACCATTAACAAATAAAGACAGTTAGTGTTTTCTATCAAAAATCATGAATGTATGCTAAGGTATTGCTAGCTTTTCGTCTGTTAACCCATTTTAAATTTTTGTTTTGCAGACATTTGCAGACTAAATTATAGATGATAAATAGCTTTCTAGTGGAGAGTTTGCCACATGCTGAGATGTTGTTTCTTTGCAAGCAATGTTCTACAATATTCCATCAAGTTTTCAATCTTTGAAATTCCTTTGTCCCTTGATCTATCAGACTCTTCTAGCACAAGAGCAGATAAACTGTATTGAGAATTAGATTTTAGGAAATGTTTTCAAATGATATTTATTTTTTAAATTTATAGTTCATTGATGAATTGTTTGTTGTCTGAGTGTGGGCAGCTGGCCAGACACACTGGGGATTAATAAAGTTTATATCTAAATCTATCAAATCTGTGGAGGTAATTCAGCTTGCTCTAAGAATGTGTTGTTTTTCAATATATGTTTGAGTAACAAAAATGCATGTGTTTTTCAAATGCCATCCTAGGGTACATTACAAACAAATCCAACGTATTACGCAGTGCACTTTTAAGGATAAGTTCTTTTTAAAAATTTGCTAATAATGATCAACTGCTACCAGGCTGGACTAGGATTAAAAACTGTCCCCTACATTAGGGACAGGAATTGGCTCTGTGCACGGAACTTCAGTTAGCTTGTTTATGTTCAAAATTGCCAACTTCTGTACATACAAGCATTTCCTGTTCAGCTCATTTCTATGAGGTTTTCACTACACCAGCTCAAAATGAATAAATACTCAGAAGATCAGACAGTGACAGTGAGTTGAGGTGAATGTTACAGAAAACACATTAAAGACTTCAATCAGAAGAATTATTCACCAGACACTTGTGTGTTTCAAAAGAGACGTGTTTGTGTGTAAATGCTAACGCTAACAGGAAATGCTTGTATGTACAGAAGTTAGCTATTTTAAACAAAAACAAGCTGACTGATTTTCCGTGCACAGAACCAATTAACTAAAACCTTTAACAAACGTTATTACTCTGCCTGGAATGTTCCACGGCATGGCATTCACTTTTATTTGCAATTACAAAATCTAGAAACACCTGCATTTGTACTGTGAGTGGAGTCATTTTTCCAGGTTTGTCTCCATGGAAACATTTATGCTTAATGCTAAACTGTGGCTACCACAGTTTAGCATAACGCCACCTAGTGCCTCCACTCCATTTAATTTCACTCCAGCAACTTTCCATGAAGGTAAATGAAATACATCAGGCTGAAACTGTGGTGTATTTCAGGCAAAACAAAGTCACATTTGGATAGCAGCGCTCCAACAGAAAACTTACATCGTGTTTCTTTATTACAAATATTTGCAACAAAAATACATCTTTACTAATTGTTATTGACATTATGTTTTTAAAATCAGATGCATTAAATAATTATATATTTAGACATAATATAATTTTGGAATTAGATAATTTTGCAAAGCTTTATCTGTATTTGGCTGGCACTTAAGTACTTAAATATGGAGAATTTTATGAATGCATTTTAGGTCATAATGTTATACCTATATGTTTAATTTTACAAAAACAAACAATGACACACATTATCATGGCAAAGGCATGAGATTGTCCAATAAGACATGACATAATACAGAGCATGAGAAACTGGGAATGACTTTAAACTAGTAAAAATCTGGCAAAACATTTCTTTAGAGTAATATCATGGCAATGCAGGTAAAAAGAAAAGACACAGAACGCTCCAAAACTCTGGTCAGTCTTGCCGTTTTAGTCCCACACAGACCAAAGAGGAGTCTTAATGAGCAAAGCCACAACAGCTATTTGTAAACTCAGCATGGACCTTGAGACAAAGGGTGAATGTGAGCGGAGAGGCTAATGGCTGATGCTATCGTTTGGAGGTGATTTGGAGACAGCAGCAGCAAGAAAAGATACAAGGAATTACCAGCACGAACAAAGATTAAAAACAACTTTATGGTAGTTCGCAAACTTTGCACATCACCTGAAACTATTTGGTTTTCCTCGTACCGAGTGAGAAGGCGATAAAGTGAGATTTAAGGGATTGGAGCTTAAACTGCAGCCGAACCACAGCTGAATTGAGAAGAAATGGTATAAACTAGAAAGGCATAGATCTAAACCAGACCATATGAGGACAAAAATAACAAGTAAAACAGAGCTATGTGCAACAAGAAAACATTAAACATTCATCATCAGGTGAAACTGACAATACAAATCCATGTTTCTTTCAGATGGACGCTGTTCCAATACCTATTTGTCTGAAAGAAGTCATTAAATACTGTATATATACAATTGTTTTTCAACTAACTTGACTATGCAGACTCTACAATGCATGTAAAGTACCTTTTTATAACAGAGATCAATGCATTATTAAAGCAAAATGTCAAAAAACTATCAACTATTACTGATTTTTAACACTTCATTCATAAATATTTCCAAACTTTTAGCTTTATGTTAACATATTTCAACCTTCATTCGGTTAAAATTTATTCTAAAAGTCTCAATAAACAATAGAAATAATTTCTGGCTTGTCAACCAATTGAAATAAATAAGAATGGCAAACTAGTCGACTACTAAAATAATCATAGAGACAGGTTTAATTAACAGTATTGTTCTACTAAACTGCATTTAACTTGTCTTTCTTCACAGAGACAGACAGATGACGCCAGCAGCCCAAGGTACAAGTCAGATCTATGGAAAGGCAAACATGTTAATAGAATAGAATGTACTTTTCAAGGTGTATTGAGCAATATAAACACCTCTAATAGAATAAATGCAAGAGTTAAGCTGCCTGACTTTAATACAGCAAAACCCAAAGTAAGAATCTGCTCAACTAGTTCCTACAGTTGGACAAAACAATTGGACTCGACTACATGTACTTACAGTTGGCACAACATTCTTGCAATTTTTTAAAAACTGGAACCAAAAAAACAAAACTTAACATCAATTTTATCATCTTCACACTGGCTTCCAATCCGAGTTTTTTTGTTTGGAATAGACTGGTGCCCCTCGTCCAAATTGACATTCAGGTGCACACTCTGAGGTCCAAGGGCCAGCTCCAGCTCGTGGGGAGTAAGACCAGACCTCAAACTAGAGGAGACAGGGTGTTTTCTGTAGCTAATTTGTGAAACCCTTCATGTTCGAACAGCTCCCTAAGTGGAGTGTTTTAAGTCTCGTCTTAAGACCCACTTTTACTCTCTGGCTCTTCTGGATAATTAGTTTTATTTCCAAAGACTATAGAGTTAAGTAGAAGCTTTATGTTACACTTGTTTCTGTGTCTTGCTTGGTTCGTGAAGAAATTTGGTAACTGCTTTTGTGTGTGAAAAGTGCTAAAGGACTATAGCTCTCAGAAACCCTTCAGCGCATGAAAAAGATCCACTTTAAGGACAAGTTAGCGGCTTAAGAATAACTTTTTTCAAACAGCAAAATGAACCAGAGTTGGTCCACCCAAGCACAGCCAATCAGAGCGCTGCTTTTGGTTCTTGACGTGAAAAAACATTACATTTATTCAGATAGTACAGACTAGTTTGATTTCAGTGTTTCTTATTAGTTTGGTTGGTGTTTTTTGTTTCCTAATACACAGGCAAAGGAAAAAAATAAGATTTATCTTTTGTGGTAATATTTGCTGACTTAATGTCGTTTACATTTGTTAAACTGCTATTACAAGGTCAGACACCATAATTTTAATGACAAACTTTTGATGATGACTTGTTTATAAAATGTCCAATGACTAAAGTTTAATTGTAATAATATTAAACGACTAATATGATGCATTATTTGCATTGTTCCAGTTCTTCTTGTTCCAGTTCTTCTTGTTCTTGTTCCAGTTCCCATGCACCCCCAAAAAAGAAGTGTAGTAAAACCAATACTCAAAGACAGCTATGTGTTTTCAACATCAGGAACTGAGTTAGAACTCTGACTGTAGAGAAAATGACAAAGGGGAAACAATCAAACCGATCTTGAAAGACATTATAATGCTCAAAGCCAGTCTGGATGATTTATGAACCTAAAAACTGTAGTCTACTTCTGAACAGTGTTTTCTGAGGCTTAGAGAGGAACAAAAGCATCTCACACACAAAACCCCAGCTGTGTTTTTGATGATGAAGCAATGAATGAACTAAAAAAAAAATCTATTATGCTTAATGTGTGCCCTTTAAAACAATAACATCTCAATGGAAATACTCAGTCTCCACCAGAACAGTTACATAATGCATCTTTAAACAGTTTGTATTTGTTGGGTCTGAGTTTAGTCCTGATGAAGGCTGTGTACTAGTCCTTGTTTAATCAAGGTCTTTGTGACGACGTGAGAACAAAAAGTGTGAACGCAGCTCAAAAGCAAACAATACTGCTTTAAAAGTGATCCATTATTCTTCATTAGCGAGTCAAACAATTAAACTGAACAACACGCCGCTTTCAGAACATCTGTTTTACATCACTTGTCAAACTCAGACGTTTTTGTCAAATTCCACCTGGGAGGATGACAACGCTGAAAGCCTCACAGACTGAAAAAAAAAGCGAGATGGAGGCCGGCCAAATGCCAGTGTTACTGTCAGAGCCGCGTGAAAGATGCAACCTCCAAGACCAGCGCCGCAAAAGCTGACTCCACACTTCCTAGGGCCATTATTTACTTCTGCCCGTGACATGTTTACAAATACTTACAGATTAATTTGGGTCACACTTGATTAATATCATATTTAGTCACCAGGATAGTCACCTTGCCAGGAATATATACTCTATTGTGGGGTAAGCACTTTTGGCTGCGCAGGGCTGGTCTATACTTGGAAGCTGTATGTAGGTTTGCTATTTGAAGGTGCTCCTGAGTCAACAAAAGCAGACATGCAAAGGGTAAAAATACATATAGGGAATTCCTGTGCGATGTAAAACTGCCAGAGGAGCTCAAAAAATATTGTTACTGCATATTCAAAAAGGAGCAATGTTGAAAATGATGCATTAGAATGTATTTTGTAGCACATTTTGGCTCAATCTAGTGACTTGTATTCAACATAAGAGCATGTTCTCGTTACAAACTGTGTTGTAGCCAAAAATAAATGATCAAGTATCACAATTCACTTCTTTGTTTTTAGAAAAGTATTCTGAATATCACCAAAAAGGTAACTGACTCAGAAAGAAGTTACAAAGAGTTATTTGCATCGCAACACTAGAATATTCCCATTTCAAGCTACTTATGCTCTGACACCAAGTAGTAAATCAGATTACTACCAAATTATTTATATACATTTACTGTATATTTAGCATTAGACAATAAATACATATTCCATAGTCGTAGATAACAAAGAATTTCTTAACTGGACTAAAGTTTTTTTATTTGAGCTGTTTCTTCAACTCATAGAGCAAGAACAACTTACAGGCACAAATGTTACCTCCGTCACTTTTCGGAAATGACACAGGGGAAACAATCAAACTGATCTTGCGTGATATGCTAATACGCTGAAATGCTCCAAGCAAGTCTAGATGATTTATGAAACACCAACCTTAAAAGAATGTTAAAAACTGATACCAATTTGGATTTTTGTGCCTCCAAGTTTGCACAGATGAGTCAGAAAAAGATTTGGGCTCATAGAGAAGTTTTTGGAAGTTTGTACATACAGTTTTATTACGAATTCCAAGTTTTATAAATGTGACTGGTGAGTTACTGCCACATATCTCTCTAAAGGGAGAAGCTAAGTACATGGAAACTAACACTTTTTTCAACCAGTCCTTGTTCTCTCTCTCTTAACCCTACACACTACTCTTTGTCAGGGACCCTTCTCAATGCGCTTCATCCCCCTGGACATCGCTTGGCATTTGGTTGGTTTTAGTATTTGCCTTGTTTTGTGTTTGTTTTGACTGTGACAAAACATGCAAACATTCACAGATATTCCTCTTCACACCAGTTTGTCATTGTCACTAAAGAAGATACAAGCCTGTACGACAGGGCTAGTCAACACATTTTTCCACAGCAGTAATCAATGTTGCTAATATTTATGGTTGTACAAAATATCCATCTGTTTCTGTAATATTAGTCACTGTGTGCTCTGCAAAATCAAACCAGCACTGAGCCAGAATTAAACAAGGACTAGACCAGAACTAGCCAAGTCTGAACCAAGAGTAATCGGCATTAGGCCAAAACCAGGTCAGGTCTAAAGCAGAATTACACCAAAACTAAAAAGAGGCCAACTGAGGTATAAGATACACCACCAGAATTAAGTCTACAGACAAGAAATATATGTGTATTTGCAATATTTGAAAGATGAGTTGAGGGCAGGATCAGAACCTTGGAAGGCGCCAATTCTGCACTGAAGTTATGCCCAAAAATATGTATTTGTATCACTTTCTCATTGAATTTCTGTTTCCTGTTTATATCATAATGTATTGTGGGTTTGACAAGTGCAAATCCAGACTTATCAGATTTTATAGAATACAAAATATTCAGCTAATACAATTTGGTTTTAGTTCAATTTCCCATATATACGTACAGTAGAAGTCTTCAAAGTAGTCATCTGGACAGTGTTTCCGAAGATCAAGACGTTTCGACTCCCATCCGAAAGTCATTTTCAATCTGATGGAAGTAGACTGAGACTGGCTGTATTTATATACTAAGATAAGCCCTCCCTCTAGGAGGGGCTAAACCCACCCAAACTTGTTCCTGAAACCTGTTCCTAAAACTGGTTTGGTAAGCCCTAGCTTCCTATCCATTGTTCCCTGTTTCTATTGTTCTATTGTTCTCTGCTTCCTCTTCATTGTTCTCTGCTTCCTCTTCATTGTTCTCTGCTTCCTCTTCATTGTTCTCAGCTTCCTTTCCTTTGTTCTGACTGGGCCTGCCTAGACTGTTTCAAGCTCCCCTCACTAATTCACTGGTAAATTGCCCTGGCTACCTGTGAACAAGATACAGTAGTATACTGGGTGATCTAGTTGTAGACATAAGTCCTGGAGACTGTGCTCTATCTACATTTCTTTCCCTTTAGACCAAGGGGTAAGAATGCTACTATACACACCCGGTAGGTTGTATCTTAAGCCTCCATTCCTGTTTAGTGATGGGTTTTCTTTTTCACAAAGATGGCTTCTTTTACACCTCTTTCAAACCATCCCTTCTCCCTGCTAAGAATTTTAACCTCACTGTCCTCAAATGTATGCTTGGTGGCTTTAAGATGCAGATGTACAGCTGACTGGGGACCACTTGTGGCTTCTCTTCTGTGTTGGTAAAGTCTTTTGTGAAGTGGCTGTTTGGTTTCCCCAATATAGTGTTCGTTGCAGCTCTCTTCACTGCAACGAATAGAATACACTACATTGCTCTGTTTCTCTGTAGGCATCTTGTCTTTAGGATGAACCAATTTTGTCTTAATGTGTTGACCGGTTTAAAGAAAACAGGGATGTCATGTTGTCTGAAAATTCTCTGTAACTTCTCAGACAGACCTGACACATAAGGGATCGAAACCCCATTTTTCTTCTTCTCCGTTTCCGTCTCCCTTTTCTCCTGTTTCTTGGGCCTTTTTGCCCTGTTCATAGCCCACTTGGGATATCCACAAGCTGAGAGAGCTTTCTGGACATGCTGTGTCTCTTTCTTCTTACCCTCAGAGCTTGTGGGTACCTCCTCGGCCCTGTGTTGTAAAGTTCTAATGACCCCTAGTTTGTGCTGCAGTGGGTGATTGGAGTCAAACAGAAGGTATTGGTCTGTGTGAGTGGGTTTCCTGTAAACTTCTAGTTGCAGTTTTCCGTCCTCTCCTATGATTGCCGAGCAGTCTAAAAAAGCCAACTGGTTGTCCTTAGAGTCTTCACGGGTGAACTTGATGTTGGAATCCACCGCATTGATGTGTGATGTGAAGGCTTCCAGATCTTGCTTTTTGATCTTCACAAAGGTGTCGTCCACATATCTGAACCAGTGACTGGGTGGCTTGCCTGGGAAAGTGGTCAGGGCTTTCTTCTCGACCTCCTCCATGTAGAGGTTGGCTACAATAGGGGACACCGGAGAGCCCATGGCGCAGCCGTGAATCTGTCTGTAGAAATTTCCCCTGAATTTAAAGTAGGTGGTGTTCAGACAAATGTCTAGCAAGTTGCAGATGTGGGAAGGAGTAAGTTTGGTCCTTTCTTGCAGTGTGTTGTCCTCTTGTAGTCTCCGTCTGACTGCTGCAAGTGCTTCTTCTGTAGGAATGCAAGTGAAAAGTGATACCACATCGTATGAAACTATGGTGTCATCCGCGTCCACAAGCAGGTGTTTCACCTTCTCCACAAAATCCTGTGTGTTCTCCACATGATGTTCTGTGTTGCCCACTAGAGGAGCCAAAATGGTTTTAAATATTTGGCTACATTGTAGGTAATGGAGTCAGTGCTACACACAATGGGTCTAAGTGGGACCTCCTGTTTGTGGACTTTGGGTAAGCCATAGATACATGGAATAGCGTCGCCAGGGTACAGTCTGTAGTACATTGGTCTATCAATCAGCTCCTCCTTTCTAGCTTTTGTAAACAGTCAATCACCTTCTTCTTGTAGCCACTGGTGGGGTCACGTTTAAGTTTCTGATAAGTGGAAGTGTCTTCCAGGAGGTTGTTAATCTTGGCTTCATAGTCTGTAGTGTTAAGAATCACAGTGCAACGTCCTTTGTCTGCTGGTAGAATGTTTATGCTGTGATCTTTTTGCAAGGCTGTAAGTGCTTTCCTCTCCTCTGATGTGATGTTGGAAGGTGGAGGCTTAGCACTGTTCAGCGTGGCTGTGACCCGTAGTCTGAGATCTGCTGCTTCAGATCCAGTCATATGTTCTTCTTTATAGCTGCTTCTGTGGCTGTGATGAAGTCGACTGTCGGAATATGGTTAGAAGTAACTGCAAAGTTTAGCCCTTTGGAAAGAACATCTTTCTCTGCCTGTGTAAGCATACGATCAGACAGATTTCTGACCCAATTGTTCTTGATAGATTCAGCCCCTTCTGAGAGTTACCTAACTTTTCCTCCTTGCGCTCCTGATCTCTCCTCTTTCTGCTCAGAAGAATATTGAATTTCTTGATTTGCGCTCCTTGCTCTTACTATGTTGTGCTAGTTGTGCTGTTTGTATGAAGTTCTTCACTCTATTTCCTATCTCTTCAGGGATAATGTTGGAAAGTTTATCTTCCAGAAATTCTGCTCTGTTCTTGAATTTCTTGATACTTACGTTGTTTTCCCTGATTCTTCATTCAGCATCAATGTAAGGTTTTTCTGCCAAATCTTCTCTGCTCTGCGACCTTTCACTGGTGGTTTAATCTGTAAGCTCTTCGGTATGATGCTGCTCTGCCTGCACCTGAGGTTAAAGCGAAGGTGGTTTCTATGGTCTGCTAATTTCCTGATGGTGTTCTCCAAGTCTCGAATCAACTTCAGTGTTTTCTCCCCAAAGTTCTTGGCAACAAGACGGTGTAGTCCCTCATTCATCCAGGAGTGATCCATAGTAGAAGTCTTCAAAGTAGTCATCTGGACAGTGTTTCCGAAGATCAAGACGTTTCGACTCTCATCCGAAAGTCATTTTCAATCTGATGGAAGTAGACTGAGACTGGCTGTATTTATATACTAAGATAAGCCCTCCCTCTAGGAGGGGCTAAACCCACCCAAACTTGTTCCTGAAACCTGTTCCTAAAACTGGTTTGGTAAGCCCTAGCTTCCTATCCATTGTTCCCTGTTTCTATTGTTCTATTGTTCTCTGCTTCCTCTTCATTGTTCTCTGCTTCCTCTTCATTGTTCTCTGCTTCCTCTTCATTGTTCTCAGCTTCCTTTCCTTTGTTCTGACTGGGCCTGCTAGACTGTTTCAAGCTCCCCTCACTAATTCACTGGTAAATTGCCCTGGCTACCTGTGAACAAGATACAGTAGTATACTGGGTGATCTAGTTGTAGACATAAGTCCTGGAGACTGTGCTCTATCTACATTTCTTTCCCTTTAGACCAAGGGTAAGAATGCTACTATACACACCCGGTAGGTGTATCTTAAGCCTCCATTCCTGTTTAGTGATGGGTTTTCTTTTTCACAAAGATGGCTTCTTTTACACCTCTTTCAAACCATCCCTTCTCCCTGCTAAGAATTTTAACCTCACTGTCCTCAAATGTATGCTTGGTGGCTTTAAGATGCAGATGTACAGCTGACTGGGGACCACTTGTGGCTTCTCTTCTGTGTTGGTAAAGTCTTTTGTGAAGTGGCTGTTTGGTTCCCCAATATAGTGTTCGTTGCAGCTCTCTTCACTGCAACGAATAGAATACACTACATTGCTCTGTTTCTCTGTAGGCATCTTGTCTTTAGGATGAACCAATTTTTGTCTTAATGTGTTGACCGGTTTAAAGAAAACAGGGATGTCATGTTGTCTGAAAATTCTCTGTAACTTCTCAGACAGACCTGACACATAAGGGATCGAAACCCCATTTTTCTCTTCTCCGTTTCCGTCTCCCTTTTCTCCTGTTTCTTGGGCCTTTTTGCCCTGTTCATAGCCCACTTGGGATATCCACAAGCTGAGAGAGCTTTCTGGACATGCTGTGTCTCTTTCTTCTTACCCTCAGAGCTTGTGGGTACCTCCTCGGCCCTGTGTTGTAAAGTTCTAATGACCCCTAGTTTGTGCTGCAGTGGGTGATTGGAGTCAAACAGAAGGTATTGGTCTGTGTGAGTGGTTTCCTGTAAACTTCTAGTTGCAGTTTTCCGTCCTCTCCTATGATTGCCGAGCAGTCTAAAAAAGCCAACTGGTTGTCCTTAGAGTCTTCACGGGTGAACTTGATGTTGGAATCCACCGCATTGATGTGTGATGTGAAGGCTTCCAGATCTTGCTTTTTGATCTTCACAAAGGTGTCGTCCACATATCTGAACCAGTGACTGGGTGGCTTGCCTGGGAAAGTGGTCAGGGCTTTCTTCTCGACCTCCTCCATGTAGAGGTTGGCTACAATAGGGGACACCGGAGAGCCCATGGCGCAGCCGTGAATCTGTCTGTAGAAATTTCCCCTGAATTTAAAGTAGGTGGTGTTCAGACAAATGTCTAGCAAGTTGCAGATGTGGGAAGGAGTAAGTTTGGTCCTTTCTTGCAGTGTGTTGTCCTCTTGTAGTCTCCGTCTGACTGCTGCAAGTGCTTCTTCTGTAGGAATGCAAGTGAAAAGTGATACCACATCGTATGAAACTATGGTGTCATCCGCGTCCACAAGCAGGTGTTTCACCTTCTCCACAAAATCCTGTGTGTTCTCCACATGATGTTCTGTGTTGCCCACTAGAGGAGCCAAAATGGTTTTTAAATATTTGGCTACATTGTAGGTAATGGAGTCAGTGCTACACACAATGGGTCTAAGTGGGACCTCCTGTTTGTGGACTTTGGGTAAGCCATAGATACATGGAATAGCGTCGCCAGGGTACAGTCTGTAGTACATTGGTCTATCAATCAGCTCCTCCTTTTCTAGCTTTTGTAAACAGTCAATCACCTTCTTCTTGTAGCCACTGGTGGGGTCACGTTTAAGTTTCTGATAAGTGGAAGTGTCTTCCAGGAGGTTGTTAATCTTGGCTTCATAGTCTGTAGTGTTAAGAATCACAGTGCAACGTCCTTTGTCTGCTGGTAGAATGTTTATGCTGTGATCTTTTTGCAAGGCTGTAAGTGCTTTCCTCTCCTCTGATGTGATGTTGGAAGGTGGAGGCTTAGCACTGTTCAGCGTGGCTGTGACCCGTAGTCTGAGATCTGCTGC
The DNA here is from genome assembly GCA_038363315.1 of Mugilogobius chulae. NCBI lineage: Eukaryota > Metazoa > Chordata > Actinopteri > Gobiiformes > Gobiidae > Mugilogobius > Mugilogobius chulae. The sequence goes on along the minus strand of CM076401.1, from coordinate 25,325,285 downwards.
TTCAGATCCAGTCATATTGTTCTTCTTTATAGCTGCTTCTGTGGCTGTGATGAAGTCGACTGTCGGAATATGGTTAGAAGTAACTGCAAAGTTTAGCCCTTTGGAAAGAACATCTTTCTCTGCCTGTGTAAGCATACGATCAGACAGATTTCTGACCCAATTGTTCTTGATAGATTCAGCCCCCTTCTGAGAGTTACCTAACTTTTCCTCCTTGCGCTCCTGATCTCTCCTCTTTCTGCTCAGAAGAATATTGAATTTCTTGATTTGCCGCTCCTTGCTCTTACTATGTTGTGCTAGTTGTGCTGTTTGTATGAAGTTCTTCACTCTATTTCCTATCTCTTCAGGGATAATGTTGGAAAGTTTATCTTCCAGAAATTCTGCTCTGTTCTTGAATTTCTTGATACTTACGTTGTTTTCCCTGATTCTTTCATTCAGCATCAATGTAAGGTTTTTCTGCCAAATCTTCTCTGCTCTGCGACCTTTCACTGGTGGTTTAATCTGTAAGCTCTTCGGTATGATGCTGCTCTGCCTGCACCTGAGGTTAAAGCGAAGGTGGTTTCTATGGTCTGCTAATTTCCTGATGGTGTTCTCCAAGTCTCGAATCAACTTCAGTGTTTTCTCCCCAAAGTTCTTGGCAACAAGACGGTGTAGTCCCTCATTCATCCAGGAGTGATCCATAGTAGAAGTCTTCAAAGTAGTCATCTGGACAGTGTTTCCGAAGATCAAGACGTTTCGACTCTCATCCGAAAGTCATTTTCAATCTGATGGAAGTAGACTGAGACTGGCTGTATTTATATACTAAGATAAGCCCTCCCTCTAGGAGGGGCTAAACCCACCCAAACTTGTTCCTGAAACCTGTTCCTAAAACTGGTTTGGTAAGCCCTAGCTTCCTATCCATTGTTCCCTGTTTCTATTGTTCTATTGTTCTCTGCTTCCTCTTCATTGTTCTCTGCTTCCTCTTCATTGTTCTCTGCTTCCTCTTCATTGTTCTCAGCTTCCTTTCCTTTGTTCTGACTGGGCCTGCCTAGACTGTTTCAAGCTCCCCTAACTAATTCACTGGTAAATTGCCCTGGCTACCTGTGAACAAGATACAGTAGTATACTGGGTGATCTAGTTGTAGACATAAGTCCTGGAGACTGTGCTCTATCTACATTTCTTTCCCTTTAGACCAAGGGGTAAGAATGCTACTATACACACCCGGTAGGTTGTATCTTAAGCCTCCATTCCTGTTTAGTGATGGGTTTTCTTTTTCACAAAGATGGCTTCTTTTACACCTCTTTCAAACCATCCCTTCTCCCTGCTAAGAATTTTAACCTCACTGTCCTCAAATTTATGCTTGGTGGCTTTAAGATGCAGATGTACAGCTGACTGGGGACCACTTGTGGCTTCTCTTCTGTGTTGGTAAAGTCTTTTGTGAAGTGGCTGTTTGGTTTCCCCAATATAGTGTTCGTTGCAGCTCTCTTCACTGCAACGAATAGAATACACTACATTGCTCTGTTTCTCTGTAGGCATCTTGTCTTTAGGATGAACCAATTTTTGTCTTAATGTGTTGACCGGTTTAAAGAAAACAGGGATGTCATGTTGTCTGAAAATTCTCTGTAACTTCTCAGACAGACCTGACACATAAGGGATCGAAACCCCATTTTTCTTCTTCTCCGTTTCCGTCTCCCTTTTCTCCTGTTTCTTGGGCCTTTTTGCCCTGTTCATAGCCCACTTGGGATATCCACAAGCTGAGAGAGCTTTCTGGACATGCTGTGTCTCTTTCTTCTTACCCTCAGAGCTTGTGGGTACCTCCTCGGCCCTGTGTTGTAAAGTTCTAATGACCCCTAGTTTGTGCTGCAGTGGGTGATTGGAGTCAAACAGAAGGTATTGGTCTGTGTGAGTGGGTTTCCTGTAAACTTCTAGTTGCAGTTTTCCGTCCTCTCCTATGATTGCCGAGCAGTCTAAAAAAGCCAACTGGTTGTCCTTAGAGTCTTCACGGGTGAACTTGATGTTGGAATCCACCGCATTGATGTGTGATGTGAAGGCTTCCAGATCTTGCTTTTTGATCTTCACAAAGGTGTCGTCCACATATCTGAACCAGTGACTGGGTGGCTTGCCTGGGAAAGTGGTCAGGGCTTTCTTCTCGACCTCCTCCATGTAGAGGTTGGCTACAATAGGGGACACCGGAGAGCCCATGGCGCAGCCGTGAATCTGTCTGTAGAAATTTCCCCTGAATTTAAAGTAGGTGGTGTTCAGACAAATGTCTAGCAAGTTGCAGATGTGGGAAGGAGTAAGTTTGGTCCTTTCTTGCAGTGTGTTGTCCTCTTGTAGTCTCCGTCTGACTGCTGCAAGTGCTTCTTCTGTAGGAATGCAAGTGAAAAGTGATACCACATCGTATGAAACTATGGTGTCATCCGCGTCCACAAGCAGGTGTTTCACCTTCTCCACAAAATCCTGTGTGTTCTCCACATGATGTTCTGTGTTGCCCACTAGAGGAGCCAAAATGGTTTTTAAATATTTGGCTACATTGTAGGTAATGGAGTCAGTGCTACACACAATGGGTCTAAGTGGGACCTCCTGTTTGTGGACTTTGGGTAAGCCATAGATACATGGAATAGCGTCGCCAGGGTACAGTCTGTAGTACATTGGTCTATCAATCAGCTCCTCCTTTTCTAGCTTTTGTAAACAGTCAATCACCTTCTTCTTGTAGCCACTGGTGGGGTCACGTTTAAGTTTCTGATAAGTGGAAGTGTCTTCCAGGAGGTTGTTAATCTTGGCTTCATAGTCTGTAGTGTTAAGAATCACAGTGCAACGTCCTTTGTCTGCTGGTAGAATGTTTATGCTGTGATCTTTTTGCAAGGCTGTAAGTGCTTTCCTCTCCTCTGATGTGATGTTGGAAGGTGGAGGCTTAGCACTGTTCAGCGTGGCTGTGACCCGTAGTCTGAGATCTGCTGCTTCAGATCCAGTCATATTGTTCTTCTTTATAGCTGCTTCTGTGGCTGTGATGAAGTCGACTGTCGGAATATGGTTAGAAGTAACTGCAAAGTTTAGCCCTTTGGAAAGAACATCTTTCTCTGCCTGTGTAAGCATACGATCAGACAGATTTCTGACCCAATTGTTCTTGATAGATTCAGCCCCCTTCTGAGAGTTACCTAACTTTTCCTCCTTGCGCTCCTGATCTCTCCTCTTTCTGCTCAGAAGAATATTGAATTTCTTGATTTGCCGCTCCTTGCTCTTACTATGTTGTGCTAGTTGTGCTGTTTGTATGAAGTTCTTCACTCTATTTCCTATCTCTTCAGGGATAATGTTGGAAAGTTTATCTTCCAACATTCTCATTTGACATTTTGCCTCAAGACATCATTATCTACTGTATAGCTTCTGATTCAGGGGGGCACATGATAAAGACCCTCAAGCTCAATGAATATCTTAATTGCAAACTCTGTTGTGCTGTGGTCTGGACTTTGCTTGTGAAAATCTACTTGTTTACAGCATCTGTAGTTGCTTGGTTCAATCTATCGAACTACTTTGACCTGAATCATTTTTAGCATAATCGTTCCTGAATCTAACAGGGCATCTCACCCTGGTAGTCGCAGAATTATTTTAGCGCCTGAGGAGTAAAATCTTATAATAGTCTACGTTTATTAATGATACACAATTTGTCCCACCTCCAGCACAACTATTAGATTATTAGTGCCAGAGAGGAGTAGCTCTGATTATAACTTAAAGTGATGCCATTGTCTTCTGGTTGTGAGGCGACGTCGTATTTGACAGCAAGCTAAAATAATCGTACTACATGTGACATATGCTGCGTTCATGTGGTCCTCGGAAACTAAAGAAAAAAAATTTTCTGAGTTGAAAAATGCACATGAGCGCTCAAACAAGTCAGAAACAAAACTCAGAAAGTTGTGTCATAAACTATTGTCCGACCTTAACACCTGATTTTATTTGCAACATGCTCCTAAACATTCTGACTGATTTTTTGCGTTTTATAGACAAATTTTCACCCCTGGATGTTTAATTTTACACAAATACATTTTTATATGGCGAAATGCAAACTAGCAATAATGTTTTATTGTCTTGGCAACAGTGTAGTGCTTCACTAACTTGTTTGCAAACAAAAGTAGGAGATTTATGACATTTTGACTGCCGAAGTACAGTTTAAATGCTCATCAAAAACACTCAAGAACATCTTTCTAAGAAGACAAAGTAATTACTTCAACTCTGTGTGATTTAAAGTCTGTGATAAATGTGAGAGAGGCTAAAGTCTTTCTGTTTATCTGATTTTCTGCCACTGTTTACCTGCTTTTGTGCTTTTTACATGCCCGTTACAAACACAGTGTTCTGCAGAGTTGTTGTGAGTTGAATTTTTTCTCACATACAGCTTTTTTCCCCCCTTTCTTATCTTTATTTTGAGCTGTTACAGGAGAAAATGTAATTTGTTTTTATTGACTCTCATGCATTTCTTGCCACTCAGACCTCACCTTTACAATACTCTGATGTCACCTGCATAGCCTCTACTGGGGCCACATTTATCTAGCATTTGCTCATGTGCAAAATAGATTTGGAAGAGCAAAAACTTTGCAGAGCTGATACTAAAAATGCAAAGAGGTTGTGAATATCTGCTGCAATATTACATATTAATAGAGTAATAATGTGTAATATCTATGTGCCTGCTTCACTATTAAATTGAGAACAAAATCTGCACAAATGACAATGCATTTTTTCAATTTGCACCTTCAATTTAGCACCTGACTTGTTAAATGAGGCCCTAATGGTTTGCTGTCAGTCACTTTCATCGTAACAGCAGCACATTTGCACCAGAAACATCCACTTATGTTCAATTAGTTACCAATATAACGTTGGCTAACAAAAGTAAATGGGGCAGGATATTATCCAAAACAACCAATGCTTGACGTTAGCTTTTGGACAACAACGTGTCTCACTGCTAGCTTTTCTGTTAAAATTTGTAGAAGTGACTTTATCAGTGGTGACATCAAGACCATATGAATGCAGCGATACTGTTGTCTTATAAAAGAATAGAGTAAAAATATAATGTTTGTTGCCTTTTGGTTTATTTTGTTCCACTTCTAAAAACTTAAGCGTGACAAGGCTTTCGACAGTGAATGAAGAAACATATACGCTTAGCATTATCAACATTATAATTTTCCTTAAACAGCGAAATGCCAAGAACCTTCTAAAACGCCCTTCTTCTTTCCACTCTGTAAAGCCTGTTTTTCTTGGTGCTGCGGTTTACTTCACCTCTCTTGGGCCCAGTGTGCGGTCTTCAGTAAAATCAATCAGTTTGACCAGCTCCGTGAAGGTCTATTAAGCTACACAGGTAATGCCTTTTTTTTTTTTACAACCACTTTCACACAGACGCAGCAAGAGGCTTACGAGTAAATCTAACCCTTAATTGTTTTGTGCTACTAACAGCTGTGATGCTTTATTGCTATTTACATAAGAATGATTAATGGAGGGTAGTGACGGGTTTAATTATACAAATAAATGAATGACTTGTCTTGCTGGCACTTACCGACAGTGTTCAAATTGATATATAATTATGCTTCATTAGAGAAATATAAATGCTTGCCTTCTAGCCTCAAAAGCCTGTAAAGCTGTCACATTGCGTCATGGGACATTAGTAATATTTATATAATAAATATAAATCAATATTAAACACCACATACAAAACACTTCTTAAACGACTAAGCAGCGTCTATTTCAGTGCAAAAGCCGACGGACATCTGCCTTTTCAGCAAATGTGAAAAGAGCTGACCGATACATACAGAATTCACCAAACAGGCAAAACATTAGGACCACTTCAATGCAGTTAAAAAAAGAAACAATTACAATGTGCAAGTATTGGATGTTAACTTCACTTTAGACTGTAGTTTTTGCACAGCTGAACAATTCTCTTTTCAGTACACTCGGTAAATTAAGGTGCACTGTGTAAGTTTTTTGACCAAAAATAGACTTGAAAGCATGTTTTTGTCAATTAGAAGTCTTTCAAGCACTAAGTAAGTAATTAAAATCTGCGTCTTTTCTTTGATTGGGCTTGCATAGCCACAAAATAGTTATATGGCTTTAATGAGGGCCTCTGTTTCCATCAAAAAGTGATTCCTCTAAGTTTATATTTTTTCACATCATGGCATAAAACAAGCATATCTCAATCCAGAATGTTCCAAAGTATGGTTTTGACTTCTATTTCTACTGAATTGTGTAGTTGACTTTTCACCTCCAGAAAGTTACAACGCCTACCTTTAAAGAGGTATTTTAGGCTTTAAAGAATTTTAAGCAATGTTGCAATGGTTTTCCTTTTTGAAGTTGTGTTTAGTTGACAAATATAAATAATGATTACAAAGTTTTAAAATGTACATGAGAACTGAGAGATCAAAAGATGCAGTCTATTGTCTCTTTCTATATTTGTTTTAGTACCTTAAAAAATGTGTATGTTGTGACAAAATGCCTAAAGTATAAAATAATGATCTACTATGAAGTAGCAAACAAAAGCAGAATATGTCTTTTTAATCATTATCTAAAAGCTACAATCAGTTTCATGTCTTGGAAATACAGTATATTCCATAAAGCCATATTTATATGTGGCCCTGAAGAGCAAACATGCACACAAATATGGAAGCTCGCACAAAATTCAAAAAAGAGCAATTTCATGGACGCAAATTCAGAAACACAATCGCAAAATCAAAATTTAGCAACCCAATTCAAAATCATCCACCCAATTTTAAAAAGACTAACACAAATTCACAATCGCAAACTCAAAAACATGCACAAAATTTCAAAATCATGAACATAAAACAAACAATTTTGCACCTAAATTCAAAAACGCAAAATTTCAAAGACGCAAATTTAAAAACACACATGCAAATTAAAAAACGTTGGTATATTTGTGTGCATTCAGGGCCACCGTAATTTTAGCTTCAGTCATCATAGTTTATTATTTGTGTTATACCGTTTTGTACTTTTGTATTCTATTTTCAAGCCTAACTAAACATAAAAACATGGTACTAAACACAACATATTATGGCAGCAAAAAGCAAACTACTACTACTACTTTCCCTTAATTATGATCTTTATCAATGTGAAGTACAGAAACCAAGAAATACTGACCCACTTGTCGTGCCATCACAGTTTAACATGTTTCAAACTCAATCAATTATTTATGATTTTTAAGCTTCAAAAGAATCCATTATAGGCCTATGCATTATATCTCATCCAATAATAAGTGCCATAGTTGTTCTCTTGATCAGTAGCAATGATGTTATGCCTGTTTGGTGTAAGTTGTACACTAGAATTCTCAAAAATTGTTCATAAAGTCTTAAAATACATCATTATTATAGTCTTTTCACTATGCGCCATTCAAACTCTTCTTTGCTGAGGTAGCATCCACCTCCATAATCTTCAGTAACTTAACTTCAGTAAGACCAGGCGATAAAACTCTCCATCGTAGAAATAAGTTCATAGAGTTCAGGTCCTTAAAAAGCAGCTTTGCAAGTTTATTCCATTGTTTTGGATGAGCATTGTGGAGTAAGGTTTTTAGATAGAGCTCTCGTCCGGCTGCTGCAGGTCCAACTGTGAGTGTTTCCTCTGCTCCAAAATCCTGTTCAGCTCCTCTGTGAACGAATGATACAGCGGGGACATGCCCTCCGGATCCGCCTGCCTCAGAAGGACGTAGCTATTTCCATTCATTTTCCTCAAAACGCTTGGTAGAGTCGCCGACAATCCGTTGGCGTAATCCATGTCGTCGGGCAGTGGAGGGGGCATGGGGAGAGGAGGAGCCGGCGGGGGCGTTCTTGTCGGAGATAGGTGACAATCCGGCATAATCTGCATGAAACTATCACCCATTTCGTCAAAAGTCGGCATCGATATCGAGCACCGCCCCCGATGTCCGTTCCAGTGGCTTGAAATCGTCCTCAGCTCCAAGTGAGAGCTGAGTCTTCGGTCCGTTTCGCCCAAAACGTGAAGCGATTGGTGGGAAAACTTTCGATCTCTTGAACCTTGTCTGGTGCAAAAGCTGACGTAAAGCAACACCACGGTCAATACAAGACATAGACCTCCCAAAACAGCGACTAAAGATATGTAAACAACCTCCATGTGCCTGTATGTTTGGTATTCGGGCACAGATGGGGCAGGAGGTGAAGGAAGGGGTTGCTCTGTAGCCGTAACAGTGGTTGAATCGGTTGGGCTAGCGCTGGTTGGTTCAGGAGTCGCGGTTGGCTCCGTGGGTAAACTTGAATCCGTGTGCACTCTAACGGTGTATAAGTAAACCAAAACAGAAACAGCATTTTCGACAGCAAAGCATCGGTAGGAGCCACTTTGCCTCGAGCGTGCGCCGATGATGAGGAGGCCGTCCGTGCCGATTCGGTAGCCGGAGTTTAGCCCGTAGCCCTGGAGCTCCTTCCCGTTGAACGTCCAGCGCGGAGTGGCCAAGTTGGAGCGTAACTCGCACTGGAGGAGGACGTCATCGCCGGATAAAACGGAACGACGTCTGTGGACAACTGTAAAACATGACATTACATTGAGTTAGTCTAAATCAATGAGTTATTTTAATTACTAAAGCGAGTGGGGCTGTGGTAACCCATAGCAACAAACATCCACTTTCAGCAGTCATGTAAGATCTCATACAGTCTAAATAGAAGCTGAACTTTTAAGTTATATTTTTCTTTCATTCTGGCCTTTTTCCCTTACATGTCTGACTAAAACTGTCTAAAATTCAAATGAGAACTGTTTATGAACCCTTTGGAGTCTTTGTGAAGCTGTAACCCTGTAGTTTTAGCTTCTGATGTCTAAAGCTGGGCTTACACTGTGCGAATTTTGAAACGATTTTGCCACGAATTTTTGTCGCACGACAGATTCAAGATCGTAGCAAAATTCGGCTCCTCCGTACGAGTAATTCGTGCAGTGTCTGTGGGGCTACGAGCTGCGATAACCTGCTCACGACGAACGCACGACCGCTGATCGTAGCATCGCAGCAACATCAAACATGTTTGATATTTGTCGTGTGTCGCAGGGTCCAGGCGCTGCTGAAGCAGGGAAAACAGCGTGTATGCTAGCACAGAGGTGTACAAAGATAACAAGCACACCTGAACAAGCCTCCGTGAATGAGGGGCCAACTTCACGGAGGTTCTGAACAAATCCCCACGCACACAAAGACACAAGTGCAACAGTGCAGCAACACACTTTAAACAAGTAGGGCTAACAGTTTTGTTGCGTTTTTGGTGTATTCAGAATAGAAGATCGCAATGCGCTTCTACTGCGTCAGACCATTTAGCGCACAGCCTAAATATGAAGCTTACACGGCAGCATCCAAACAACTCAGCCCACTGTGCACAATCAACATCAGCAACTATTGACAACACAGACACTTTCACAAAGAATATAGCGTATCGATGTACATGAAACCACAATGATAACACCATGTGCCATGCGCTGCCACCAGCACAACTCTCAACAACACGCGCCAGATATCCCCCACATAGCCTACATCAAGCAACACACGCAACACGGGCACATACAGCAGTCAGACGCTCGTAAATCAGATTTACCCATGAGCTCTTACCTTTCTTATTCAAAGACTGAAGTAAAACACTGTCTTCGTGTGCGCTGTCCTTTGTTTCGTTTCCAAAAAAAAGTTTATTTAGTCCAAAACACAGCTGAAACTGAAAGTCCATCAGGCCAGCGAGGTCCGAGGTTTAGTGTACCAAACCACAAAGATACACTTTGGCTTCACGCTCTCATCCAGCTCAAATATTAAAATAACTCGTCGCAACTTCTGTTGACGCCGGTACAACTTTGTTGCTGCAGGACAAACCTGTGGCTGAGTGACGTACGCTAGCATACATGACGTGATCAGGGGGAAGAAAAGCTCTGAATGAGAGCGGCTGGTGATGGCTGTATCCCAGCGCTGCTGCGCACACACTTCTCTGGCTCAGATCCCTCGCACAGTCTGAGCAGGTTGAACGTATGCGTTTATCGCTCCGCACAGTGTGCGCACCTCCGTCGTGAGTCGCGCTCTTCTCGTATACGATTCTATCGCACAGTGTGAGTTTGGAGATAATTTCGTACGTATTAAAATCGTGCAAAATCGCACAGTGTATGCCCAGCTAAGAGTGAGAGTTTCTTCAAACAAAACAAAACAGAATCTAATTTCTGCATACATTTATTTTTTTTGTGGTAAATATAAGGATCGGTAAAGCTGGTGTTGAATGCTGAGACCTGAATGACACTAGATTTGGGATTTTGGGGGTTTGACCATTCCTCTTCAAAAGCTGAAGGTAATTGAGGTAAAAATGCGTTTTACAGACCTAAAATGGCTGATTTGACTCTAAATGACAGGGCTACAATGTTATTTGGATTTTTAGCATTTCCAGGTGCTTCATAGTTTGTTATTATCAGATATTGACGACCCTCCTGAGGAACGGCGGAGTTATACTAACGTGCAACAACCTTAAAAAAACATACTTTTAATGTTAAGTTAACTTCTTTTGTAGTAATGGCTGCAATGTAATAACAGTAATGATCAATGCTTGTGTCCATACAATGTAAAGACCCACAAATATAGTTAATTCTGCAAGCCCAGTGAAGTGTTTTTAGGCTGAATATTTACAATGTAGAAAAAAATGTCCAAACACAGACAGGTGGAGTTCTCTGCGTTAAATTACCCCGTTTAATTTATGGATTATGTGACCTTGTTTTTTATTATTGTCAATTAGAATTTTGCTGCTTCTGATCACAACAACAGGACCCACACTGTCTCTGGTCATTATAATAACCCAGTGGAAATAATGTAATCGTTTGTGCGCTATGAATATGAATAGACAGATCAGTCAAAGGCGATGTACATAATATTTACCACAATACATACACACAAACAAAATCATTTCATTCTAAGCTTTTTACAGCAGCAACATGTTTTGCTCACTCATGTAATGCATTATAAATATCTTTATTCATCACCACAATGTGCTTTTGACAAGTTTTAGAAGCCACGTGTTGGTAACCAAAGCTAGCACTAGATAATCAAGTACACTTCCTAGATTTATTAGACACGGACAAACTAATTTTCACCCAAAGAGATGACTATATTATATACCTGTAGTGGCCAAAACAAATTTTTAGTGTCTCTAATATATATAGTATGTCAATAAGAAGAACACAGAAAACTAAATTTGCGCAAAGAAAAAAAAGGTTGCAGGCAATATTTTATGAATGGAAAAGTCAAAATATATAAATGTATTTTTAAATGACTGTAAAAACAAATTTCACAAACTTTATTTTATTATTAACAATTACTTACATCATTAAAAAACTGTCACTGCCATTCTTCTAGTGCAGACCTGAGCAACTGCGGCCCAGGGGCCAGATACGACCTTCTTTTACTTGGCTATGGAGCATCAATACTTGGGTTCAAAAAAGGAAAAAAATAATTGCCCACCTTTGTTGTAGTACGTGTATTTATACTGTATGTTTATGAATTTTTATGTGAATGTTAACGAGACATATACAGTTAAAAAAAACATAAAATAATGTATATTCAGTTTACTTCTTAACCTAACATATTGAAATTAAATCACTTTGTTTTTTCTTCCAACACAGCTATGATAATTACATTTTAGTTCTCGTGATTATTTAGTGATCTATAGTATAATCAAGCTTATCAATTAAACAAAAAAACCTGACACAGCTAATTACAAATTGTAGTTAATGTGAAATTGGCAGGGATTGCTAATGGCTGAAAGATTAACCTCAGATTGCCTCATTTCAGTAGTTCAGTTCCAGCTGGCTTTTAAACTGTTGTGTGATTTTGATAAACATTCTCTAATCCCTAAAATAACATTTCGTCTTCATATGCTCTCACTGACAAATTGTGTTTGTTTTGCCAAATCCTTGCAGTCCCAGTGTGCACACAGAGCACATTTGCCTTTACTATTTAAGTGTCAGACCATCTGGACAATATATTGAGAGAATACGGCGCACAACACCAGCCAAGGCGGTAAAAGTATGTGGCTTTGCTCTGTTATTTACATATTTTTCCCATCACGGCCTGACATGAAATCAGTTGGCACTTGGCACTAAACAAATTACAATATTACTCAAGATTTCCTACAATTTGGCAAACATTTGACTTGATTTGATTTATTGTGTTTTGACTAATAACAGAAACTATTTCTGTCTCTGATAAGAAGACAGAAATAGTTGGGTTAAGTTGGGTTTTGCAAAATGAATGTCCATGTCAGACTATGCTGTGAAAGAAACACATATTATGCAGTAAGTACTTGTTTTAGTTTTAATCCTGTTGCTTCCTCATCTAAAACACAGCTGGAGCTTTGTTTGTGAGATACTATTCTTTCCCCTCTGAGCCTCAGAAAAGACTCTCATGACTGTACTAGATTTCTGATTATCAGGCAAGATAGGCTTGATTATTTTCCCTGTGCAATTTTGTTAGCAGACTGTAGATGGAGCTAACGCTTATTTTTTAATGTGGCAAATACATGGCTGTTCAAATGCATAAGATGCCAATGTAGGTTCTCTAGAGCAGTGGTTCCCAAAGTGGGGTCGGGAAGCAAAACCTGGGGGTCATGAGATGATTTCAAAATGTATTTTTACAATTATGACTTAAAATGCAATACTAGGGGTGTCAAGTTGAGATTAATTAATTACAGACATATTAATCAAGTAATTTTTTTTAATCGCATTAATCTATTTTGAAATCTTTAACTTCTTTGTTTCCATAATAGTTGTAAAGTGGACATAAGGGTTGCAGAGCTAAGAAGATAGCAACTTAGGTCTTCCACAGGTCTTCATTTTTTTTTTCCCATCTGCAACAATAATGTAACAAAAACACTTAGGTTGAGTGTTTTAGGTGAGATTAAAAATAGATTAATTAATTACAGATCATGATTAATTAATCTCTCAATTTTTTTAATCACTTGACAGCACTAAGCAATACACTATCAAAATAAACACAATTAAACCTCATTTAAATGGTTTTGTAACTTAAAATTATAACAAAAGTATAAATTCTTTGCTGTGGGTGTAGCGAGTTGGTTGATTATTTTGGGGGTGTTGGGCTGCAAAGTTTGGAACTCCTGCTCTAGAGCATGAATAAAAGACTAGAACAACACAAATAATGCATCAAATTTGTCATTTAAAACTGACAAAGTTTGGTATAAAGACATTTAAAGGGAACTCATTATGTAAAATTTACTTTTCTGTTTTTAACTTCACAACAGTGCTCTCGTTATTAGTGTACCCAAAGTTTCATTTAAATAGATTCATGCTTGTTTAAGTAATCTTGCATTGTTCTGGAGCTGATGTTGGAGTGTTCAGAAAATCTCTGTCTTCACCTACCACCTATCCACGCCCACTTGTCTGTATTTACTTGGGATTACTCTTAAATTCAGATTCCCAGTAAAACATATATGGTTCTAAATGGTCAAGCAGTCACTTTTCAACAACAATAAATGGTAATTTAACATCTGTGGCCCTTTAAAGTTACATTTTACAATGGCTTATCAGTTTTTAACAGGAAGCCAAAGGACCTGCATCTAATTCTAAGCCGGTTTAGATCTGTGTTCTTGTGTTTTACAATGAATAAAATATGAATTATTGATCTGCATATGCCATTGTTTCTTCCTAAATATACAGAAAAATCACAATAGTTCTCTTTTAAAATGACAGTAACTACATTGTGAAAGAAGCGAATGACTGTCTGTCTCTGTACTTCTGTGTCTCTGCAGTAGATGTTGGTGCGTGACTACATCAGATGACCTCTATCTGCTGCGATGGTTGAGAATTTGACTCACCATACTACTGCAGAGCAAATAAAACAATCCATGTTTCACTTTCAGATCTACCAGCTAAAATACTTTGTGACAAAACCAACACAAACGTGAGAGTAGCCTAATAACTGGGCACATAAACAGCACATACAAGGTAGAAATGACTGCAATGCCCCAGTAGCAGGAGAAGAAGAGTGTCCAGGGAGCGGGGGGAGGGTGAGGAGCCGAATAATCAAATCCCTTAATGGCTATTAATGTTGAAGTTTGAGAGGTGAGCTAAGCAGAACGGCCAGCTTTGTCATCATATAATCTGTGTCTAAGGTGAGTAGTAGAGCTAGAAGGAGCAGTAGTATTAGTAGTGCTCGTAGCAGATGTAGTAGACTAATAGTAGAAGGAATGTTATCAATAGCTGTATTACGGTATTACATTGACTTTGAGAAAAATGTGACAGTTTTACAATTATTCATGATAACAAAAGACATCACCAATCAACAGTGACATCTTTAATTGTTTTTCATTCAGACTGCCTCATTACATTATCATTTCGTCTGCATTTGATGAGCTTTATTAAATCAGATTGATAATGTAAAATTAATGTGACGTAAATTATCACATTAATACATTAATAATTGTCACACAGCTATATATAAAAAAACACTTTAAACGTGTGTGTTTTTTAATTACAAAATAGTCATTATTGTTTGACCAATTCATCTTGATATTCTTAATTAGAAGTAGCTTGTGAAATAGTTAGAAAGTATTGTAGCATGTGAGGTTAAAAGCAACGCAATCAAAGGGACTATAGCCTACTCATTTTTTTTTTTTTTTTTTACAAAAAAATAACTAAAAATAAATTAATATCCCCCTAGCACAGATAGATCCATTCAGGTGAAAATTTGTCCACAATGTCCTGTCTTCGTCTAATGTCCCATTTGTTCATCCTTTGCTGCTAAGTATTGTGGCTAACAACTGTTAGCACACCGGCGCGTCTTGCTCCTAACAGCTGTGAAAAAAGCTTAAAACACATCATAATGAACAATTCAGGCTCAGAATTCAATTTTAAAATTAATTATTTAATTGTTAATGAAGCACAAATTGAGTTGTGCCGGTTTGCTAACAGCAGTTAGCCACAATACTAACTACAACAGACGAACTTAGTGGATTTTGTTGAACAAACAGGGCAATATTGGACGGAGACAAGACATACATTGAGAAGCTATCTGTACTGGGAAGAAACTGACTTTAAGTTTTTATTGTAAAAATGTTGTATTTGAGTAGAAACTGATTTTCTAATATAAATTGTAAACCTAATTGCACCTGCAATACTTGCGAATCGCAATGAGATATTTTTCATAAATCATGCGACACTTTAATGTGGAACTTGTAGCAATAGCAGCAGATGCAATAATAGCCATAATAGTATTTTGTGGTACATACCTTTCCCTGAGTTGTCTTTGCAGCCTTTCACTCCTTTCAGGATATCCTGCGTTAGGTTTGACCTACAAAAGGCAATTCAAATTTTGTTAAATTACATTTTTGGCAAAACTGTGTTATACATAAAGTTAGAATCAATGGTCAGCTTTTTTCCTGCCAACAAATCATATTAAAATTCATAAGCAATGAATAACTACTGGACAACATTCAAACTGCTGGGATTCAGTTCAGTGCAAATTACTGAAACTACATGTACTACATCTTTCCAACACTTCTTTTCTTTCTTTTCTTTAAAGTGTGATTTTGAAATACAATCACAACCTAACCCAATAATGCATTAGTCTACACAACACATTTCAGATTCTCAAAGTTGTCATTATTCAATCTGCGCCATTAGCCACTTAAGGATGGAGTAGCTACCGCGTATTTTAAAACCATGAAAAACATTTTCATTTTCCTCACCACACCATTGGCATTTACAAATTTGTTTTTTGTGTCACAAGCACTAGTTTTAGTTTTTTTCAGCTGTCAAAGTGGAGAAATGAGACTCAAACTGCTGCTTTTTGCTGTGAGGAAAGACTGCTACCCACTCTGCCACTGGAAGACAACTAATGTATAAGCCCTGAATGTTAACCTTTTAAAACTTTATTTTGTCATACTATCCACTCAAATGCACATAGCACATTTTCATTTTACAGCCCCTATTAAACTGGTCCATTTCTGCCTCCTTTTGTGCATACAGATGAGAGCACTCAGTGTCCTCCTGTCTTTAAAAGAACATTATCATAATAAAAAAGTGCACAGACATAAATTGTGTAGTCTTCTATTCATTAATGCAGAACAGGTCCACAGGAGAGGCAGTTGTGTCTGCTGCTATAATGAAGATTAAGATGGCTCCAAGTTGCTCAGGCAAGAATGAAGAGAGGAGCATGAAGTTTGGACATGTACTAGAGAGGGCTGGAAACTGTAATTAAAAGTGTTAAATAACTAGATGTCTTTGAGTAGAAGAGAAAATGAAGCTTTTCACAAACTGAACCAACAATCAAGTGCTGGGCTGACATTGTAATTTCAAATAAAAAAAATAAAAAAAAAATACAATTATGCTTTCTTTAAAAGGACTTTGATAGACTTTGGCATCAAGAGACAATTACAAGTTTAGTTTTATGTGAAAGAACAAATAATACTTAGTAAAAATACCTTCTAATGTGTACTAACAAAACATAAACATGTGTAAGTGAGCATCTAGTATTTTTTTGTATTTGTGTGTATGTGTGTGTTTTTTTTGTGTTTTTTTTTTTTTTTGCTAGAATATTACTCAGGAGTACCTACATGGAGGATTAAACGTAAATTTGTCTATGTGGGAAATCAAACAACAACCTAGAAAGCGCATTAGGCAATATTCTTTAAATTCTTAATTCTTAATTCTTTTACGATGTTCATCTTGTCTTCAATAGTATCAGCAGTAATCGATTTCTTCTATTCAGACAACTTTTTAGCTTCATTTTAGCTTTATAACTGATATTTTTGTAAATAATCAACATATATAGTATATGTATATTTGTGTTATCATTATCAGGTTTCACTGAATCAGCATCTGGCCTTCTCCTCTTATTTTTATGTGTTTTTTATTTGTCTCGTTATCGATCTCACACATGAGTTTGCTTTGATTATGAGCCTGACCGGCGTCTCAGCGCAGATCAGAGCCCTGTACTACGAACGTCGCTGAACTTATCCTGGATAAGTTTCTCTTACCGGGTTAACTAACTCAGATATGAGGCTCTCTGGATAAATTGTCCTACGAAACAAGTTCACAACTGGATCTGTTAACCCTGGATTTTCTTAATGAAGCCGTGCGTTCACAGTAGGGTGACCACCTGTCCCGCTTTTGGTTGTACCGTCCCGCTTTTTAGGCTTCTGTCCCGCGTCCCGCATATCACGGCCGTGTCCCGCTTTTTCATTGGTGATCGAACATACCAAATATAGCACTTATAGCGCCGTATTTAAACGGGGATTCGAGCATCTGCCTGATCTCTGTTCGTGTGCGTCCGTGTGATAAGCAGCACCGCACGTCAATCAACAGTATGCGCGCCGCTGATCCCGCCCACCACTTGCGAGGAAAACTCAAGCGGCGTCAGCGAAGGAGAAAGGCAAACGCGTGTGAGAAGACGAAACTATCGCTAGCGAGGCAAAGAAAAGGAGAGTTTACAGGTACAATCACTGAAACACTCATGAGTCTGAACACTGAAGGAGACGCTGAAGGAGACGCTGGAAGAGCGCAGAGCTGTGCAGTTTGTGTCCATCAACCACGGAGGCAAATCTGACTAAAACAACAGGCCACACGTGAAGCTCATCAAATAGGCTCAACATCAAGAAACTTCTTAATCAATGCAAACAATCAGGCCAATCTCAAACCAAAAAACTACTACCTGTTCTAAATAGCCTAATATATTTCAACAAATACGACTATTATCTATGTAGGCTAATAATTTATTACACTGCAAAAAGGAAAAAGTAACTTAGATAAAAGGACTTAAATTAAGCATATTTATCTTAAAAGATAAAATTTAAGATGTTTTCACCAAGTCTTACTCAGATTATTTGACTTGTTTTAATATATAATGATATTCTATTCTATTCTATTTATTTATTCTATTCTATTCTATTCTATTCTATTCTATTCTATTCTATTCTATTCCTTATCTAGATATAAAACTTTTTTAAGCAAATTTGTATCTGTTTTAAGTTATAATTGCTTGAATCAAGAAAAGAATTGCTTAAAATTCTGTCAAGAGAACTTAGTCAAATGTTCTTACTGCACTGGCAGATTATTTAACTTGAAATAAGACATTTTACCTCAAAATAAGAAAATGTTTCTTATTATTTGAATAGCCTTTTTTGCAGTGCAGAAAACTTGTTATACAGTTTAAAATATTCTATATGCATCTGTATATTATCTGTTTAGTTCAAAACAGGTTTAGTATAAAAAATTATATTATTTGTCGAGTCCGTCCCACCATGTCCCACCAAATCCCCGAACCTGTCCCACTTTTTGGAGTTTTTGAGGTGGTCACCCTAGTTCACAGAGCAGAGGCGGGGTTAGCGCAAACTGACCAATCAGAACAATCAAGTTGCGGACTTCAAACGTGAGGAAACGTCAATCATGAAGCGAAATACGAGCATTAAAATCTAAGCGTAGGAAACGAGCTGCAGCTTCATATGGAGTCTGCGCTTACGAGGCCAATCACAGACACTAAAGTTACGCTAAATACAACAGACTAAAGCACAAATGTGCAGACATGACGAAACATTTAATAGATCGACCGCTTAGTCTGAATGAGCTGTGTCTTTAGACAAGCGTATTTTGTTTGAGTCAAAGTGATGTGTAAAGATCCGCAGCCAAATGTGCACAAAGTGCATTCAATCATTATTTCTTGACAAAAGTGTTTATTAATCATCACACAGATTAAACCGTATTCTTCAGTGTTAGGCTACATAGCCTATAAGATCTCATGGCTCCTCTTAAAAAATAGGCTACGTGCGCATCGAATTGATATAAAAAATACGCTGTGACTTTCGCATTTCCTCATTTCCCTGCTCTCTCCCCTCTCTTCACAAATGCCTAAATTCTCGTCTCTGATTGTCTTTTTAACTTATTCGGGAACATATCCTGGTCCGGAGCAGGTTATCAGTTATGTTGCCATAGTGATCCAGTTTCGTAGGACTGCCAGACCAGGTTTAACCCAGAACTTACCTCGCAAAACCCCAAATCTAGCTTCGTAGTACAGGGCTCATGTCACTGTTCACATCCTGGTTTTGTTTTGCTCTCGTTTGCGTTCACAATACAAATGAACCGCTCCAGCGTACGCATCAATCGAGCCGAGACCGACCTCTCCAATCGTGTCAGATTTTGAAATTTTGGACTGGATCAGAGTTCGTTTGAGCGTTTAACAATTACCAGTACTCAATCAAACTGAACTATCCAGGCAAACGAATCCTGATCTGAATCGAAAGTGTATTGTGAATGCGCCCTAAATGATTATTTGCATCTTGTTAAATGTCTTTATAGGTCTCCGTGATGGTAACATATGCATTTTTGGGGCATTTGAAGCATGTGTCTACTTCCTCAGCTGCCTCCCGCTCCAAATACGGCACATGCAGGCTCTGAACCCTGCTCACATCCCGACCCAAATTGCTCTCCTGAGAAACCCTGAATCTTTGATTTTTTTAGCAGAGTAAAATGTGCTAAGATGTGTTTTTTTTTTTTCAATACTAGATCCACAAAAGGAGCATTATCCCTGAAATTGCTTAGTTCTGCTTCAAACACTGTCTCTATATGTCTCTGGCTAAACCAATACAGCTTTTAGTAAATTCAGTTTATTGTCTGATACTTTGCGTTGTTGCATAGCGATTTTGTTCACATTTTTCCAGTGTTTTGGCTTATGCATCTCTATGGACGTTTATCACAGAGCAAACAAAATGGATTTCCACGGAAGCGGTTGTTTTTCACATTCTGTCTCAAGCTTTATGCAAACTACGCTTCTGAAAACTCTATTCACACGGAGGATTGTCTCTTTGCCATCTTAATACTCACATTCTGACCTGCGTTCCACTTGAGTACGCTCGCAAAATAGAGATTCACTGATGCAAAAATGTGTGATTTCAAATTCACTTTTCTTTTCTCCCCCCAAAGCAGTTACACAGACCTTTAGATATTCAGTTGGAAGGGGCCACAAGTTGTATAAATATTTCAGTAGCTTTCACTAAAGATGAGCGAGGGAGAAATATTAATCGCAGAGCAAAAGGTCGTGTAATGTAAAAATATACACTGGGTCAGACTCATAAATCTCTTTTTTAGTGACGATTATATAAAAATTAAAAAGGTCACAATGATTTCACGTGGGATTTAAAGCCGCACAGGTTTAGTCTAATAAAAGCAGCGAGTGTATAAGGTACAATATTACTTTAAAGTGACACTTACATGAGTAAAATGAAAAGATTTGAATCAGGGATGTACTATAACTCTGCTTCACTGCTTTTTCATACAACTTTTATTACTGTATAACTGTAGCTTTATAATACAATATATACTGTATTTTTCTGTATTTATTATTGTACTACACTAAGCAACTAAGCATTCCCTTATTCTTTCGTTACAGTCACAATTTTCTTTCCAAGGACCGGTCGATGTTAAGTATTGCCAATAACAACACTTTAAAATGCATACTACTGATTATTGTGTACATTTTCAACTCTCTTATTGCTTGAATTGGCTGTTTTTGGGTTAATTGCAGCTATATTTTCATAGTAAAACGTAAGGAAGTAGTGACAAACTATAAAATAAAAGTAAAATACACATTAAAAGATCCTCTGGGGCCAGGTAGAAGATGGCTTGTGGCCCTGTTTTGGGCTTTGTATTAGTGGTTGAAGACCTATAGACAGAGCAGGGGTCAAAGCAAAAATGCCTTTTAATTCAACCCTATGACAAAATGTGAATTTAATTGCACGTCGATTGATCCAGTTGGAAATGACCAAATTATAAAACATGGGTTAAGTGGGGCTGGGTATTTCCTTGTACTTGACAAAACAAAACACATCCTGATGCTTAATACAATATGTGTCTTTATACATACAGTATGTAAATAGTCTGGATACTCAAGGATATTAATAGTAGTGCTAAATACTAGCGATAGGACGATTCACTTAAGTCACAATTTGATTCAGTTTTCGTTTTTGCAGCCACGATTTTGTTAGTTTATCTAACATTTTTACCGTAAGACACAAAATAATAATAATAAAACAAAACCACAGTTGTTAATGCTCAGAACTTTTTTTTATGAACATCTGAGCTGTAAACAGTAATATTTAGTGTCTATATGAGGTCCATCATCAGTTGTTAATGCAACATAATAATGCACATTCAGTCATTTTTTGCACAGGTTCACGCTTTGTTTCTTCAAACATCGTGGCTATTATTGTATATAGTGTGCATTATATATAACATTATGGCCTTTCGATCCAATGGCTGCATATTCGATAGATTTTCGAAGTTTTCAAACGATTTTCCACCCCTACTAAATAGTTTAGTACCCAACTTCACGATGACAGATACCCTCCCCTCCCACTCAGTGACAGTAAGCTGCCCTGGGGCAACTCAGCAGAGGCGATTCACCAAAACCTGGCGCCTCAACCTCCGACTACCACCAAGTGTTCCCTAACATGCATGTTATCAGTTGGTGGGAAACCGGAGATCCCAAAGATTTTCAGGGAGTTTTGAGGGAGTTCTTCAAAAGAAGTGTGAACTAGTTTGTTTTCCTGTTTTTTTTTAGGATAATTTCTCTACAATACATCTTGAATTAATCAGAAAATAATTCTATTTATTAGTTTAAATGGCTGCATCTTGATATTAATCATTTCTTTCCAAGAGTGTCTTCACTTTCTTATAACAAAGCTTTGCAGTAAAGCAGGATGTTTGGACCTGAAGAATGACCTCGCTGAACAAAGGTTTGGACCACTGATGATGACGAACAAAATGTGATTGGATTTTCATGTTCACATAACTTTCACCTTTTCAACCCATCAATTCAGCCTTATGCAGGTTTAAAGTATATAACTCAGCAATGAATAATTATTTATGCTGTTTAAGTCAAGTCAAAGACAAAGTACATATATTGCTAATGCTCCTATGCTAGTTTGAACCTCTCTCTCTCCTCTCCTTCTCTCTCTCTTCCTCTCTGATCCTCTCTCTCCACCTCACTCTCCTACCCCTTCTCTCTTTCTCTCTCTCATCTTTTCTCCTTCTCTCTCCTGTCTCTCTTCTCTTCTCTCTTCTCCATTCTCCTGTCCTATCCCTCTCTCCTTTCTCTCTCTTCTCTCTCTTCTTTCTCTCTCTCTCTATCTCTGCATTCTCTATCTTCTCTATCTTGTCTCTCTATACCCCCTCCTCTCTCTCTTTCTCTCTCTCTCGTTCTCTCTCTGTCTTCATCTCTCTTTCTCTCTCTGCCATTTTTCTTCTCTCTCTTCTCCATTTCTCTTTGTCTCTCTCTACATCACCCCCCATCTGTCTCTCTCTCTCACTGTCTCTGCCATTCTCTCGTTCTCTCTCCTCTTCTCCATGTCTCTCTTTATGCCCTCCCTCTCTCTCTTCTTTCTGTCTTCCTCTCTCTCTTCCCTCACTCTCCTACCTTCCTCTCTCTTTCCTTCTCTTTCTTTTTCTCTATCTCTGCCATTCTCTCATTCTCTCTCCTCTTCTCCATTTCTCCTTGTCTCTCTCTATACCCCCTCGCTCTTTCTCTCTCGCTTTCTCTGTCTACATCTCTCTTCCCTCTTCTCTCTCTCTATCTCTGCCATTCTCTCGTTCTCTCTCCTCTTCTCCTTTTCTCCTGTCTCTCTTATGCCCTCTCTTGCTCTCTCTCTTCCTCTCTCTCCTTTCTCTCTCGATCTCTCCACCTCACTCCAACCGTTCTCTCCTCTCTCTTTTTCTCTATCTCTGCTATTCTCTCTCCTCTTCTCCATTCTCCTTGTCTCTCTCTATACCCCCTCGCTCTCTCTTTCTCTCTGTTCATCTCTCTTTCCCTTTTCTCTCTCTTCCTCTCTCTCTATCTCTGCCATTTCTTGTTCTCTCTCTTCTCTATTTCTCTTGTCTCTCTCTACCCCCCTCTCTCTCACGTCTCTGCCATTCTCTCGTTCTCTCTCCTCTTCTCCATTTCTCCATGTCTCTCTTTATGCCCTCCTCTCTCTCTTTCTCTCTCTGTCTCCTCTCTCCCTCTCTCTCTTCCCTCACTCTCCTACCTTCCTCTCTCTTCCTTCTCTTTCTTTTTCTCTATCTCTGCCATTCTCTCATTCTCTCTCCTCTTCTCCATTTCTCCTTGTCTCTCTCTATACCCCCCTCCTCTCTTTTTCTCTACCTCTGCTATTCTCTCATTCTCTCCTCTTCTCCGTGTCTCTCTCTATACCCCCCTCGCTCTCTCTTCTCTCTCTCTTTGCGTTCTCTCTTTCTCTCTCTGTCTTCATCTCGTTCCTCTTTCTATCTCTTCCTCTCTCTCTATATCTGTCATTCTCTCGTTCTCTCTCCTCTTCTCCTTGTCTCTCTTCATGCCTCCTCTCTCTCTTTCTCTCTCTGTCTTCCTCTCTCTCCACCTCATCTCCTTCCTCTCTCTCTCTTCCCTCTCTCTTTTTCTCTATCTCTGCTATTCTCTCATTCTCTTCCTCTTCTCCATTTCTCCTTGTCTCTCTCCCCTCGCTCTCTCTCTCTCTTTCTCTCTTTCAATTCTGAGGCACCAGACTAGAAGCAGGACTAACAGGTTATTTACAGCTAACTCGGCCACCAAAACAGAACTTTGATTGAGAAAACAGTCACAGAGACTTTCAACTGTCTACCTTCACATTATATTATCTGTGTTAGTAAATAATAGATAACCTGAATTTAAATGGATAATAAAAAATACAAAATAGCTAGCTTGAAAGAACAGCTGGGCCTTTAAATTATAAGTTATGCTAAAAGAACAACGCGTCTTTATATAGTGTCAAGCTCAATAAAAGTGTGTTTTCACCAAATCTCTGCAGCTCAAGTGTGCAGACAAAGCAAGCTTGGCTCTTCTGTTTATCATCTTATTTACCTCTGTCTCTTATGACTGTCGCACCATCTGCCTCTGAAAGGAGTGTACTTATTTAAACTACATTATATACCTTCTTTAAAGACATTTACTTTGGCAAAAACAAACAAGATATGAATAAAAACATGATGTGATTATAATATGATCTGTAACCTTGAATAGCTCTTGATATTTAAAAAATCCAGTGGGAGCAGATCAATAGTAAGAGACACATTGTGCTTATTTTAGGTACTTGACATTAAATAATCACACATTGTAATTAGATTGATAGGTTTAGAACCCAATGTGTGTCACTAGAAGTATCAGTTTTTTTAAATCATTGTAACTAAGTAAAGAGATGAAGGTAAGAATTAATATAACTCTATTTATAAATAGTGTAAATCAATTGTCATACAGGGCTATTCAAATATATTTTCCTGCAGCCAGACTTCTCAAAGCCCAAAACAGCACAACAAACCTATTTGTATGTTTTTTTTATGTCCAAAATCAACAACTTGAAATGTATTGTTCGTGTAAGAAAAAATATAAATCAAATCTAGACTTGAACTGAAGAAGATTATAGTATCAGATAAAGGACTAGGCCAGGGGTGTCCAAACTTTTGTCACAGTGGGCAAAAACATGGTGCAGGGTCATATAATACATGACTGTGAAGTAATCATTATTATTTTTTTTACATTAAACCTAATTTTAATGAACCACCACACTGTTAAAAAGGCATAAATCATTCATTTTAGGTGTTTATAACATTAAAATGTTTGTTATTTTGACTATGATAGAAGAATTGATCAAATTTGACATTAAAAAACTATACTTTTTTGTCATTGAGCCATTCTAGTAGGAAGTCTGAGGGGGAAAAATGGTCCAAGGGTTGCTTTTGGCCCCCAGGCTAAAACAAGTCTATAGGCCTTTTCCCACTGTAGGAACTTTTTTCAGTTCCTAGTCCTTTTTTAGTTCCTGTCCCCATTTTGGGAGCATTCACACAGAGCAGGAACTATGGACTGGGGCCACATTTTAGGGACTTTTTTAGCTCCTGCTCTGGGGCAGGTACTTTCCAGTCAGACCAGGAACCTTATGGTGACACAAGCATATTTTACACTGCTAACTTTGTTTTTAAACATGTTTTATGCATTTCACATTTAGATTAACTTTCCTTATCCTTAGAAAAATTATTTAAAGGCAGTAACTCCAAAATGTATTTATTTATTTGTAATAGTAGCATATAATACTATTATTTGAATTACAGTGAATCATTTTGTTTTATTATTAATCCCGTGATGTTTTTAAGTTTTGCACATTATGATTTTATGTGGAATCGAAAAAGACAACTTTGTCTTCTTAACACCATTTAATGAATTATTAAATGTTCCAGACTTTATAGGTGCTAATGCTAAAGCTAGTTAGACCGCTTTCAGAAACTGTTGCTGTGTGAACACAAACATGGGGACAGGGTATTCTCTGACTAAACAGGGACTGGAGAAATTTGGGGACTAGTTCTTGTACTTCATGTGGGAAAACGCCTTATGTAGTAAACCTTTTCAGTTCCTGCTCTGGGGCAGGTACTTTCAGACATACCAGGAACTTTTTGGTGACAAGCACATTTACAATGCTAACTTTGTTTGGAAACATGTTTTATACATTTTCCCAATTAGACAAACTTTCTTGATCCTTGACAAAAATTACTTAAAAGCAGTAGCTCCCCAAACACATTTGTAAATAGTAAGGAATAACATGAATAATTGTGCTTTAATGTTAATTTCAGTGATGTTTTTAGCTTTTGTACATCATAATTTTATGTGGAATGGAAAAAAATACTTATTTTCCCAACACACTAACTTATTTAAATGTTCCAAACTAAACAGATGATAAAGCCAGTTAGCCCTACTTTCAGAAATGATTGCTGTGTGAACACAAACATGGGACTGGGTAGTTCCTCTGACTAAACAGGGACCAGAGGAATGTTGGGATTTAGTTCTTGGTACGTTCATGAGGGAAAATGCCTTATGTTGCTGCATATCCACCACTGTTCGCTGCATGTTACAAAAGTGTTTCCCAGACTTCTTTTTATCATACATGGGCCACATCATATTGCTATGGCTGTCGTTTGATAGTTTGTATGTATTTAGATAGGCACTGATAAATAACATTGACTGCTTCAAATGCACAATTATTTTTTAATCTCTATTGTAGGGGTCATGAACAAAATAATAATCATACATTTGTTTTATTGACCATTCTCACCTTTGTAAACGTGAGCGACCTCCACACAGACCCTGCCGTCCCAAGCACAGAACGGGTCTCTGGCAAAAATGCAATCGAAACATGAAGTGTACCTCCTACACCAGGACATCGGGATCTGCACCACGCCAGAGTACGAGCCCACATAGATACTCCTCTGCAAAAGACACAAGCAACAAGCTACTCAGATTTTATGACAAAACAATCCCACGACACAAACACAGTAGCTAAGAACACTGCTTTTTCAACAGTACGCCTTTCATAACAAACATGTTTTATGCACCTTTTACTTTCAGTGTAGTTGACTAATTAGCAGAGGTAGATGGGTTTACTTGATGTACCTAGATCATATGACTTGTTTCGATGTGTTTTCTGCCATGTTTCAATAAATTTGTTCTTATTTCAAGTCAAATTATTGGCTAATGAAGTAAGACATTTTTACTCCCCCAGTCGCAAATTTGATTCAAGCTCAAATCTCTTGAAAAGAGTCAGAAATGTCTTGAAACCAGTGAAATAAGCTGACACATGTATAGCTTTAAACGACAGTTGAGAATAACTTTTTTTTTACTTTAGTAAGTTTACACGTTTACTTTTATACTTTTACTCAGATAAAGGAGTGTCAGCAGGACTTTGATTTCCCTTACATAAAGTAGTGTACTTGTAGTAAATAAAATCAGTTTACTAAAAGTATACTACTTGGGACTAAGAGTATACTTTAGTCGACTAATTAAATACTTGTGTGCTTTTAGTTTAGAAAAAGTTCATGAGTATACCAATAAGTATTCTTTCAGTTACTAAAAGTATTCTACTAATTTAAAGTTTATAACAGTATACTTGTAGCATCTTAAGTAAATCTACAAACGTCATGTAACTGTACTTTTACTTGAGTAGTGACCTTCAGTACTTTTTCCATCTCTGCTTGTTTTTTGATTGACTGATTGATTTAATCTTTTGTTTTGCACAATGACTCATAATCCTGCCACAGATCAGACTTATTTTGGGCTGTACAACAACTCTCTCTACAAATCCAAACGTCAGCAGTAGAAGTGGAGCATTTCAGACTGAGAAAATAGCTGTCACTTTCCCCATACATAAATATAAACTTGTCATCTCACATTAAATCAGCATACCAGTGTGGTTGATATCACCATGCTCTCTACGGGCTGGGGTCTATCAAACAACTGCAGCTCCTCGATGATATGCATTTCCCCGTCAATGTTTACAGCCCGATGCAGCCATCCGTCATCTGCAAAACACCATTGAACTTTATATTTGCTTTCTCCGCAGACACGAGGTCAATCAGACTTTATTACACAGAAACATATCGGAGACTCACCAGTGCCCAAAAACAGGATTGTATAAACATTTCCGTCTAGAGCGCGTTCCTTGTGCACAGCGATCTTGACATAGTTGACGCTTCTTTTGAAAAGCAGGGGACGCGCTCCGATCGGGTGGATCTGATTGGCCATGAGCGGATGTCGACGGGCAAAGGTCAGGACGCTGTCGGGGAGATCGCGGGAGGAGTTTATGTTGAGAGCTCTGTGGATGTCTGTGATACACTGGAAAAACAGAAAACAAAATGTAAGTGATTGTGGCTTAAGTTAGGTGAATTTGTAGTTTATAACCCATATGACAGATACATGTTTTCTCATTTTGATTTGGTTTGGTGTGACAGTTTTACAGCAGTTCTGTTGCAAAATTATGAAACGGACAAATAAATCTCCCCACACATGTCATCAAAAAGTGAAAAAAATGAAAGACAATTTACACAGAACTGACGGTTTCCTGGGAGTTTAAACAATCATTCAACAACACTAAAGTCTTACAAGATATTATAATTCCTCAAGTCATGTCTGTGTCATTTATGTGGATTTTGATTTTTCTTATTTTGAGGTACAAATGTCTTGTTTCAAGTGAAATAATCGGCCAGTGCAGTAAGAAAGCTTGACTAACTTAGTTGTTTTGAGCAGAAAATGGTAGATTCAAGTATTCTTGACAAGGTTTTAAGCTAATATACTTGTATTCTTGATTGAAGCAATTATGGCTTAAAACAGATAAACATTTGCTTAAAATATGTTTTTATATCTAGATAAGGTAAATTGGGATAGAATATTATAAAAAAAAAGTCAAATAATCCAAGTAAGACTTGGTCTTATTAGGTTAAAAAAAATCTTAAAATTAGTCTTTTAAGATTAGCTTATTTATTTATTAAGCTTAATTCGAGTCATTTTATCTAAGTTAGTATTTCCTTTATTACAGTGAATTAAATCTACATTAATTTGTTGGACAAAGGTTAGTTATTTGAAATGTAGTATAACCTGTCATTCACACTTTAAGGAGAGACACTGCTCTTAGTACGGTATTTATATTTTTGTAATGAAACAAAAAAAAAGTCCAATCTCATCCTAGACAGATTTTATTATTGATTTATTCCACTTCATCCGAGGAATTCTACAAGTCATTGTAAATTCAAATGCTGTTTTCTTCACTCAATTTCATTTCACTCCAACTATTCGCTTTGAAAGAGCTTTCTCCTGGCACGATGGCAACCAAACTGGGCATTCTTTTCCATAGGCTAATATGGCTATTATTCTCTGTGGTCTTTATACTTGGTTATTGGTTGCCACCCTCAGGTTGAGAACCACTGTTAGGTTACCATGGCAATGATTGTTAGCTATTTTAAATATAAACAAGCAAAGATGGGACACTTCAAAGCGGATGATGTCATAGAGAATTCTGTTGGCTTTGACGTTGCTTAGAAACCCAACTATGTGATGTCATTTAGAAGGCAGGCGGTCTGGGCTCAGTCTCACAGACGACACTGACAGAAGCACATGTCTTCTGTCACCTCCCTTTACTTTGCCTAAAACCAAGTTTGTGGGTGTAAATTGTTACCTTATCTTACTGTTTTGTAATCACAACAGTATTTAACATGGCTTCAAAGACAGAATTGTTTTTATTGGCGTTGCTTCTGATCCAAGCGGTTAGTGGAGCCAGTATCAAACCCAGAACTTTAAATGGCTTAGAAGAGACCACCAACCCAAAAGGCGCCTCAACAAATGAGAAACCCTTCCCCGTTGTGGATGTAGATTTCAGTCATGTTCGGGTTCCCTTAGAAATTTTGGCGTGGATGTTTTTGGCGGCTATCATGAAACTTATCTTCCATCGTTTTCCGCGTCTGTCTAGCATCTTCCCAGAGAGCTGTCTCTTGATCGTTGTGGGCCTGTTGGCCGGCTCCATCATCTTATTGGTGAAAGAAGAAGGGCCGCCTATGATGGATGCAGAAGTGTTCTTCCTCTACTTGCTGCCTCCTATCATCCTGGAGGCAGGCTACTTTTTGCACCTCCGCTCCTTCTTGGATAACTTGGGCACAATCTTGACCTTTGCTATAGTGGGCACATTGTTTAATGCGTTCTTCATTGGTGGCCTGTTGTATCTTGTGTGTAATTATCTTGGTGTTTTTGAACTCAAGTTGTTACATTGTTTGCTGTTTGGATCTATTCTCTCTGCTGTGGACCCGGTGGCAGTGCTGACTGTTTTTGAAGAGATTCATATAAATGAGCTCTTGCACACTTTGGTGTTTGGAGAATCGCTGCTCAATGACGCTGTCACTGTGGTGCTTTACAAAGTTTTTGTGGAGTTTTCAAATGCTGAGAGTGTCACAATTGAGAAGGGTTTTATGGGGGTTGCGGCCTTTTTGGTGGTGGGTTTTGGAGGAATGCTTATTGGAGCCATTTGCGGTTTAATAGGTGCGTTCACTACGAGATTCACATTCTATCTCAGAGTCATCGAGCCGATGTTTGTGTATGCATTCGGTTATTTGGCCTACTTGTTGGCCGAGTCGTTTCACCTCTCTGGTATCATGGCATTAATAGTCTGCGCCATAGTCATGAAACCCTACGCAGAGGAGAACATATCACACAAGACACACACCACAATCAAATACTTCCTGAAGATGTGGAGCAGCATCAGCGAGGCTCTCATATTCATATTCCTTGGGGTTACCACGGTGAATGGGAAGTACTTCGAATGGAACTGGGGATTTATGATCGCCACCGTCATTTTTTGTACTGTGGCGCGGTTCATAGGAGTGTTTGGTCTTAGCTTTTTCATCAACTTGTTCCGCAGTAACAAATTGACAGTCAAAGACCAAATAATCATCTCTTACAGTGGTCTTCGCGGAGCTATTGCGTTCTCCCTAGTTTTTCTTCTCAACCAGGATGATTTTCCAATGAGAGACCTGTTTCTCACAGCCATCATCACTGTTATTTTCTTCACGGTGTTTGTTCAGGGCATGACAATTAAGCCTTTGGTGAAGTATTTGGGAGTGAAACTTCAAACAGATGATCAGGTGCCTGAACGGGAAACTACTGCTCAGGGTCATCACCACTGGGAGGACGTAATGCATCGCATCAATTCAAGGTACGTAAAGCCAGTTCTGCTTGCAGGAGACCATCATGAGCATCATCAAGAGCCAGCGTGTCCTGCTCCACAAAACATGGTAGAGTTTATTGATTTAGTGGAGAGAGGAAAAAGCCCTGTCTTGTTTTCTGCGGACGTGCACACGAGCGAGCCCGAGCTGTTTTATTCTACAGAGGACCTGGACCAGATTGATTTCAGGTATGTACCCAATACACACAGGAGCCATTCACTTACACAGTCAACACCACACTTAACACAGTCTCTAGACAGTGTCATATTAATGGACGAGCTGAACCATAGTGAGTCCAGGAAAACCCAAAACCCCTCTGAATAATGCCAAAACCGAGGAAGGGTAAGGGTGCTTAACACCTTTGCAATTCCTTTTCCATTTGGCCAAAACCAATGAAGGGTAAGGGTTGACTATGTCAAAACCGAGGAAGGGTAAGGGTGCTTAACACCTTTGCAATTCCTTCTCCATTTGGCCAAAACCAAAGAAGGGTAAGGGTTGACTATGTCAAAACCGAGAAGGTGTAAGGGTGCTTAACACCTTTGCAATTCCTTATTTGGCCAAAACCAAAGAAGGGTAAGGGTTGACTATGTCAAAACCGAGGAGGTGTAAGGGTGCTTAACACCTTTGCAATTCCTTATTTGGCCAAAACCAAAGAAGGTTAAGGGTTGACTATGTCAAAACCGAGGAAGTGTAAGGGTGCTTAACACCTTTGCAATTCCTTATTTGGCCAAAACCAAAGAAGGTTCAGGGTTGACTATGCCAAAACCGAGGAAGGGTAAGGGTGATAAACCTTTGCAATTCCTTCCAAAACCAATACAAAAATGTTAATAAAAAATACAAATTTGAAAATGTCATTTCTTTTAAACTGGGCATCATGTGTGATATGTAACATTTAAATATGTAACAAAGTATGTGGAACTATTAAAAATGATGAATGAATTTATGACTGTCCTGTACTATAAGCAATAAAAAAAAAAAAAAAAACAATGTTTAAAAATGATCGAGCTGCATTTTGGGGGACATCTAAAATCTATACCAATTTAAGTAAAGTGTTGTGTGAAACAGTATTTGTGGTGATATGTCATGTTGGATTTTACACATTTCTCCACACTCTGCATATCATCTAAATATACAGCCAGGAACTTCCAGTTGAACTAATGATTTATAAACCGCTCTCAGTCGGGGGCAGTCTCTCCATGCGTCCTGTCAGGGACTGCTTCAGAAACAATAACATTCCACAGATCCACAGTTCTGCTCCACTCTGAGGGAGGTGCAGATGGTATAACCGGTCCCAGGTAGAGGTGTTTCCAACCACTAATCATGACTGGAAGCCTTAAGACCTACATACAGCCTCGCTCTCAATTCACAAAAAGAGCTTCAAGATCTGTGTCTAAAGGTGATTGTAAATTTCCCAAAAGAAAGTCTGCCTTCTCTCAATCAGCTTTTTCTCATAAAGCCATCAAGGAATGGAATGGAATGCCAGACAATCTCAAGAATATGGCTGATTTCTGCAGCTCCTCACGGGCCGTCCAAAATTGGATCCTTGAGCACCAAACTTGCTCACTAACAATACCAGACAAGTATTTTGCCATCAGATTACCAGACCAGAATTGAAATAAAATTACCCCTAACCCTTGCATTACCATCAGGTGCATTTTAATAATACCCATTGCACATTATTCTACTTATCTTTTGTACTGTAACCAATAACTTTGCACACTGTATCTATAGGGTTTGTCTAGGACCAGGGGCGCCTGCAGGGGTTTGGGTGAGGGTACGCGCAGTCACGCGCACGTGTGCACGCGCTCTGTCACGCACGAGCCCTATCGCGCACAGATGCACGCAACATCACGCACCCGCAAAGCAGTCTTTTAAGCTTTTCTCTGTCGCCTTCAGTGCCAACCTGAGGAACTTTTAAAGGCCGCGACACAAGTGTTGACCCTCGGGAGAGAGCGGGGCCAGGGACTGAGATAAAACACCCGCGCGGATATTGAATTATAATCCATTAACGTTATTAGGCTCAAGCAAACCAGCCAAAAGTAACAATACAGCTGTCTTTAATTTAGGAACAATTGGACAATATCCATCCATTATTAGGTAAATGTTTAGATGACTTACCTCTCAGAGTCTGTTTTACTCAAACTGATGTTTTTACGCTTTCTTCTTCACGACGGGCATTTCAAACGATCCTTGGCATTTCACCCTCGTCCTTTTCCTCTCTCTCTTCTAACATAAAAGCCAATGGCCGCGCTCTTCGACCCTCGCTCGCACTGAGCAGCACATGTGAGGCAGGTCGTAACGTAAATCCGATAAAACACAATATAATAAAGTCCAGCAGCGCGTTGGTTCTGTCCCGCTCCATATTAGTTTGAAGTGACGCAGATCGTGTAGTTCCTGGAACAGCGGCGGCTCTGACCAATGGATGAGCAGAATCTCTCCTCACTGTTTCCCTGTTAGCGCGTCTGGTGCTGCTTTCATGTTCTCTCGGAAACTGTGAAGTTCCGAGCTCCGACTGGGAAAAACGTTTTTGAACACTGCTCGGGAGGGAATTTTAGCTCGGAAACTCGTGCGGAAGTGTTGGCGGCCAAATTCCCTAGTTTGCGTCAAATGACAAGAGCCTGGGGAGGACCCACGGCAGGACCGCATGAGATTGGAGCAGAGCACTGACTCAAAATGACAGGGATTTAGTATTTTATCACACTGAGAGTTCTGTTTCACCAGTAAAACACATTTAAAACCTTAACACAGACTAAATGAGTTTACATCAATGCAGGTACAGGTAATGTCCAAAATCATTCATTTATCAACCTTTTACCAACAAGAAAAGATAAAGCTCCTCAGTAAGTTCACAAGTTACACCAATAAGAGTTTCCACATGACTTTTTCACGAATCTGCAAAGAAAATCAAGATGAAGTGATGCAAATGTTTGTTGGTGTCACTGCTCCACGTGTGTTGCACAAGCTGCTGTCATGAACGCTCTTTCTACCTCACATCAAATATTAACTTAAAACATGTTATGGTACCTTTTAATTTGTAAGTTTACCAGATAGAAACGGCAACAATCACTAACACACATTGGTTAAATAAAAAAAAGTCAACACACACGGCTGATGCTCCAGGCGAGTCAATATCAGCCTCTAAAGTAGATCCTACACACAAGACTTCGAAGGTTTTTACTGAAGGGTTTGTTAATATCTTAATCAGTTTTAATAAAGTTTTAAGTCTAAAAATACTTCAAGTAGAATTTCATTGCAAATTTTCAGATTGATTTGACTCAAAAACCAAATAAGACATCCAAATTCCCACGGTAAAAGTTGTATCTAATGTGTCAACAAAATCAGTTTAAAAGTTTCTCTTTTAAACTGATTTTTTGATGCAGCCGACCTAGTTGTTTGCATTTTTGGCCATTTTTCACATAAAAATCCTTATTTCTTTTTCTAAAACTTGTCTAACAGCATTTGAATGTGTATGCTTTTTTCAGTCAGTTCTATTTTATGTATGTATGATTCTTTTGTATCTAATATGCCAACATTAAATCTGTCTCTGTCATTTTTTTTTTTTTCAGATTTGGCTGCTCCTAATATGCAAATATTGCTGTTTTTGCTAAAACAATTTTGACACTGTAAAAATAAAAGACCAAAATATCAAAATGCTAAAAAATGCATTGCTTCAGAGTTAGATCAGAGTGCATAGTGCATTCTTTCAGATAGTGACAGCTCGTGGGAGAAACTATTTGTGGTGGGATTGAATGAATAGTTAAAATGTTGTTGCCAGTTTTTTTTTATGAAAGAAGCAAGCTACGTGCATACATTATACACTGAGTAACATTTAAAAGAGAAAATATCTACACATGTTTAATAAATAATGAAGGATTTCGCAAAAACTGGTTTTCAGCACGCCAACATGTTTGTAAGCAATTCATGACAAATTTTACACTAATTTAATATGGGATAGAACATAACGCAAGGCAAGGCACATTTATTTGTAAAGCACAATTCATACACAAAGCAATTGAAAGTGCTTTACAAGGCAGGAAAATGCATCAAAATTACAAAACCAAAAATATATAAATAATCAGTATAAAATTTACTTTAAAAGAAGTAAATAAAAAAGAGTGCAGACAAAGCATTTTAGTCATATGCACAGATAAAAAGAAATGTTTTGAGTCGAGATTTAAACATTGTCACAGTAAAAGCCTGTCTTACATCTTAGCTGCAGATCTTAGCTGCATAAAACTGAAACGCTGATTCCCCATGTTTAGTCCTGACTCTGGGCACCAGCAGGAGGCCGGTCCCTGAGGTCCTCAGAGTCGGAGATGGTTCATAAGGCACTAACATGTCAGAGATGTACTTTGAAGCGCACCCTGTCTTGCCGTGCTCCTCCCAGATGGCGCTTCCAATGAGCCGCTCTGGGTGGGGCCAAAGGCCTTTTTAAACCCAAATGTTTGAATGAATGGTGAGATTCTTGTGACTTATAATAAAAGAAAGAAAAGACACTTGCTGCTGTCTGTCTGCAATTTTTTTGGTTAGTCCTGCAAAACTGGGAGCCAGTGCAAAGACCTAAGCACAGAACTAATGTGATCGTACTTCCTGGTTCTGGTCAGGACTCGAGCAGCAGCGTTCTGGATGTACTGCAGCTGTTTCACAGCTCGTTTGGATAGGCCGGTGAGCAGGCCGTTACAATAGTCTAACCTACTGGAGACAAATGGATAAGTCTCTCCAAGTCAGGCTTTGACACTATACCTTTAATTTTGGCAATGTTTTTTAGATGGTAAAAAGCTGCTGATGTTGACTTAATGTGGCTGTTAAAGTTCAAGTCTGAATTCATTATTACCCCCAGATTTCTAACTTGACTTGAAGGTTTTAGAGAGAGAGACTGAAGGTGACTGCTGACACTTTCTCTGTGTTTCTGAGGGTCAAAGATGATAACCTCAGTCTTGTCTCAGTTGAATACACACAATAATTTAAAACTACTTGAGCTTTAGAAAAAAACTCAAAGTACACTGAAAAAATGATTCTGGTGCTTATTAAAGGTAGCATATATTTTTACAATTGTTATTAAAATCTACCCATATACTGTAATTAGACTAATTTTAAAGACACCAACCGCCTGACATTTAAATGTGTGTATTTTATTTGTTTAATACTTACACCAAAAATTGTGTAAATGCAAAGATCTACTTATTGCACATGGTCCAGGAAGCAGCGCCAAACACCTCACTGCAGTAAGTCCAGTGTAACTTGCCAAAGCTTGATCCCGTCAGGTCTCAGAAGCTAAGTTTGTTTGGCCTGGGCAGTATTTGGATGGGAGACAGTTGGAGGAGCCACAGTAAAACCAACCGAGAAAAAACTTGCTTCTAGTAGTTTTAACTCATATATCCCTCACATTATAAAACATTTCTGGAGGATTTATAGCCGAAATTTTGTATCCATTTACAATAAACTGATAGGTAGATTATAATAACTAGCAAATATGAGCTGTTTTAATAGTCTTTGGTTGTTGGTCTTTGTCTCTTTGGGAAATAAGAATATCTGATTGCGATACTTGATTGTGACACTTTGCATTAATCTGGTTGGATACTAGTCATAATAGTAAACAATCTATACAAGTACTTTGACCCACAGAGGATAGTAAAAATACATAGCTTTAAACCAGCCGTTCCCAAAGATTTTAGAGTCGCCGACCCCTGAATATTGCCCGAGGCTGACCGATAACATTTCACACTCTTATCAAAATAATGTAGCATGTTTTTCCTCTCGGATTAAGAACAGCAACATGATAATGCCTGTGGACTTAGTATGGATTTAAAATATTAAATTAGTTAAATTAAGGATATGAAGTTGTTGGATAGCCCTGGACCCCGCTTTGGGAATCACTGCTTTAGACATATAATGTACAAGATAAAATACTATTGTCTTGTTTGACTGTATTTGTTTAGAATTGAAAAAAATATATACTGTAATTTCTGCACTATTGAGCGCTCCTGAATATAAGCCTCACCCACTAGATTTAATTAAGAAAAATGATAAAGTACATATATAGGCCGCACTTGTTAATTGTATCTATGAGAATCTATAATTTTGCTGCATTGCCTATAAGCCTCATAGTTCAAAGCTCATGACAAAAGTAGCGGCGTATAATCCAGAATTTACGGTATATATATATATTTAAGACAATTAAAAATAGATTCTCCTTTGTTTTTTCAGTGTTGATACATGATGAAGTAGGGATGGGTAATTGACAAAAGGGATGCGATCTCAATATTTTTTTTGCCACATCTCGATGATGATATTTGGAAGTTATTTTATCAATCCAACAGAAATACGTAAAAACGTGTTTTGAAACTTTTTAGTTGACGTCCATAGCTTGCGTTCATTTTGTAGAATTTGATTTCCCCCGATCATTTTTTGTATTACAATGAATTTTAGTTGCTTGATCTTAATTGCTATTAAAGAGAAACTAAACTCAGAATTGACTTTTTTCACTGTCAGACTGTGTATCTGGGGTCAAAATTGAATTATCTACTGTTTCCAGGCCTTTTTTTTTTTTACATTTTTGTGCAAACTCGTTCATTTTGCAGTTATGTGTATAAAAACCGTGGCTGTACTGCCACGATAGACAAATGCTGTCAGTGCATTTTCAGTACCCTCCGACGTCACAGTGATTTGACGCGACAGATGAGCCGCCCAGATGGTTTATCTAAACTCCTCCTCCTGACACCGCTCCTGTAGAGAGTAGGAAAACGATCACCCGCTGCATAATGACATCAGCCGTCATTTGGCTCAGCTTGTTGAGCGAATGGTGCGATGTGCAACCACTTGTACAATGCGCTGGTTCGAAACTCATTCCTGTGGCAAGTTTATCATTGTCGTTTTTATTTTTATTTTTATTTTTAGAAAATACTTACGTCATAAATGCATGTGCTTATGTAGACTAAAGCAAAGGTTTAATACATATGTTTTGTAAAAGTAAATATAAAAAGAAATCTTGACGTGCAAGTAAGCAAAAACTTGCTGTGCAGCTTCCTCCGCTGCAAACCTCACGTCAGGATCAGGACCGCTACGACACAAAACTCACATCATTTACCAAGCTCGCTGTTCATATTTGGTGCTGTCAATCAATGTCTGTTCACACCCACTGGGCGTCTCTTCAAAGGCCTCCGGGCACTTTTGCGAGCCTGTTTGAGGTTCAGTTGTGGGCAGAGTTAGTCTCTGAACGCACGTTTAGCCTCACTTTAAATATTATTGGCCTACATTATATAATGTGACTTTTGTGCCCTAAGTTGAAAGTTCACATTTTAAAATTTGGATTTTTAAATTGCTTTTTT
The DNA here is from genome assembly GCA_038363315.1 of Mugilogobius chulae. NCBI lineage: Eukaryota > Metazoa > Chordata > Actinopteri > Gobiiformes > Gobiidae > Mugilogobius > Mugilogobius chulae. The sequence goes on along the minus strand of CM076401.1, from coordinate 25,287,465 downwards.
TTAAGCGTTTTTCTTTGCGCGATATACTCGATATTCAATTTTTGGATATCTTGAAAACAACATTCTCAATATTATCTAAAATTGAATATTTTGCACAGCTCTAATGAGTAATACTGCAGGTTCCAGTATCTGTATTGATATGAAACAATAGTACCATTTTAAGCCCTCATCCTCCCATCATCAATAATAGTCACCTAGTGTATATTTCTGTGTGTTGTCCTCATACAACCAGATTTGTTACATTGAACAGCCAATAAAGCCAGTAAAAATTAAATTAAACCCAAGTACATTTTGGATTTGTGAGTTTAAACATCAGTTTCTGCAAATACAGGCTTTGGACAACTGTATTGAACAGTGCTGTTTCTTAGATACATAGATGCATAGATACAAACTTAAAAATGTTTGACTTACAGATCCAGGCCTGGGCTCTGGGACTTTGCCCGTGTACTCTCTCCATTTGGAGTCCTGCACCTCCATGTACGGCCCCGCAAACACTCTCTGAACGTCGGAGAAGGCAAACTGACACACGGCCGACGCCTTGATATTTTTCCTGAAACACAACGATAAACAAATGTATAACATTAACAACATACTGTACATGTCATCTGCACTTCTGTAATGATGCAGGCAAACTACATAGTTTACTAAATAACTAAGAAACGTAAATATATTTGTGTTTCATAGCATAGTGAGGGTTTTATCTCGATAGGTCCTACCTGAATAAATAAAGGTTGATTTAAAAAATGTAGATAAGAATGTTAATTGACCATGTATTTCATAGCAAAGTACTTATAAGACAAACTGCCTACCATCTGACATCACATTCTAGTTTTTTCCCTTATTATAACTCTCATTATTGGTTTACTCAAAATTGTATTAAGAATGATTCAGGCATGTTTATGTAATGTTTTGTCCTGCAGCTCATGCTCCAGTGCTCAGAAAAACCCTGTCCTCACCTACCACTTATCTCCACCCACTTGTCTGTATTTGATTGTGATTATTGAAAACATATTTTGACTGATTTGAGTAAACCATGTATGGCTCAAAATAGTCAGGTAGAAACTTTACAACAACAAAAATTACAAAATAAAAATCTGCTGCTTGTTACATTAAATTAAAGCTAAACCCTAAAACGACTCTTTTTTTTACTGTTAAACTGTGTATAATGTGTTTAAAAAGCATTGCCTACTGTTCTGAGTCAATGTTTTGAAATTTTAGTGCAAACTGAACAAATGATCAAGTTTCAGGTTAAATTAGTCACAAACTGACTGTGTCATGTCATTTCTAGATGCTCTGTGACATCCGTGTGTATTGTCCACTCAAAACAGAGCGCTAATTGCAGACACCTGCTGTCAAATTAATCTCTCTGCTGCTCTTCTCTCTAAGCCCCACATTTGCCCTTTTACCAATGCTTTTCAATCGGTGTGTTCAAGATGTGAAAATCTCTGCCTGGATTGCAGACGAGGGGAGACAGCTGAAGGCAAGGGGAGGAGATTCAACTTGGACACTTCTTGTGCCCAAGAACAGTCAGCTCCCACAGAGTCACAGAGACGACACAGCTCTCGAGTTTGTTCAAAGTGTTGCACTGAATAAAGTTACATACAACTTTGCAAAAGCTTTTATGCTTCCCTCACACATCACAAACTCACTCATACATCACCAGAGCAAAGAATAAAGAGCTCATCATAAAGTTTATACACTTGAATTCTGTCTGTGAGAAAGTGACTTTCAGCTCATTAAGATTCATGTATTAATGATGCTGTGTGTGATGTCCAACAATCTGGGTCTTTTCTGACTCGTGTTAAACACTTGTGATGTTATAAAAGTAGATAGATACAATAAAGACAGAGGAGGAGGAACTGCAGCGCGTCGCGTTTTATCAAAGCGAATCAGCTGTCAGTCTACTGCACTACATTTCCCATCATACATCAGGGCTTTGTAGTCATCGAGGCGGTGAAGTAGGGCTGCAATTTCTCGCCTCGACGATTTGTCAAGTCGGCTTGAGACGGATTGCTCCTCGATGTAACCCCCGACCCCCCAACACCGTCTCGAGCCGCCTGCCCTGGACCGACTTGACCATCTTGAACACACTTATGAATTTGCTGTGTTTTCAAAAGTGTTTGTGGGTGGAGTTTAGGGGGTGAGCTTACAATGAAGATGAGGGGCTTATCACTATAGAGAGACGGAGTTTAGCTGTTTGGTACAGGAAGTAAATGGACATCAATTTTGTGTTTTTAAAAAAAAAAACTAAATGTGAATTACTGATCTACACTTATTAAAGTTTATTCCTAAATACGTTGAAAAAACACTATAGGTCAGTTTTAACAATGGTATCTTAATAATAGTCTGTCATCTAAAAACAATTACATGTATTTCTCTCTTTCTCTATTGATGTCTCTTTTAGAAATACATTTTACTGACTTCAACTAAGTGCTTTCTTCATCGAGTCAGTGGAATTTCTCATTTGTCTTGTAATGGCAAAAGCTTTCAAATAAAAGATTCAAAAAAGGAACCCATCTGGAGACGAAAACTATGTCCTTTGAAACATTTTTTTTTAAATAAAAGCCAGCAGCAACACCAAAATCATAAAAGCACACATCGAAATTCATGATTAAACACCCAATGAAGTAAAAGGCAGGTATTATCTGGAGAGACACGGCGTCAGGGATCGCATTTCTCACACCTGACAAACACGACACGGCTGATGACAGGAAGCACATACCACAGGCTCTTTTGTGACTCTACCAAAACTTGTGAAGCCATTTTTTGACACTTCCTCAAATCAATCTGTCTGGGAAAAAAAAGAGCGAATTCAATGACAGGTGTGTAATTATTCTCCCTTTATCTCAGAGGCTGCTCCTGAGGGATGTTTTTCAGCGGTGCAGGCAAATTATCAACAAAGCAATTGACCCACATTTTCGTAGTTCAAATGGAGCTTCGGCTGTAGTGGTGATGATAGTGGGAAAGGCTGTGTTAATATTAGTGAGAGAAGAACACTTTAAAAAATGTCACATAGATCTCGGCGTAATTGTTTTTGAGCCTCAATTGGCGTCTGCTCTGCGCGGTGTTGATGTAAAGGTAATAGAAAAAGAGAACGCAAATGTAATGATAGGAAATTGCCGTAATTTTAGGAATATAAGCCAGTACTTTTCTCACAAGCTTTGAACTCTGCGGCTTATACAACAATGAGGCCAAATTACTATTAAAAAGGCCGGATATAGCCTATGTACTTTTTTGTTTTCAGCTTATTTTCAACTATCTTAAAGAGTATATACCTTTTAAATTAACTGTATATATCTACTATCAAAGCAAACCTCTAGAGGAAAAAGTGATATTACCTACTCATTAATCTCTTACTTTTTGTCCAAAAGAAGGATTATTGGTCAACGTCACTTTCGCTCACTTGCAGGAAAATACACTGTCCGGACACTGCAGAATACCTGTCATTTGATACATTCACATTGGAAATAGATTTTAATCTATTTTATTGTAAAATATCGGGTATGGTGCTTTTAAAGGGCCAGTACCCATTCTTTGCCTCCTTGATAGGGTGACCAGATGTGGAGGTGGAGAGAGGAGTGTGCGCAAAAGAATAATGTTCCTCACAACAGGAGGCATTGAACAGTCTTTAATTCATGTTAATCCGTCCCATATTGGCTGAATAATGACCAAAAACACATGTTGAACTAATAGAGATTCAATCAGGAAATTACTGCGACGAAACACCTTTCTGTTAAGTTCTTTAAGAAACCACGCAAAACATGAGTGTCATGACAAAGTATTTGACTTTAGTATTTCTGTCAAGAAAGGCCACTGCGAGGTGAAGTGGTAAGTAAACTGTGCGCAGAAAGAAGCCGTGTTGCTAAATGTGGATGTGTGTAGCCTGGCTTATTGACGTGCAACACAGAATCTGCCAGGTGTCAGGATGAGTTTCGGGACATGTGGGACGGGATTCGGGATTCGGGACACATGTGTGAATTCCGGGAATGTCTCAAATTTTTGGGACGTCTGGTCACCCTACTCCTTGATAACGTAAACAAACTGAAATAATTACTTCCAACATCAGTCTACATGTTTTGTTCACTTACTTAATGCATTCTGAACCTCCGAATTGTTCATCATGATGTGTTTTAAGCTTTTATCACAGCTTTTAGGAACAAGAACGATGCTAACAGCAGTTACCCACAATGCAACAACAACAACAACAACAACAACAACAAATGAATCTGGTGCAGTTTACAAACTGGAGCAATATTAGATGTAGTCAAGACCATAGACATATTATTAGTGAGGCGCAGTTCGACTGATGCTACCGAACACTTAGCACTGAGCTAGTCCGATATATTTTGAAGAACTTCGGAGCTTTCTCCTGTTTGTTTTCCTTTAGTTGTTAGCATTAGGCCGCAAAAAGTTATGAAAGATGCAGAGAGTCGATACAGTTGATACAAACCTGCGACCACATTTAGCAGAGGTCAAAGGTCAGAGCCTTGTTACAACTTACTATTGAGTTGACAAACTTTTTAGTGTTTTAATACAGGCAAAGTTTGTGTATAAAACTACTAACGGCTAGCGAACATCACTGATCAAGTGAATCATTTAGGACTTTTATGACCACTAAGCATTGTTCTTTACAAGTCACTAGTGAAACCAGCAGAAAAATGACATAAACATCTCCAAATAAAAGTTGAACATATAGCTTCACTTCTTTGTGGAGGAGTGTTCAGGTGAGTTTGAAAAGCATTTTCTACCAATGAATATATTATGTTTGGGAAACATAATATAACATCGCCAATGTTGTTTAATAAAGCTTCATAAAACACAAATCAGTCCGTTTTGCTTGTGGTTTTGTTGAAAGCGCTCGTTTTATCCATAAAAGTGAAACTTTGGCCATTGTGTTCAATGGAGTCATTTTAAGCAAGGCTAGATACATATTTTTACAGTGAGTAAGTTATAAATAGTAAATCAAAAAAAGTAGAAGTTGTATTAGTTGACTGAGAATGAATGACAATAGCCTCTTCTGTTACATCCCTTTAGAAATATTTGCTCTCTCTCCTTGTGAGTCAGAAATAGATTTGGCCCTTGTGGTTTCTGAACCTCTTTAGTGAGAAGAAAGCTGTCATTGAACACATTTAGGATTGGCCTAAAGAACGTCTTAATCTCGAGCCCTACAGGTGAGATTAGTCATAAAGAATTTTCCCGACAGATACTTAGGGGCATTGTGCGTCCGAGCTTTCAAAACCTTTCAAGAGCTGAAAATTAGACACAGGTGAGACCGCAATTTTAAAGCAGTGAGCAATAGACCCCACAGGCTCTTTACTCACACGACGGCTTTAATGACGGCTCTCAGGGCTGCGTGGAATCAAAGTAAAACCCTGACTCTACTCAAGGACAGTTTCAGTGAAAAGAGTTTATATGAGGTACTTAAATCACTTTAAAGGTGCATTGCGTAAGTTAAAATGCTCAATATTACGATATATTAAATTACAGTCCATTGGCACAGGCCTGGATGTGCGGCATGATGTTTTGTAAACTTACCGAGGTTGCCGGTGTGAGCGCACACAGGCTCATAAATGTGAGTGGCGCTGGTTGCATTTTTCCGCGCGAATTTTCCTTCACTGTATTATTGCGATTATTTCTATTTATTTCGCAAAAGCTCTCGGTTTTATACAACAGACAAATGTTGTAAAGACTGTTTCATAAAAAAAAAATCAGTGATAAATACTGTCATCTAGCTTCCGAACCCCCGCAACACAGAATAATTATCAAAACAACTACCGCACCGGCCTGAGACCAAGCAGCACTCGGACATATTTTTGAGAAACTGTGCTGGAGATGAATAAGATCAACAGGACGCTCATTTGGCGATTATTTTCATTAGAAGGTAAGACACTCAATTATAAACAGGCCTTTCAAAGTACATCGCACATTTGTTTGTCTTGGTAAGGTTTATGTTTTAGTAATAAATTGCCATTGAGTATTTAGTTTATGAGAAATGAGTCCTGTAAAGAGCTTGTTTACAATTTTCTCTCACGCTAAAACAAAGCTTTCCTCAAACTCTCAATAATCTTGAAGTTAAAAAAATGTATATCACAATTTTCTTGGAGTCAGACCAAATTTTTCTCATACCAACTTACTTCTCATGCATTAAAGAAATAACCAAAGTTACCTGCTACTTCTAAAAGTTTTTGATTATTGAAATTTGGAGCTCGGGGCATTGCTCAGGCTGACCAAAAAGTGATGTGGGCGAGAAAAAACGTGTTTGAGCATGAAGCACCATCCTGTTGAAAGTTGTGAATCACCATATGGCAATTTCACCAAAAATAAAACCTTTTGTCAGGAATCAGATCACATGGCAGCTGTGGAATCCAGACTGAAGTGGTATTTTGTGTTGAATTACAGTAAAAACTAAAAGCGTCAGTATAGCTTCAACAAACCAAATTACCACTCTAGAAACTTTGCATATGTAAGGAAATTGAGCACCACTGTTTTCCAGCACAGTAAGCTGAAAAAACCAAGGCCGGGGAGATGGATTTTGCTACAGATTATGGGACCAAAAAATGAATCTGGGATTAAATATCTTGGAGAGGAAGTGTGAAATTGAAAAAAGACGCAGCAGGACGGAAATAGATATTTTTGGTGACCCGTTGCAATGCTATATCCCCTAAATCGCAGCTAAACAGCCTCTGGGACAGTTTTATGCAGCGTGACTCGGCGCATCAGCATAAACACAAATAAATAAAATGCTATGGTTCCACTGGCCGCTGTCAGCATCGCGTCAGAGAGACAGAGGCTTTTCTATTTATAACTGAAGCTTAGATTAAAGTGAGCAGAGAAGCACATCAGTGTTTCTATAGTGATACATAAAAGTAATAATCATAATAATTATGGAAAAAAGTGAAATAGTGTGCCAGAATTATTCATTTCAAACTGTGGTATCTGTACAACTGGTGGTAGATGAAACCCTTAATTCTTAGTCAAATCTATAAATGCTTATGACTTTTTTGGGGTAAATTATCATCATCATTATCAAATAACTTATCTTCAGGGTTGTACAGTCATGGAAAACCTGGAAAAGTCATGGATTGTTCTATTCTAAATTCCAGGCCCTGGAAAAGTTAAACTGGGGTATTTTGCTTTGACACAGTCCCGCTCATGTTAAGATTGACAAAAATCACAATTTGTAGAAATACTGTATCATGCATTGCAGTTATATTTATTTATACTGACCTCAAGAACTAAGCTAGTTTGTTTGAAACTGTAATAAAATTCACAAAATGTTAAAGTATACAGTGGTCCCTCGCTCTATCGCGGTTCACTGTTTGAGGATCGTGTGACATCGCAGCATTCACAGACAACAGCACAGAAGCTCTTTTAGAAAACTTTAGACAGTTTGGATCATGCAGGGGAAGCTGACCTGACGCTCGGACGTTTCTCCAGGTGAGGATTTGACTCTTTGAGCTCGTAGTTACGATGATAAGTTTGTTCACGCTGGAACGTCATTTGTGTAGTTCAGAGATGTGTTTGAGGAGCATGTTGTGACTTCGCTAGAGTCCGGATGTGTTTCGTGGCTCTGGAGTCCGTTTGATCCGTGGCTTTGCGGTCGGCTGTGGAGCGCAGCGGGACGGACAACGTGCCAAAAGCAGAGCGGGCGAACGCGCACAGCACTGTCCCTCTTTAAGGTCACAAAAATGACTCGCGCTGTTGTATCTGGAGGTGAATCGTGTGTTCAGCGCATTATTACCTGTACAAGACACTAAACATCAGAACCAGGCAGGTTATCAACTGAAATTACTGGTAAAAATGAAGATCACTACTTGGTGGGTTTCTCCTTTCACGGGTTATTTTTGGAACGTAACGAGGGACCACAGTATTGCAGCTGAATTTGTTGAAGTTCAACATTTCAATTTTTTATGTCTAGAAATCCCTGAATTCCTTATTTTTTTGGTCTAAATCTGTTTATGGAAGCCAATAGCTGAATGAAAACTATGTTAAACAACATCACTTAAATGTTGGGAATTGTTTGGAGAAGTCATGGAAAACCTGAAGTTAAAGTCTGTATGAACCCTGTATGTACAATTTAGTTTCATTTTAAAAGTGGTTTAGACACATTTTACAGAATAATTAGAGGACATTTTGATCTGATAAAGTTAGACAGTAGATTTGGTGGTACTTGGAAAAACAAATACTTTTTTAGATGGTAACACAGGTGGAACCAAGTCATTGTTTTGTCTCAAGTCTTTGGCTTCAAGTCAGAGTTGAGTCTCACTTTTATCAAGTCAAGTCTCAAGTCATTAAAATAGTGACTCCAGTCAGACTCTAGTCCAAGTCCAAGTACAGATACAGAAACAAATAATTGCTCTAGTAAGACTACCACAAAGAAAATCTACTGCATTTTTTTGCATTCTAATCCTTTAAAATGTAAAAGAAAAGAGTGTTAAGTAAAATCTAACACCAATTCTGAGATACATGTTTAATGAAGAAAGATAAAAGGAATTATAGTTTATCCAGACTGCAAATCAAACAAACCAAAACAAACTAACAATTTTAAAATGGAAGCAAGCAAAGGCTCCTGGGTCGCCACATTCACATGAAAGCCAGGAAAACCAGGCAAGTCTAGTCCAATTTAAATCAAATGTTCAATTCTCGAAAATCCAACTGATAGGTGTAGTCTGACTGATTCTAGTCCGTATTCAGACGTCACGTACACAATCAGTCTGCATTCTCCCATTTAACACCGTCTTACATGTTTCAGAAAATAGAAGTGTTTTATTTTACCCCAAAACAGAGGAGCTGTCCAGAGCAGCGTGTCTAGAGCTGTAAATATATCCATTAAAAACACATCTACTGTGCGGGCCGTGTGTGTGAAGTCTGCTGTTCAATACAAAATCTATATCCAGCCATGTGTCCACGTAAAACTGAAGCCAAACATAATGTGTAGTGTATTTTGATCAAAACATCTTGCTCCTCACTCCAGAAGCATCATCCCAAAGCATAAAGATGAATTCAGTCAGTTTTTAGAAATCTTGTTTCTCCCTTCATGTAAACTTAGTGTTTATTTTGAGAAGATGCTTGTAGGGAGACACTGATCCAATTTTTTCAGATCTAATACTGATTTTGATACTTTGGCATTAGATAACTGATACCTGCCAAAGCTAATGTAGGCACTAGTGATGTAGACTCGGGTCGACCCTTAATCTGCGGTCAACCCACAGGTCCTGCAGGTTTGGGTGGGTCGGATAGCGCAAAGAGAGAAGGTTTAGAAGGTTTGGGTGAGTCGTGTGTTCAAACGCTTCTATGATTTAGCTTCAATTGACGTGACCAACAGTCCAATAAGCTTTATGTAAAGCATGTTCTGTAGCTCTGTTTAACAAACTAAGGCACAAAGCAAGTTTTGAGCAAAGAGGGTCACCATTATACAGAAGAAAGGGAGAAAAAAAGTGACGTTTTGTGCGCATGAAGCAACCATATTATTGACCGGCCACAGTCATGAACACACAAATGATGCTCCAGCACGAACAAATTCATCATCTTAAATTACAAGGGCGTCAGGTCAGCTCCTCCCACATGATCCATGTGTGCAAAGAACGCATGAGCATCACACCACAGGCCTAGATCAGGCCCGCACACTCACGAGACACGCCTATGCAGAAAGGCCCTGCCAGCTGCAGCAGATCGCAAAACAGTCGGCTTGAATTTTAACTCGGGTTGGGCGGGAAGGGTCAGGAAAAAAGCTGACCTGTGCATCACTAGTTGCTGAAATTGCATATTTTTTTTCTTTCTTCTCAAACCATTGGAAAATGGATCATATTGTGTTACATAACTGTTATATATCATACAAGTGAGAACTGAATGTTATGTGAATACAATGTAAAATATTATGTTCTGTTCTGGATCAACATTAGCCTGTAAAAAAGTCTTATTATGTCCAATTAATAAAACAACAAGGATATCGGCTACACCAATATTATGGAACCAATACTCTCAGTAAATGTAAGTTCATAGACAGTGGGACACATCAGCAAAAACCTAATGTGGTCTAGTAACAAAGATTCAAGTTAACAGTTTGTTTGTTTAGTGGAAAATGTAGTTGCTGAATCTAAATCACTCTTATTACATTTATTCATAATGAATTAACTGTTCATTTATGTTGCATTTAGGCTGCTAAAAGTCCAATCAAGTATAGTACAGTAAAGTTTTTATAGACTGATTGTGTGCCATAAAAGAAAATGACCAAGCTGTCCTAATCAAAGTTTAAATTAGTTTTCCAGAGATAATTACCTTTGCTTTACTTTTTGCATGTTTTGTCTAAATTATATTATAGCTAATTGTAAATGTGTGTTTGTATCCTAGAAACAGATTTTTAAAAATAGGCACAGTTTTTAGCACAAAAATGTATGTTTTCTTGCCATTCCTTTTAACAGGAGCTTTTCTTTATGTCTTACTTTCTAATAAAACAGAAAGCTTGTGGAGAGAATAATCAGTGTAATACTATTTATACATGCAAGTTTAACCGCCTTCATATTTTGTTCTGTTCAGAAATGTCACAGTAAGCTTTGATGAAATGTTATTTATTTGTCATATAGACGAGCTGCTTTGGATTTCTGCAAAATTAGAATATTGAGAAAGCAGGAGAAAGAGTGGATGAAATAAGTAGAAACAGCCCAAACTTGTTATTATGATACTTGTCATTGTCAAGTATTGTGTGGTGCCTCTGCAGTCTTATTCATCTAATTTAAATGTGTTATTTGAATCACAGTCAGGACATTACCAAAACATTTCTATTACCTAAAAGTATCCAGGCTAAAATAAAAATAAAATACAGAACTAATTGGAATTACTCACAACAAACCAATTGAATCAAATTACCAGCTTATATAGTAAGTAAAAAACCCTTCACTAGTTTATATCCAGACTATGTTACGTTTTCTTGTTTAGATGCAAACGTATTGGTTTTTACTCAAAGTTATTACTGGAAGATGAATTCAAGATGGCAGCCTGTGACTTTCAATAACTTTTTTTTTTTCTCTGCGTTGCATTCTGAATACAGGCTATACTGACTGTTGCAACATCATTAATGTTTGGGGCATATAACATTTGGGTTGTATTGTAAAAATAGAGAAAAATAACTTAAATGTGACTTTGTTAAACTGTAGGTGTTGTGTCAGTCTTGCATGAGCAGTTTGAAGTCTCCAAAAATGCATTGATGCTCTATGGCAGTGGTTCCCAAACTGGGGGTCGGGACGCCTCAGGGAGTCACGACGCAAAATCTTGGGGTCGCAACATCATTCGAAGATGTCATTTTCCAATTATGACTTAGTATTTAGTCTCTTTTTTACCTGGAACCATAATGTTTGACTGAAGTTTGGTCATAAGCATTAAACTACTCAAATAAATTTAACCCAATTAGCATTTAACCCAATGCTTTTCCAACTTGAAATTATTACAGACATTTATTTAATTTTACTGTGTGGGTCACGAGTTGGTTACGTGGTTATTTTGGAGGTCCCACTGTGAAAAGTTTTGGAACCCCTAGTCTAAGGGGATATTCTGAACTGGGCTCAGACAAACCAGTTTCTACATGTAAAGCCTGGGCGCTGTGCTATGGAGCTCAGCAGCCAACAGACAATAAAACTCTTTGTGAGCAAAATATGACCCTTGAGAATAATAAAACAAGCAAACACTCATCTCAATTAATTTCCGGTAATTGCATAGTCTAATCTTGACAATCCCAAAACCTTTACATTACATCTTTCTTACCATTCGAGGCCAAAGATGCCGAAGAAGACGGTGCTTTTCGGGTCTTGTTCCTGCAGCACAAAGACACTCCGCAGGACGTTCAGGTGGAGCTCATATTCGGGGACAGAACACACCATCCGAGCTTTGAGGAACGTGGTCCACTTCCTCTGCAGGGTCCGCTGGCCTCCCCAGTCATTCTGCAAAAACACAGATATCTTTGTGTAAACATGCTAGGATTATGGACAAATAAACAATTACCTTAACATTAGGTTAATCTTCAGTAAAGTTTGTGTAAGATTATGTTATTCTATGTAAACCAATAAAGATTTTAGGCTGTCGTACTAATGCTTGTACCAGATTCTAACTTTACAGCTAATTTCCATCTGTAGTCCTGGTGAGGGGAGGCACATTGACCGTATTTTTAGTTGTAGGAGGAAACCAGAGCACCCGGAGGAAACCTACGCAGACACAGAGAGAACATGCAAACTCCACATAGAAAGGCAAGTCGAACCCAGGACCTTCTTGCTATGACGTCATTCATTCATTGTAATGGTTTAATAATAAAATAATATGAACTGAAAACTAAATCAATCCAATCAATCAACCTATCAATAAAGTAGTAGCCTTTTTGTGTCACTTTTACTATTAAGACAGTCCAAAATCAAATTAGACACTTTTCCCAGGCAGACCAGGCAAAACTTCAAGGTACTTTAGTGTTCCCTTGCACACAAGTTGGAAAGTAAAGCTTTATACATCATGAGTAAATACACAAGAGATTATAGAATACAGAAATTAAATGAATATAAATAAAGTACTCCTAAGCAAAGTTTACGAATACCTGTATAGTCTATAATGGGCATGTAAAAAAAATCCCAGACCACACATTTAAGAATATTTTTCGACTGTTATTATTTGTTTTGCAGTTGCAAGATGGACAACAACATGACCCCACACCACAAGCTTGCATATTTCAGTACAAATTTTCAACAAGCGGAGGGGAGTGTCAATCAACGTCTTGCTATAAAAACAAATAATGTAATAACACCTTAAAGCACCAAGAGACATGTGCGGTACCTCCCATCTTTACCTATATTTTCAGTTTTGTTAGTTTTCTCATAAAATCAAACTAACTTCAGTGTATTGAAGAAAGGGTTAGTTAGTTGATGTAACCCTCTTACAGTCAAGTCAAACCTTCTAAGATGACCCTGTGCCTGTTTAAATGCTCTTCTGTTCTGATTAACAAAAATACCTATACATTTTGTAAAAGAAAAATCAATTCTAAACACAAATTTAGTTCGAACTGGTTGTTAAACTATTGTTCTGGCCGCAACTAGTTCCACGAGCTTAGTCTTGTTTATTTTTACCAAAGAAAATGTAGGTATTTTAGTGAATAAAGGCTGGTATAGGGGTTAAGCAAGAGTTGCAGCTACATTCAATGGGCTAAATTTTACTAGTTGTAACTACCCATCAGAGCCTGGCATTGTCGGCATGATGAGTGAAGTGACAAGTAGTTTTTAACAAATATCGTCACTTAGGTTATGCCTCTCCGAACTTATCAGCTTTAAATTCGTCCCAATACTAATGCAGAAAGCTTTAGGTTTATTAGATGAAGGAAATCTATCCAGAAGTGATCCACTCAACAAATGAAAAACATTAAAAACTCCCCACAGAAAGTAAACTATTGCCCATTTACTAGCTGGCATTGGAATCAAATAAAGCCAATATGTAAATACATTTTTGGCTGAGTCTCATTTTCTATCAGTGGAAAAGCCTCATGACAAAATGTATCTGCTTTAAAATTACAATTTAGTTCCCATTCAGAAAAGATTGAGATGTGTTTCTTTTTGTTTGACTAAATCACAGAGCTTCATCATTCTTCATTTATGACTTTTAAGATTATTTGCCATTCGTCATTTCAATGTGTTGGCTTCCTACCGAGCCTCAGCCGCCCACGGTAAAGACAAAGTAGCTTAAATCAATAAAGCACACGAGCATCTGAAGCTAAAATGCCATGGGCGGCAAGAATTTCATCAATAGGACGCACTCCATATTAGGAATAGAAGGGAAATGGCAATAACTGCATATTTGATTGATGATTCTCAAACAGTGGGGAGCATGCATGGACTTCATCTGGTGGTCTTTTCTCATTTAGGTCATAATTTAGTTTTGCTTAGATCTCGTTATGCACTATTGTATTTGAAAACAGCTCCTTAACATCTAAAGTATGAGAAAAACAAAACACGGATGAGATGGTCTTTCAATTTTTGTCTGTGGAGATTTTGTTTCACAGAAATTAACTGAAAGTAGCATTTCTGTTGTCCGAGCAACTGTGCAGAGCTTAGTTAGCGTGTTTGCTTATGTGATTTGAAGATTTAGAACATACACAACAAAGTATTTCCTCAGCAAATTCAAAAACAAATAATGGTAATGAGTTCCACTGTGTGTCATCCCAAAAGCCATGTTTTCATTGGCCTGGGTCCCTCAGACCGGTTCACTTTGAGCGGTTTTGGGCCGCTTATGTTAATGATGGTGAGCGTTTCCACTGCAGGGTCCAGGCTCCCGAGGGTCTGCTACATGAGCAGCTGACATCACTCACACATAACACATGCTTTCTTAAATAAATAAAAAAGAAAATGTACCTGAATTATACTTTTTCTTCCTGGTATCAATCTGAGCGATTTACAAAAAGACATGTAAAAATTCGAAGTCAGTGTCGCTGTGGCGAGGGTCAGGCTGATGTAAACAAGAAACTACTTCCAGCTTATCGTCACTTTACAAAAAGAAATCTTACTTTTTTGTCAGCCTCTGCAACTATATGCTCCATTTTAAACCAGTTTCATTCAGTGCATTGAGGTTGGATTATGTTTACCGATTTTTTACATTGTTTTGACCTTGACAAACAAGAAACAGCTGAGGCTACTGCGCTAGCTTTGCTTTGTTAAGTCTATCGGAGCAACAAATACAGTTTTCATCACTGGAAATGCAGCGGTTTGTCGCAGCATCAAGTCGGTGTTTGGTGAGGAACATTATTTCATGTTTCTATCTGCTCTTTTCCATCTGGTTTTCGCCTGAACCTGTGTTTTCTCTTGTCCAATCATCGAGTCTAAAGGGGGACCGCTGTGAGGTCTGCTCCAGGGTGCAGGGTGAAAGCAGGACAAAAGCGGCTCGCTATGGACCCAGCGAGCAGGGCGGAACAAGTCGCTTTGCGCAGTGGAAACAGCATAGAACTGTACCATACCGCCCTGACCTGCGCCTATGAAAACAGGGCTAATGCCTGCCTCACTAAGAAATGTGAAAGAAGCATCAATGTTGATTTTGTTTACCTGACTTTATGCTATAGTTAACCTGATTTCTCTTTAAACATGTCAGGAATAAAGTCAATATTCAGTAGAGTTGTAGTTGTTCATACTGTTAATCAAACTGTATCTAGACGCCCTTTCTTGCCATTGACTCTCATGCATTTTCGCCACTCACTGCTAATATTTACAATCATCTGCACAACCTCATTTAGTTCTTCAACAGCCTGCTTATTTGAGTGATTCTGTCTTTGGATACATTTCTCCATTTCTGTTTAGTTTAGCTCATGTAAAATGATGGTCTACAGTAATGTGGGCTCATTTTTGTAAAACATCGGAGCGCGTTGGTGCTTGGTGTGAACATTACTGAATCATCGCACAAGAGCAATGGGTTTAAGACAGTTGGAGAATACATGAAGCAGAAAAGTGGACAATTCTAATAATTATGATATTACGAAAGAGCAGGCAAAGTGCAGCCGGGTCAATGGGCTGTCACATTTTCTAACTTAAAGGATGAAAGGACGTAACAGTGTAAAAACATGCCTCCAGGGAAATTAACCCAAGACAAGACCAGCTATAGGCTATGACTGACTCACTTTATCACTATATAAGATACGTTTTATAATCTCTGCTAAGGGTTTTCTCGTGTATTTATTGTGGCCAAACATAAAGATTTAAAATTTAATGCCATTTTATAAAGCTAGCCTGAATTTCCTTTGGGATCAATAAAGTATCTACTTATTACCTAGTAAATGTACTAGCCTTAATGATGCCTCACAACACAACAACATAAATATACATTTTTTCAATCAATCTCTATTCGTGGTTTTAGAAAGACAACAAATACCATACATATATGAATAATTCAAACTAATTATAGAGGTTTTGCACTGACATAATTTTATATGAAAAATGCTTTTTTTTACGGACTTTATACCAGGAGTTTTTATTTTACACAAATTCATTTTTATGTGGCGAAATCATAGCCATAGCTAATTAGTAGACGCGCAGTCGACTCTGATGCTATCGAACACTTAGCATCTGAGCTAGTCCGGTAAGATTTAAGCTAGTCCGAGCGTTCTACTGTTTATTATCTATAGCCGTTAGCATTAGCCCGCAAAAAAACGCAAGTTATGAAAGATCCAGAGTGTCAGCTGGTACAAACCTACCAACCACATTTAGCAAAGTCAGAGCCACGAAAAAAAATATTTATCTCGTATTACGAATAAGATCTCGTAATTCGAGATAACTTTCTCGTATTACGAGATGTTTTCTCGTAATTACGAGATAATTTAAATGGCTTTCCCACATTCTGTATACCACACGCTTCGCATAGGCTAAGCTAGTGACTTTATCCACAACGAGTAGTCTTCTGTGCTAGCTTGATGTTTCTAAATAGCTAGATGACTGTGATTTCGTTATTTATATTAAGTGCCTGTGGTCTTCACTGCAATGTTTACGGTCGACAAAAAGTATGAAAATAGCTAATAACGTGACTGTCAACTCACGCTACAGTTAGCATGCTATTATAAAGACGGCCAGTGTGTGGAGCTGTTCACCCACCAGAAAGAAGCTAGTGGTAATCGGCAGGTTTTTAAAATAAAACTCGATCTTCTTGACTGTTGACAGTCAGTCTCACTCATCCTTAGAAATGTGCGGCAGTTTTTCTTTGGCTCCAGCGTCTGGTTTTCAATCTATTTGGCCATAAAGAAGAGAAGTGCTGCAACAGACTTGCAACATACGGGCATTTTGCAGTACCCGCCCACTCTGGGTGATCCATGCGGAAGTGTAGCAAATGTGCAGCATTTCTCTTCTTTTTGGCCAAATAAATTGAAAACCAGACACTGGAGCCACAGAAAAACTGCCGCACATTTCTAAGGATGAGTGAGACTGACTGTCAACAGTCAAGAAGATCGAGTTTTATTTAAAAAACCTGCGATTACCACTAGCTTCTTTCTGGTGGTGAACAGCTCCACACTGGCTGTCTTTATAATAGCATGCTAACTGTAGCGTGAGTTGACAGTCACGTTATTAGCTATTTTCATACTTTTTGTCGACCGTAAACTTGCAGTGAAGACCACAGGCACTTAATTTAACATAACGAAATCCACAAGTACATTTAGCTATTTAGAAACATCAAGCTAGCACAGAAAAGACTACTCGTTGTGGATAAAGTCACTAGCTTAGCTATACGAAGCGTGTGGGTATACAGAATGTGGAAAAGCCATTTAAATGATTCGTAATTACGAGAAAATTATCTCGTAATTACGAGAAAACTATCTCGTAATTACGATAAAGTTATCTTGTAATTACGAGATAAATATTTTTTTTTTCGTGAGTACTATGGAGCGCCGTAACAAACTTTTAGAATTTTATTTTAAATAAACTTGTGTATATAAACTGCTTAGCGAACTTATGCATAGTGACCACCAAACGTCCGTTTTTACACGTTATTAGTGAGAAAAGCAGACAAATTACATAAATAACACCAAGCAAAGTTATAGCTCCACTTCTCTGTGGAGGCAGCGTTGTCGCATCGGCAAGTGATGGAGCATTTCTATCTAAGAATATAGTAGTTTCGGAAATATAATTTCACATTGTCAAAGTTGTTTAAAAAGCTTCATAAGACACAAATCAGTCCGTTTTGTTCATGGTTTTGCTTAAATCGCTTGTTTAAGCTTGTTTTATCCATAAAAGTGCAACTTCTGCCATTGAGTTCAATTGTTTTCCATCATCACCTCTACTGGAAGAATATGGTGTTGCACTGTTCGAATTGTAGCAACAGAGCAGAGCTGCTGATTGCACGTCTACTAATTTAACGTCTATCGGCGAAATGGACACTGACAGTCATTCTCTGTTGTCGTAGCAACAGTGTGGTGCTTAACTAGCTTGTTTGATAACAGCAGTTGGTGATTATGACATTTTGCTACAGTACTACGATTTATAGTATATCCTTATCAAAAGACTCAAGAACATGTTTTTTTTGGAAGAAAATGGTCATTACTACAACTGTGTGTAATTCTAAAATCTGTGATACATGTGAGAGAGGCTAAAGTCTTTCTGTTTATCTGCTTTTCTGCCACTGTTAACCTGCGTTTTTATTTATCATGTCACTTACAAACCCAGTGTTCTGCAGAGTTGTTGTGGGTTGATTTTTTTTCTCACATATAGCTTCTTTTCTCTATTTTAACTTTATTTGAGCTCTTAGAGGAGAAAATGTCATTCGTCTCCATTGACTCTCATACATTTCTTACCACTCAGACCTTTCATTTAGAATGCTCCGATGTCACCTGCATAACCTCTATTATGTCTTTTAAATGGGAAAACGCAGTAGAGCTCTGGAAGGAATACTGAAAATACTGCTGCCATAGAAATCCACCATGTTGTTTGAACCAGTGCAGAACGCTCCAACACAGTCTCCGAAGAAAACGTAAATATACAACAAAATGTACAATAAGCATGTTTTTACACCTTTTTTGCGTCAATATGTTAGAAAAACAAAATTTTCTTTGGGTTTTGTCGGTAAGTTTAGGCGTTAAGTTATTAATAGGGTTGAGGCTTGAAGTAGTTTTAAGATTTACCCGTGTAACTCAAAGAAGGAAACGTGCCTATCGAACATTTTTGACATTTCGTTGAATATCTACGTTTTCTTCGGAGACTAGGGTGGAATATTCACAGAGATACATTACCAAATTAAAGTTAAAAACGTAAGAAAAGAGCATGGAACAACTCGGTAAACTGCTGAATCACTAATGAAAGTTACATGTATCACTCTACAGCAGTGTTTAATATGTATCATCTCTATTGGTTTAACACGGCTGATGAAGTTTGATAAATTTTATGATAATGTATGATGCACAATCCTGATCTGTCACCTGTTTCCAGATGTTGCTTTGCTTGTAGAGTAGGACAAAAATGCTCTATATCGCTATAGAATAAGCAAATATTTCTACCAGAACAACAAGTTTAAAGTCAGGGGTTTCATTTATAAAAGCTGAAAGTGTGCGTAGGAACAAAAGATAAACTTCCGCAAACCTGATAGTTTCTCATCTGTCTCAGCTCAGATCTCTTTCTACCACATTTCTGAAATCTCAGAGGCAAAACGCTGCACATTTTTTGGATTGCATTACTCATTTCTATGTCAAGTTATCTTTTTATAAATCTCAAACTAACGTGGAAAATGACGTATGTAACAAAAAAGATCTGTGCAGGAATGAATATAAAATAGATGTGTTTAATGACAACTGTGAGAAAACTTGCTTTTGAAAATGATTCTGCTTTAACTGAAACTGTTTATTTACTTCTGTGTTATTGTAAACAACGGCTGTGGTTTTGTTTTCATTCTCAGTTTGTTTAAATGGGTCACAAGACTGAGAAGGAGAAATGAGAAATGTAAAAGGACAAGTGGTGACGTGGCCACTCCGAAAAGATGAATCTCCGGGGGTTCTGGGGCATGAGGCCTGTGCCAGGACTGGGACCGTCAGAAGAAGATCTCACGCTAGCGGAGGGAGGGAGGGGAGAGAGAGAGAGAGAGGGGGTGGTCAAAGAGAGAGAGAAGAGAGAGACAGGGAGAGAGAAGGAAAAAAAAGGGAAAGAAGAGAGAGAGAGTCGGAGTGATAAGGAAAAAGAGAAGGAGAAAGAGAGAGAGTGAAGGAGTGGGAAGGAGAGAGAAAAAAAAGGGAGAGAGAAAGAGAAAAAAGAGACAGAGAGGGAAAGAGAAGAGAGGGAGGGAGGGAGGGAGGGAGAGAGAGAGAGAGAGAGAGAGAGAGAGAGAGGAGGGTATATAGAGAGACAAGGAGAAATGGAGAAGAGGAGAGAATGAGAGAAAGGCTGAGACAGAGAGGGAGAGAGAAAGAGAGAGGGGGAGGTAGGGAGGGAGGGAGAGAGAAAGGGAAAGAGAGAGACAGAGAGGGAAAGAGAAGAGTAGGAGTGAGGGAAAGAGAGAGAAAGGGGAGTGTAGAGAGAAACAAGTAAGAGAGAACAAGAGAAAGGCGGAGACAGAGAGAGAGGGACAAAAAAAGAGAAGGCAGATGAAGAGAGGATTACAGAGAGACAGGAAGAAATTGATCAAATAAAGTGGTGAAAGAAAAGGCGTGTGAAAGAATAAGAGAAAGGCAGAGAGAGACAGATAGAAATGACAGGGTGTTGCACAAAGACACGAAGGAAGAGAGAAATGAAGATAGATAGATGTGGAGTAGTGAAAGAGATGGACAGAAATATGGAGATGGAATAAGAGAGTAAGAAAAAGGAGTGGAAAAGAGAGAGAGAAATGAAGACAAGAAATCGGCAAATGAGAGGAAGAGAGTGAAGTGGTGAAAGAAGAATGATGATATGATCAATAGAGAGAGAGGAGGGTGAGAGAGAGAGAGAGATAAAGAGATGGAAAGAGAGACAGAGAGGGAAATAGAAGAGAGAGAGGGAGAGAGAAAGAAAGAGACGAAGAGAGGACGGGTGTTCAGCGAGAAACAAGGAGAAAAGGAGAGGAGGAGGGCGAAAGAGAGAGACAGAGGGAGTGGGATTAAGAGAAAGGAAACAAAGAGAGGCAGAAGAAGAGAAGAAGATTACAGAGAGATACACTGAGAAAAGAAGAGGAAGACAGAGAGAGATTGATATAACAAGAGAGGTGGAGAAATACGGGTCGTGAGAGAGAATAAGAGAAAGGCAGAGAGAGAGAGTCAGACAGAAATGAGAGGGTGCGCACATAGACAGAGAGGAAGAGAAAAAAAGGAGAGGGATGGGGTGTACTGAAAGAAGAGAGTAAGAGAAGGCAGAAAGTAGAGAGAAATGAAGACAAGAAACCAGCAAATGAGAGGAAGAGATAGAGTGAAGTGGTGAAAGAAGAATGATGATAAGATCAATAGCTAGACAGAGAGAGAGAGAGAGAGAGAAGGGGGGTAAAAAGAGGAGGAATCACATGTCAGAAGAGAGAAAAGGGGGCAGAGGTAGGAAGTAAAACAAAACAGGAAGGTGAAGAAAAAGAAAGAGGGAAGAAAATAAAAGTGAAAAAGAGGGGGAGAAGGGAAAGAGAAAAGCAGAGGGAGAAAAAGAGAGAGAGAGGCTTGCATCTGCATACAGCCGCTGTGGCCTACTTCACATTGACTTATTACACTCCACTCTGATCGCGCAGACCCTATTTTCGAATGCTTATTTTGGACGAGAGAAACAGGGCTAAATCATCCTGTGACGTGCACTAGATGGCATATGTGGAGTTTGTTGTTTTTAAAATTAAAGCTTGGCTGAATTCTGTTTAACCTCTAAGCAGATGCTCAAAGATCATTTAAGTCAATTTCCTCTGGGACCCATCAAAACTTTGGAAATATTTGTTATTTTAAGCCATTTTTAGGCTTAAATGTTTGTATTTTGACTGCGTACTGCAAACCACCATCATATTTATTTTACATGCACATATTTTCTCAGATAAATACATTAAAAATCATGCATTTCTGAGTGAGAGAACGTCTATTTATATGAAGTGCTTGTCTCCATGGTGACAGATTTATTTAATGGCGTGCATAAAATAGTTACATCCTGAACCTTTTAAGTTTTATAGTAGAAGCAATCTAATGTTATAACCTTTTGTTCAATATAAGTGCATGAGATTAAATTGATTTCATGCAAACCTAAATCAAACATCTGCTGCTTCAAAAGGCTTTATAGTCTAAGTGGGACGACAACCCTTTTTCTAATCTACAATCCATCAATTCAAAGAGACAAATAAAAGTAAAAGATGATCATATATATTGCTGAATTTAATAGATTATTCTAAAGTCGTCTGCACACTAGAGAATTTCAGGTAACCTTTTTAGTCTGATTTCTCGCTGGCTCCAGTAGCATGTCATGTCTGTGGATTACGTAAGTGTGACTATATTAAGTGTTGTAATGGATGGAGATAGTTTCACATCATAATTTTTTTTACATGTTATGGAGAAAGTGAAGCTAACCCCCTAAACTTCCCACAAAAACATTTCAAACACAACAAACTCTTTAGCTCTGTTATAGGCTCGGGTCGGGGCAGTACAAAACAGTCCTTAGCTACCCGTTTTCACCCTGCCCCCTGGAACAGACCTCACTGTGGTCCCCCCTTTAGGCACGATGATTGGACAAGAAAAAACGCAGGCTCTCGCGAAAACCAAACCAACAGAAAAGAGCAGATCGAGTCGGCGTTTACTTTCTCACCAAACGTCAACTTGATCCTGTGACAAACCATCGCATTTCCAGTGATGAAAACTGTATTTGTTGCTTTGATAGACTTAACAAAGCAGGCAAATGCATAAGTATCAGTCGTTTCCTGTTTGTCGAGGCAAAACAATGTAAAACATTGTAAATCCTGTGCGTAATGTGTCCAACAAATTCTAAACTCAAAGCATTGAATAAAACGGGTTTAAAATGCAGTTCAGGGTCACAGAGGCTTTGCAAAAAAAGTTAAATAAATGCAAAAAAAAGGTAGCAGTCTCTTGTTTAAACCAGCCTGATCCTCGAGTTACAGCGCCACAGCTATGAAATTATTACACGTCTTTTTGTGAATCAGGAAGAAAAAGTATATTTCAGGTGCATTTTCTTATTTATTTATTTATTTAAGAAAGCCTGTGTAACGTGTGAGTGACGTCAGCTGCTCATGTAGCAGACCCTCGGGAGTCAGGACCTGCAGTGGAAACGCTCACCATCTTTAACGTAAGCGGCCCAAACCGATCCAAAAGTGAACCGTCTGAGGGGCCCAGGCTGATGGAAACGTGGCTATTAAAAATTGGAAAAAGGGCAAAGGCAGGTCCTGGAGAGGAGAATAGCAGTCTGATTGAACTTAGAGCAGGTGTCTGCAATTAGTCGTCAGTTTTGAGTGGACAATACACGCTGACGTCACATACGTAGAGTCTAGAACTGACATGAGCTTTTGCAGTGAGACACTGTTTGTGACCAGACAACTTGCTAGTTTCCTCAGTTTCTGCAAAAAAAAAAAAAAAAAAGACTCAGAATAGTAGGCAATGCTATTTAACCATATAGTCTACACAGTAAAAAAAAACAAACGTTTTTTTAGGGTTTAGCTTCACTTTAGATGTTCTGTACTGTATAATGTTTACTTTTATAATGTTATTTCATCAGCAAAAACATGCCTGAAATTGAGCTTTTTCATCCACATCAATTTTAAAACACATCTTGCTTATGCTTAGCTTGTATTCTTTTTTCAAACTGAAAACAATCAGTTCCTCCTTGTGATGTCACAGTGAAATCGCAGGAAGTGCTTCATTGTGTTTTAAATTCCACAAACCTTCGCTATATCCAACTGAATACTTTCAGCCTGCTATTTGCAAAAATGTGAAACTACAGCTCTTGTTTTAACACAGTTTAAACCTCTTCACTTCTAGGTTCAACAAAAGATAATGAAGATTTTAAATAGAAATCTCAACAAATTAAAAGCTAACACAAAAACATTGCCAAAAAATGCAAGTACTATTTCATGGCATCAAGATGGAACAGAGCATTTTTAGCTTTGACAGTTTAACAATCTAGCAATAATTAAAAGTTTTGGAATGAACTTAAACACAACTTTAGGGATGCTTTTGGTGAAATAACAACATTCTAAAATGACTAAGAAGCTCACTGCAGTCTATTTTGTGTAATATGGAAACTTTAACACAGCCAGACAGCGACAGGCTCCCCTATCTACTGTTTTGACTGCTCTTAAAATTAAGAAAAACATCCTCAAAATGTCCCTTGGTGTGCAGAGCAAGGCTTTAATATCCTCTAGTGTGCAGCAGGCTTAAAAATATCACAAAGATGCACTGATAATTACCTGCTAGAACAAAATACAGCAGTAACCAAATATGAAGTAAGTTGTGAATTTCGAAAACTTAAAATGTTAAAATGATGTGGCTAGCATAAAATCTATCTCACATACAACAACATCTGAGATTGTTGATTAAAAACTAGTCAATCATGAAATCAAATTAATTGTCCAGAGGAATATAATTATTTAGTACGTTATGTTTTACCTGAAGAAACATTGTAGACAGTAATGGTGTGTTTAAAAAAGCTTCTTGTGCCAGACTCTCGAAACCTAAGATGCTGATTGCAAGTGAAATGAGGTCCATGGGAAAAAAAGTAGATGATGAGTGAGAGTTTGGAGAGATAGTAATAATAAGAGAGAGAGAGAGAGGGGAGAGAGAGAGAGACTGACAGATGTGTAATCTGCCTGGCAACTGACAAAAATAAATAAAAAATAGGAGACTGGGATTCATATAGGCAGCCCTGGGCCTTAGGCGGCAGGGTAATATTTAGGATTTATTAATATTACTACTACTATTGGTGCTGCTTGTCAATTACAGCTGCCAGGTTGGATGTATGAGACAGATTTTATGAAAGAAGAATAGCTTCATGGTCGTATTTGTCTGTGGGCCGTTTGCCTCCTTAGCGCTCTAAGAACACTGACAGGGCTTGAGTTTGTTTATTCAATGATCTGTTAAGGCCAGTGCTGTTCAATAACCGGTACCCAGCAGGGAACGAAATGATTAGTGCAAATTTAGCTTGACAATAGTTGGCTTAAAAAGGACCTCCTGTGTTTTTGTCTTCTACCAGTGCATCATTATATTATAGTACTTTAAATGGCAATATTTTACTGAAATCATTTATGTATACTCAAATAAATGGTCTGGTTTCTACACCATTGCCATGTCCTAAATCAACTCCACTATGTACCAGTGCAATCAGATTAGTTTAAAAGAGCTCATTTAGGACAAATTTAAACTTAACACACTTCACATTAATTTTTTTTTTTTGTTTCGCTCATGATTCTGCAGAAGAAGAAAAAAAGTTTTTCAGTCTATTTGGTGGCCAGTTGATATTTGAATTATAGTGTCATTTACTGGCTGTAACAAAAATTACATAGGGATAAAAAAAAGATCTTGCCAGGCTGGCACCACCTAGTGCCTCCACTCAATTTCATTTCACTTCAGCTACTGGGTCGGGTATCGCAGGACTAAAGACGGTTCCCAAAAGCAGGAAGTACGGTCGTCCAATCAGCAAGCAGGAGCAGTGTAGCATGTTAGCCAAAACCAACCCTAGATGAGATGTTCTCCTCCTTTGATCTTGTGTCAAATAATAACTTAGAATATGAAATTGTACCTTTTAATCTGCAAGTTTACCACATAGAAAAGGCACATGTTTATGCTCTATTTCTGGACTACAAAACAGTAAAAAAACAGTGATTTGTTAAATAAAAAGTTTCCGCCTCCTGTAAAGCGAACGAGCCCCAATGATGCGATGTCAGACGGTTTCCACAAAGTGAAATGAAACCGGTGGATGCATCAAGCTACACTAACACTGCAGAAATGCTAAACGAGTCTGAATTATGATGGAATTGTGACTTCACAAATCTGGGACATTCAGAAGAGTTTAGAGGAAAAATTAGCATTTCACAGTCAGAACAACTGCTGTGTTTTTGTTGAGGCAGAAATGCTAGAACGTGATTAGAAATTTGTACGTGTGTCCCTTAAAAATTGATTTAGCATAATAAATCTCTTTTATGTGGGATATGTTTATTGCTTTAGCAATAGAGCTTGAGATGGTAAAGATTTTAAAATGCTTAAAACCAAAAACAGACTTGCTTATAACATAAGTAGTAATCGTGTTCTAGCCACTCATCACCTTTTGTGCCTTTTTAAGCAGAAGCATTATTAGCTAAGCCAAAATTGTTGATCCCTGGCACTTAAATCGTCACAGTGTGTACTTTCTAACCTTGCAAACGCGGGCCACTCTGGACACTTTGGTTTGACTCGGGTAAACCGCTTGCTCCTGGCTTCGCTCGGTGAAGAAAAAGTAGATCTTGTCGTCGTCTCCAATGGAGCTGTTAATGCTCTCCTTCAGCAGCACTGAGCCCACAAAGTCTGCCTCTGTGCACACAAGAAACACACACAAACAAACGCACACTAGATGGAAAACGTGTCCAAACAGAGATCTTTCAGCGTCTGAGAAGAGTGTCTCCTTGGAAACGGCACAATGACTGAAGCAAAGGCTGCGTGACCCGTGGCAAATTCTTTTTATATAATTTGTTCACATTTAGTTCCTTCAGTTGTTATATAAGGCACACCTTTGTGTATTAGTATGCACTATAGCCTTGGATTACTGAAGTTTACAATGATCATTGAACGAATGTACACACATTTTTACATTATCGAGATAAAGACTTCCATTGAAAGTCACAAGTGCTACTGTCAAGAAATAGTTGAATGCAAAAAGAGGGCTACTTCTTGTAAATATATACAGTAGTATATTATAAAGAATGTTCTCAGCTTTTCTAATCTTACAAGAATGAAAAGCAGCACTGAATAGTTAGTAGTGGTCCAAACATACTGTATAAAGCACAACCTTAGCATCTTAATTCTTGCTTTACAATTTTTAAGAAGCGTCATAGATAACACTAATTACCCTGATAATAGTGTACTGGGGTTACTTCTATCTTTGCATGGATGAAAAGACTTTAGTTTTTACACTTAGAGCTGCGTTTTGCTGTGAGTACCTTAGAATAAAATGTAATGGAACTAATACAAAAAAATTTGTATATATATTTTTACAGTGTGGGCTGTAACGATTATTTGATTAATAGAAAAAAATATCGTTTACCTTTATTTAGCTACTAACATAATTGCTGACTGCCTTATAGGTGTAGTACTACAACTTAAAATCAGGTTAGCAACAGCACAAATTTACTGTAAAAATACTATTCGAGTGCAAATTAGGTTGCTGCGTCTTTTCCCTAAAATCCAGCATGTGCCTTTGATTGTGTTCTTAGCCTAAGCTAACTTTGGCATACTATCAAGAATCAGTATAGGGAGTAACTCATTACAAAGTAACTAGTTATATTCCTCTTTCCGGTAACTAAGTAGTGTACTCATACAAAACTCATAAAAATATTGACAATATAATACTAGTTACAATCTGAGTAACTCAGGTTACTTACATATACATTAATTGCATTGATTTTACAACAAAAACGACACTTCAGGATCAAAACACGAGTGAAACTGGTGAAGAAGAGTTTCTGTGGCGTCTGTTGAATTAAAGATTAATACAATATTATGAGGAAAAGGTGTTGTAACATCACATTTCTATACATTATTTAGTAATGAAGTGTTAACAGAACTGGTATTGTACAATGTCTCAAAAAATATGTGATTACCTAAAAGTAACTCAAAGTAACTCACAGTAGTGTAACTCAGTTACATTTGTGAGACAATAATAATGCAATACAATGCCCTGTAACTTGTACAATGTATTACAATCTTACAGTAACTTAGCCAACACGGTCAAGAATCAACTTGCACTCACCTATGATCATTGTCAAAAATAAGAATGTATTAGTTATTAGTTAGTTAGTATCTATTTTAACAAAGTAATTTTTTACCTTATACTGATTTATTGTCAAAGTATCTACTGAAAATGTGTTTGTGCTGTTTCATCTAGATTTAATAATGCACTTTGTTTGTCCACTAAAATCCAAGTTGTGTGCTTGTTGTGTGCTATTAGCATTTTGCTAATTGTCGTTAGCACACCGACAAAGTTTACACACAAAAGTTGCGAAGAGTGCTCAAAACAAATTGTGATGAACAAGTTTTGGATGGTTAGGTAAGTAAGCAAACGTGGGCAAACGACTAAAATTCAATTTTTCTGTTTTTGTTTGTGTTTTTGAGTAGGCAAACGTCGGATACAGCGTCTTTAAATAGCCCTGTTTGCTTACACTTTTAAGACAGTAAAAATCTTCCTTTAAACACACGCAGCTCTGTTTTGCTGTTTAATCTTTGAAGATATTTTGTAACTGTGCTGTGCTTTGTTCATTGATGTTTTGTGTTCAAGGTAAATACTGTATTCTTACTCTCTTCAGTTGCCTGTAATCTTGTTAGTGCTGCACTTACCCAGAAGCCACCTGGTGGGGGCCTCTTCTGTCCTGAGGGTGGGGAAGGGGAAGTTCCTGCGTACGTCTGGGGAGCTGCGAAACTCGTATTGAGACGCTGTGAACATCTCCCCGTCTGACAATAATAAGCAAAGGAGTCACATACAGAGAATGGAAATAAATCAACAGAGCACAACAGTTTTGGGGAAGATGTCTAATTTAGTTTCTCTGACAACAACGCAATTAGATTAGCTGTTTGTGGTAGAAATTAAGATTCAGTTCGCAAAGCAGATTTTAAACACAGCCAGGAGTTTTACCATCACTTTAGAAATCAGTGAAATATGAGATACCAAACAAAACAATCTTATACAATTCAGAGCACCGCAGGAGGTGTGACAAGCAAAGACGCTCAGCACAACAACATCATCTGTTAAAAACGCTATTTTTCAACAGTCAAGGTTTTCGATGATCGACTGGCATTTTTTAAGCACAAAGTAAATGTACATTCTTTGTTAAAACTTGTTCTCTTATTAGTACTTTTGATAATGTTTGAGAACTGTTAGGAAAGGTCCAACTGTGCTAAAAATGCAGTGTAAATAGTTTGGAGAAGAAACCACAACATGTTTAGGATTTATATAATACTTTACTGTTTAATGTTTCAGAGTATGGCATTACCTGTATGTTTCACTGTCACAAGTCATAACACTAGACTTACAAGTTACAAGTCAGATCTATGTAAGGATGGTCATGCTCACAGTAAAAAATGCAGTACAATAGATGCGTCTAATAATTCCATACTGTTGAACATCCCAGCCAAAGAAATCACTTTTCACGCTCTTTCAGAAAAGTTAGATAGTACATCTTTATTATGATCATTATGATTAGTATCAATGTCTTCGCAAATGAGTGTTCAATACAAGTTTTATCATTATAGTATCTGAGTTTGATACTTTTAACAACATTTGTTTTGTTAAAAAGGCACTATGAGCAACAGTGAGACATATTTATGTGCAGAAGACATTGCATTATCTAAAAAATTGTAGCTTTTAACAAACATAATGTAATTAGTCGCTATACACAGTGTTAAACTCGAAAATGTAGGTTGGACATTATTGCCTGTTGGATGAAAACAACACTGTGTTATTATTTCACACATTTGTTGAGCTTTAAGGCCAAACTATGCAAAATTTTGATGTAAAATAGACAAATGTTTTTGTAATTAAATGTCTTTTTGGCACTATTTAGAAAATATGTGTTTTTACTTTCAATGGACTTGCATGTCCACAAAATAGACAATTAGTTAGCCTTGTGGCGAGCCTCCTTCTGTATGCTTCCATAG
The DNA here is from genome assembly GCA_038363315.1 of Mugilogobius chulae. NCBI lineage: Eukaryota > Metazoa > Chordata > Actinopteri > Gobiiformes > Gobiidae > Mugilogobius > Mugilogobius chulae. The sequence goes on along the minus strand of CM076401.1, from coordinate 25,258,214 downwards.
AAAACCTGTTCCTTTAGCTCTTTATATACTGTAAATCAGGCCTGTTCAACTTAAGGTCTGGGGGAAATTAGCCCTCCAAAGATCTAATCCGGTCCTCAAAATGTTTTTCAAAATAGCACCTATACATATTCTTGTTTGCAGAGTTTTTTTCTGGGTGGATCTTAGACCTGAGTTGGTCCACTTTAGGTTTGGGTGTAATTCTGTTTTAGACCAGACCTGGTTTTGGTGAAATGATGGTCACTTTTGGTACAGTCTCTGCTTTCATGATCTAGTCCTTGTTTAATTCTGGTTCAGTGCTGGTTTGGACATATTGTAGAGCAATTCATATCAAACAGAGGCTATAGCAGTTGTGACTAACATTACTGAAACAGATGGATATTTTGTACAACCCTATATTTTGGCAACATTAGTCACGCTGTGGAGCTACCCGGCCAAAATCTGTCCAATTAAAAAAAATGTTGAATAGCCCTGCTGCTGTGTATATATTTGCAATATGGCATAAAATGTATATCCTAATCAAGAATGATCCAAAGTGTACTTTATGTTCTATGGAATGCTAAACAACATGGTGTCACTAGTAAAGGGAGCTCATAATACAAATATTGTGACTCTTTGCTTCCTAAATCTGTATTGTTTTAAAACAGATGCACATCTTTTATTAAATGAAATATTTGTTAAAGTCACGCAAAGTTGGATACATTGGTGCCACTATCTGCTTGAACAGTTTGATGACAGATATTTATAATCACACCTGTTTTTATTAATGTTTGATTTTAGTTTATTTTTACTGTCTCTGGTACTGTAGTAAAGCTTCATGTGAACAAAAACAATAAATAAAAGCATATAGGCTATCTAAATCTTTTGCGTCATACTCTTTTGTTTGCTCTATCCGTCTGTGACTCTATTACATTCTGTTATATCTTCACCATCGACTTGGCCTTTCTGACTTTATCTATGAGAGTAAGATGATGTCTGACACTCGAACTCAGACATGAGAGAACAAGACGCTACTCCTGAAATAACTGCACTGAAAATATGACGCAAGTTCAAGGTGAACCAAGAAGACTCTATTAAAAACTGGTTTCAAATGGGTATACATATATTCCTTGTAAAACATTCGACTTTGGTACTTGAAGGTCAGCTGAAATGTAAATTTTACCCAGCGTACCTACAAGCAAGCCAGTATATCCTTTAGCGGGGTCATAAGGGCACCGGTCTCTGCCTTCTTCAAATCCTGCAGAGAAATTGAACCTCTCCGCATCCTGTAATCAGCCACGCAAAGGTAATGATTATACTTCAATACTCTGGCATGTGCTGCGTGCCGTAAGAATAACGATCACTCTCACTATATATGCGCAGAGGGGCCTGAAGGCATTTGTCCCGCAGATGTAGAGGTGGCTCTCGTTGTAGCGCTGGAGGAATCGTATGTGATTGTAGCACTCGGTCTGCGGGGAAAAAGCAACAAAAGTGTCCAGGTAATCAAGAACAAAAGGCAGCCGTTTCAGCGCCTCAACAATAGCTACTGTAACAGACGAAAAGTCCCATTACAAAGGAGATGAAGAATGGGCTAATGTGGAAATGGTTTCTGTTGTTTTCTTACTGTAATGATTTTTGAGTCAATGTGTTGTACCTTATTGTTCCTGCCTTTGCTTAGGCACTGTTTCTTCTGTTCCAACGAGGCCTCCCAGTCGATCTGCAAACAATAGACATAATAGAGATGATACTGATGTGGTTTTGGCAGAAAATAGGTATGTAATGGTTTGGCAAAAGGATAAACGCGTGTCGACATTGTTTGTTCATGTTTTTTGTTATAGTGCAATTGAAGTACTACTACTGTCAGTTGTTTCAAGTTTATCTACAGTTAAAGTTGGGGTAACTAATCTTCAGACCACAAAATCAAAAATACGTATTAAAATCTGGCCAACTTCCTAGTTCTTCCTGACCTTTGACAAATGGTTTTTAATGTCCGCATTAAGATATTAGATTTAGAGCAGTGGGCTGATGTTTGGCACAAAAATCAGCTACTTTTGCAGGAAGATGAAGTTTAATTATTTACATAAAAAAAGTTGAGTGATACAATAAAACAGCAGTGTATGGAGCAAAAAATGTGTCTTACATTTTTAACATTTCATCACTGAGTCGCTGCTAAGTTATTGGTGTTTTTTTGTTTTGTTAATTATTGACACCTAAACATTTTTCTGCACTGCCGACGCAAACCACCAGATTTGTCGAGTATATTTTAAAAAACCTAATGCAAAGAATAACAAATACTGGATATGTTAAAAATACATGCATTAGGATGAGACACTGCAGGTGGTAAGGGGAAAAAAAGAAACAAAAATGCTCACATAAAATGTAAGAAAAAATGTGTTACGCTTTTCATCATGTCATGTTTTCATAATGAGGCTTTTGTGAGTAAAAACAGCTAAAACTTCATATAACAAAGTCAACAAAACAGAAAAACTGGCTGAACCATTTTAAAATGTAGTAATTCCTTTTACTGACACAATAGACAGAAATTACTAGATAGAACTTCAAATGACCACAGAAAAGATCAGAATTTGACACATTTTACACTTAAAACTTTAATAAATCAGGCTTAAAATCAATAGATAATAACAAATCCTTCTGTGTGTTCAGTGTGAGTAGCGGCTACTTTAGGGGGTGATGCTGATGACCTTTGACATTACAATTATCCATTGAATTCAATAGATGAAGTGGATTAAATTCACTAAGAAAAAACATTTTAAATTTGAAAATTGTGTTGTTTCCACATGAAAGCCTGAATAGTGAGAAAGCAAAGTGACCAAAAACTAGAAAATAGAAAATGTTTTGCTTGCAGTGTCTCGCCTATTAAATTAAATTGGTGAAAAAACAAAAATCAACGTTCACAAAGAAAGTCAAATAAAACCACACTTCAAATCCCCGATGAAGACACTGATGTCAAAACACTTAGATTTGTTCATGATCAAACAAAAGACTTTCACGTTTTCTAAGTGCCTCAGATTCTCTTTTCTGCTTCATCGTTTAAGATTTAGACAAAGAATACTATTATGCTATGTCTGCAGCTACTTGAATCCTGTTCTCACTTGCTTTCAGCCTCGGTCCTTGATGAGCACTTGTGTAGTTGATCTCTCAGAGTTTACTTCTTCAAAGCCCTTCCTGACGCACTCACCTACTGTATTTCTTTTAACACACTTCCTATATAACCTACCATCTAAACATTCTGCACTACAGACCTGTTCAGAGCCTATGTCATTAAAAGGAGTTAAGAGTTTCTATTCAGTTTCCCCATAACTTTATTTCCAAAATGAGTAAGTAGTTGTAAGACAATAAATGGTTAGAAAACTCAACAATGACTTCTAACAAGGCTTTAACCTCTCCTAATGTGCTCCATAGGTTTGCACCAGTTGACTTGACACTCTTTAAACTTGTGATTTCTGTGGGCTAATTACCTTAGGATGACCATATTTTCAAAATTAAAAACTGGAACACACTCAAGTTTTTGCGTAGTGTATTGAACATTCGGTAAAAATGCACTTGCACTTGGTCAGTTCATAGCTCATTCTCACTCAAGTATATTCTCTGAAACTTCTGTCAAATTTGGAGCATTTTTTCTACTGTTTTGGTAATTTTCAAGCACAATTTTCTCTATTTTGACAAAAGAAATAGCATTTTATTCCTTCTTTCGCTGTTGGAAAGTGTCAGAATGGTTAAAAATCAGGTCAACTGGGGCATGTCTTGTGTAAAACTGGGACAAATAAGTGGATTTGGATACATTTGCTGGGACATGGGACGCCGAGCTCAAAATAGGGACTGTCCCAGGTAAATAGCTATGTCTGGTCACCCTATACATATTAGCTAGCCACCAATGGCTATAGGAACAATAAGGGATTGCTAATTCTAACAGTTAACAAAACAAATACAGTGGATAGCTCCAGAGTCATAGAAGTACATCATATGCTTCTATGAGTCCTTCATGGGTTAGTTAATATTTTTCTGTAAACATCACCACTAAATAATGCCACACAGGTTCAGTTTGCTGTGAGTCTGTAGTTCTCCACTTTGTTGACACTAACATCTTGCTTCCAGTCAATAACTGTTCATGGCTCTGGGAGTAATTTGCTGTTAGTTAAAGTGAGATTGTTAAAGAGAGTTTTGTGATCTTTAGCTGACAATTAGAGCTGTAGTCGACCAAAGAAATTCTTGGTCGACTAAAAACATGTCCCATCGACCGATTAATCGACTAAAAAGGAGGCGTGGCAAAAGCTCTGAAGATAAAAGTAGAGTTTGTAACCTTTGTATCAAAATCGGGTTGGAAATTTTAGTTTTGTGACAACTCTGTAAGAAACCTTGCTCAAAAAGACTAAAAATATTATAGTTCATGCAAAAACTAAACAGAAAATGAAGAGGAAACAGTGTGTTAATATAAAAAAGGCAGTTCAGACCAATGATTCTGTTTCTGTTGAATACAAATTCCTTATAATCTAAATAAAACAATTAGTCGACTAATAAAATTTTAGTCTACCAAGACAAAAGAACTACTGCCCTACTGACAATGCACCTGTGTAGTTTGAATAGACCGCCAACATGCCCAAAGCTCCTGTAGCCATCTTTGTTTACTAACAGTAACTGGGTCTATAGTTTGAGGGTCAAAATGTCAGCAAAACCTTTACAAAATTCTAGATAGATGCCTACAAAATGTCACAAATGGATCCACTAACCCTTGAAAAAAATGCTTGGTTTACTTTTAATCCAATATCCATAAAATTGGAAGAACACAATGGGATTTGCTCAATCTGCTCGGGGCTATAATTAGGTTGTCCTCATTTTTACCACTTTGGGAAACATGTGAAATAGTTTTTGCAATTAAAATGAGCGACTCACAGAGAAATTTGCAGGTGCAGAGATGTTTGCAGGGTTGAGGGCGTACACAGCTCCTCTGCCTCCGACGTAGAGGAGGCCTGGGTCTTCTTCTAGCAGCAGAGTACTGTAGTTTTGGGACGAGCCCGTGAATTTGGCACTGTTCAAAAGACCTGCAGAAGAAAAGAGAAACAAAGAAAATCAGTGGTTTTCAAGTCTGAATGAAAGCCAACAAACGGACCTCTGTGGGGGAAACAGACAATTCATTTTAATTTACTTCATCACTCATTGCTCAACAACTACAAAAGGCAATGTGGACTTTAGGAGTTATGTTGTGCCAAATACAGATATAAAGACATGAAGAAAAATAAAGTGATTCAACAGCACATATATTTTTGCTTATATAGATACAGTTGGCATCAAAGGCCACGCCCACTAACAGAAGAACAAAAGTTAACATTGAGAGTGAATCAGAACAATAGCTTTATAACTCACTGCTCAATAACTACAACAGCAAATGTGAACTTTAGGAGATATATTGTGTCAAATACAGACACGAAGACATGGGGATAAATAAACTGATTCAACCTTCCAAGTATGTAAATATATCTAACAATGCTAACAATAGCTGCGAGCTAAATGCTAACATGATGCCAGAGCCTAGCGTCTTTTAGCATCGTTTTTAACTTTCTATTTACTTTTCTGACATAACTCCACATTAGTAACCTCCATTTAAACCCGGTTGTAACTCCACTTGAATTAGTTGTGCTAAAAATAATCTTAATTCGCCAGAAACTGTCTTGAAAGAGGTAAACAGTTTAGCTTCCCATACATATACATGGTGAGACATGAGACACTTTCCCCCTCAGCAGGCCCCGAATGTATCTATATCCAACATTGCTAGCGGTAGCTGCAGGCTAAATGCTAGCACCGCCTGCTGTTATTTTCACACCTACAGAACAATCTGTTTATTTTTCTAAGATATTGTCACATCAAAAATCTAATTTGATACTCAGCTGTGTAACTAGGTCTGCTACAAATATAGAGGATTTATCAACAAGGTTTAAAAAACAGTGAATAGTTGTGTTTCCCTATCGTATTTTGCGCAAGGTCAGAATTAGGTGACTTATGTAAGGTTGTCTTTTCATGTCACATATTTAAACATGGATTTGATTTTCAACAACACAGATGCTGCAATGAAGTGAAATCACATTGCATCATGGGTTATATTAATAAATATGTCTTGTCTTCTTGTCAGTTAGCACTCGCTAAACAACAGCTGTGACAAAATATGGCCAAGACTTAAACTGTGGAGGTACTCTTTAACACATTTGTACTCGATTGTAAATATCTGATTTTACAGCTCCTCTCAGCAATCTTCTCACTTCTGAGTGACAGGACATCCACATTTTTACACCTATTCACATCACAGTTACTTAAGATTACAATTTCAACTTTTTCCGAGAGAAAGAAGGAGAATAAGAAGTTGGTGGAGGGAAGTGTCTATTCGAGTACAGAGCTGTGAATCATGATACAGGGCTTTAAACTAAAATAGCAAATTGTCACAGGAATCAGATTGCATTTTCAAGTTATGGCACATTCCTTGCTTTAAATGTAACTCACGATCAGCTATTCATCTTTTACTGTGTTAATCCTGCTAAGAAATGACTCTCTATGTCATGTTTATACGTTTTTGCTTCAACACCGTGAACAAGATTTCATTTTAATAAGTTTGGCAACTGTTAATGCACTTTTTGGAGTATGCATTTATATTATTAGTTTTATTTGTTTGCATTCAGTTTATGACTTTAATCCTTGTACAATCAAAATTGCAAACTGTGTATGGCTCAACAAAACGCTCTATGTGCACTGAACATTGAATAAGTATTGTGTTTGTAGAGGCACGGGCATTATCCTTCAGCTAAAGTGGTCCAGACCAAGCCTATAGCTGAAGCTGAGGAGATGGGTCACTAAGCCCCTGACAGGTTGTCCCAGCAGCTTTGAGAGATGGGTCAAGGGGACAAACAAATAAACTGTATTTTAAACATAAAAACAGATGTGTACTGCAGAGTCATAAATGTTTCAAAAAGCAGTCAAGTAAAGCTCACTTCCAGCCTCTGACTCCAGAGAATCCTGATCTTTTTGGGACTGAGGTCTTGCATAGGAATTATTTGCAGCACTGCATAACATTTCTTATTTTGTATAATTTAGGCTGCGTTCACACTTTCGCACACATCATCACCATTGGGACTAATCAAAGACTCAACTCGGAAAAAACAACCAGACTACAGCAGCGCGTGGAAAAAATATCTAATTGCCATTTTTCGGAGAAGTATTGCGATTGCAATTTGATTTGCATTTTTTGTTTTGACAAACAGATTCTGTTCATAGTTCACATTTTAAACATGTCCGGGAGAACAGACAACAATTTTAATTCAGGCTATAACAAATAATCTTAAAATACTTTGTGTCTTGCTGTTATTTTTCACGTTACATGCACAGCAGCAGAGTGGTTAGAGATCTGGGTCCCAAATAGGGAGATTGTGGGTTCGACTCTCGGGTCAAGCCAAGTTAACATCTCACAAATTCTCTGAGTGGAGTTTGCATGTTCTCCCCGTGTTACCATGGGTTCTCTTCAGGTCTGGCTTCCTCCCACCTCCAAAAACATGCATCTTTAGGTTAATTAGGCTTCACTATAAAGTTCTGCCTTGTGAAAGAATGAGAGAGAGATTGATTGTCTTTCTCTAACCCTAAGAAAAGTTGAACATTGTATGTGGTGCTCCCCCGCGGCTCGCCTAAAGCCCAAAGTCACTGGGATAGGCTCCAGTCACCCACAACTACAAACAAGCAGAGAATGAATGCTAAAAAAAAACTTGATTTCATAAAGCTGATCACAAACTTGAATAGTGACATGTTAGCCAGTGGAAAAAGAAAGAGAAGGATAGATTTTACTGTCATTTGGTCATTTATTATTAATAAGGATGGATTGGAACAAGAATCAGAAGTTTTGCTGATTCAGGTAACAGCTGCACAATATTGGTTCTATCGATTTACTGGTTGGATCTTTAACTGAAAGCGTTAATACTGTTTACTGATTTTGACCCATGTTCAGGGGTTAAAGTGGGCCGGAACGGTCAGGAACGGCGTTCCGGCACCTTCAATGACCTCCAAAAAAAAAAAATACATATTTAAATTTCATTAAAAATAACATTGTTATAGTAAAATAAACACATGCAAAATGATTATAGTAATTAAAGGATTGAGTTCCAGTTGCTTTGAGTTGCAGTTGCATTTATTTGTAGCTTAGATCTATTTGATAAGTGATTAAGTCAGCGGCAACAGCGAAATGAACAACTGGCCCTGAACTACACGCGCAGCTCGCTGCACAGCGCAGAGTCCAGTGACAGAGTCATGTCACTCTCAGGGAAACTGCTCTGTGTCTGAGGACAGGGCTCATCTCACAGCGGGACGGAAGACCCCAAAACAAAACTTTAATAACTTTTCTCTTCAACTATATCAACACGGAGCTCAAAACTAAAGGCGACGTAAACGACGATGCGATCACCGCGCGTGTTCCTCGAGACAACTCGGCCGCGGAGGGCGAGCCCCTCCCGCGGGTGCTGTTTCGGATGTGAGGAAGTCTGACAGCGCACCGCGCACGAACGGGCGAGAGCGATATAAGCTTCCAAAAACCGCGTGTGGTTTTACCGTGCTAAAACTTGACTTATAAATTGGCACAGATGTGTAAAAGCCCAGCACTGAGGGCAGAGACAGGAGCAGGAGCAGTGACAGGAGCAGAGACAGGAGCAGGAGCAGAGACAGGAGAGGAGACAGAGACAGGAGCAGAGACAGACACAGGAGCAGGAGCAGAGACAGGAGCAGTGACAGAGACAGGAGCAGAGACAGAGAGGAGCAGGACAGGAGCAGAGACAGGAGCAGTGACAGAGACAGGAGCAGAGACAGGAGCAGTGACAGAGACAGGAGCAGTGACAGGAGCAGAGACAGGAGCAGTGACAGAGACAGGAGCAGAGACAGGAGCAGAGACAGGAGCAGTGACAGAGACAGGAGCAGAGACAGGAGCAGTGACAGGAGCAGTGACAGAGACAGGAGCAGAGACAGGAGCAGAGACAGGAGCAGTGACAGAGACAGGAGCAGAGACAGGAGCAGTGACAGGAGCAGGAGCAGAGACAGGAGAGGAGACAGAGACAGGAGCAGAGACAGAGACAGGAGCAGGAGCAGAGACAGGAGCAGTGACAGAGACAGGAGCAGAGACAGAGACAGGAGCAGAGACAGGAGCAGTGACAGAGACAGGAGCAGAGACAGAGACAGGAGCAGAGACAGGAGCAGTGACAGAGACAGGAGCAGAGACAGAGACAGGAGCAGAGACAGACAGGAGCAGAGACAGAGACAGGAGCAGGACAGAGACAGGAGCAGAGACAGGAGCAGAGACAGAGACAGGAGCAGAGACAGGAGCAGAGACAGGAGCAGTGACAGAGACAGGAGCAGAACAGGAGCAAGACAGGAGCAATGGCATGGGCAGGAGGGACTCAAGGAGAAGAGAGGAGCTGAGTAGGCTTTAGTGTACACAAGCAATTGTGGGTTACAATAGATTGTGTACACCAAATTATAGAAAATTGTCTTGTCTTATTTTTGTGAGGAAGATAGATAGACAGACAGACAGACAGACAGATACTGTATTGTTATTTTTTCCAGCTACAAATGTAACATTTTTCAAAACTTTCTTGTTTTTAGCAGTTACCTACTTGATAATGCTCCTAAAACCACATGTGCCTAAAACAGTTTTACAGAGCTAAAGGAGGCATCCAGGGCTGGGGCCTCCCTAATCTGGTCTCTGGTTGCCTCTATTTTTATTTATTTATGAATTGCCTCATGTCTTTTTAATTATGGTAAAGTCACATCAAATAATAAGAATATCACATCTAAAACTCACCAAAATGCAGGAAATTGCATTGATTTTTTCAAAGATCCCCAGACCTCCCTTTTTTTAAAGAGCCTGATTCCAGCTGCTCAATGTCAAGACATATCAGAGAATTTCTCTCTTCTGCAACCTCCAATAGCAAATATATAAGTGACAATATAAAAAAGACTATTTACTTTTAATCAAATCCTTTTGGATTTCGGTTTGTTCAAAATCCTGCTTATGGCCCTGACCCTAAAATAGAGTTCCCCACCTCCCAAATCCCACTTTAACCACTGCCCATGTTTGAAGTTGTTCAGTCATTACTTCAGTTTAATTCAGTTCAGTTTAGTTTTGTACGGCCCAAAATCCCAACAACAGCCACCTAAGAGGACTTCACAAACAGAATGGTCAGAAAATCAAACAATGAAACATTGGTCAAAACCAATAGAATCATTGGGAAAATCAGTAACAGTCGTCATTCAGAAATACAGAAGCAGATTGTCCAACAACAAAAATGCAAACTGTTTCAGAGCATTCCCTGTCCTTAGACCCTCTTCTTTCTCAACAAGGAAAAACAAACAAACAAACAAAAAAGAGTGAGTGAAACCTCAGGGAGAACCACAGTGAAGGAGAAATTCAATCCCATAGACACACATGCTACTGTATGTGACCAGGACTGACGTGTATCTAATCCAATTACAACTTTAAAGGAGACCTTTTGTGATTTTTTTTGTATATTTAGGATGAAACTATGCCATTTGCTGATCAGTAATTCACATTCTGTTCATTGTAAAACACCAAAATTATCCAAAACGGCTTAGAAATAGAAACAGGTCCATTGACTTCTTGCTTAAAACTGCAGAAAGGATATTTTTTTTGTTGTTGGCAAGCAAATATAGACTAAGAGCCGGGATAGGTGGTAGGTGGCGACAGGGATTTTCTGAGCAGTGTAGTAACCGCTTCAGGACAATATGAGATTACTCAAACATGCATGCATCAATCCAAATACAACTTTGGGTAAACTAATGATGAGAGAACACTGCTGTAACATGGTTAAGGATAGGTCTCCTTTGAGTCAGTGGAGCCAGAGTTTAAACGCAGAGTCATCTAGCATCATCTAGCAGGACAAAGACGGTCAATCCAAAAGAGGGAAATGGAAGGAAATCTAGGTCCTCAATATTAGTATTTGCTGATATTTAAAACCAATTTATTAATATCGATATAGGTGCAGTAATACCATAATAGTGCTGGGCGATATGGAAAAAAACTTATATCCCGATATAGATTTTTTATATCACGATAACGATATATATCACGATATACCATAATTAAGTAAGTTTTCAATTATTCACTGTAAAGTTTGACACTATTTCATTGCTTACTTTTCTCAACTTTATTTTGAAGTGAATTTAACTGAACTGTCACAAATGAGACTCATTATAGTGAAGAGGAAAGAGAAAAGTCATGTTTTCTATGTTTATATTTGTAATAAAACATGTTTATGTATTAAAACAATATTTTCCAATTGTGTAAATGCTGTAAAATAAAAATAAATCCATTTATAAAACAATTTGCTACTTTACTCATCAAGTAAAGTTAGATTAAACAAAACAAAAAATATATACAGTTTTTATTGAATTTAATAGCTTATTTGTGCTGTATTTGGCACTGGCCCTTTAACACCTGCAAGTTGGGGCTGTAGTTAGCGCTTTAGTTTCCCTCGCCAACAACAGGCACACGACAAAGTAAACTACAGAGCAAAGTGATTAGAAGCGCTTTGTCCCGTTCATCAGCGCTGCTTCGCTGGTGTTTAACGGAGCGCTTTTGGGTCATTGGCCACAGCAATGCGTGCATGGAGACAGGCGGAGCGCTCCACGAGGCTCTGGCTGCAGACCTGCACCGAGAGCGCGCGAACCGACAGGCAGAGTGAACACAGATATAGCGGGACGCGCGCACGGCAGGCAGGGCGCGGTGGAACTCTGGCGAGAGTGACAACGAGTGACGAAGGAAAAAGCGAGCCACACCGGCTGTCTCTGTTCACGACTGCGGCGCTGACTGCAGCCCGGGCCACTCCTCCTTCCTCCGGACAGCGGTCTTTACCATCTCTCTCTTCTGACGCGCTCAAAGACGCGCTGGTGCGCTGGGAGAGAGAAAGAAAGGGCGACTCTGACGATGTACAAAAAGTACTTTAACTATGGTTTTGTTGAAGTTACGCTATAACACGTGAGACAAAGCACGTTTAATACCACACACACAACTTATTTGCTGAAATGATTGATAAAATTAGGTTACAGACGATAGAAACGATAGAAGAGAAATGGCACGATAGACGCTTTTCTATCGTCCCCACGATATGTATCGTCATATCGCACAGCACTATACCATAACAAAGAAAAGCGCCAATGCAAGTCTCCACAGGATCAAACCAGGACAAGTGTGAACGCAGCCTATTAGCACAACAACATCAGCCGGAGATAAACTCACACAATGACATCAATTCTTCTAAGTAATGCCAAATAGTCATTAATGTATTCCCACGTACAGTATATTGTGGGCTTATCTCGGCCGCCAGCCCAGAACACTGCACTTTTCCGACCATAGATTCTCTGTGGCCAAGTCAATGGGCTGTGCAGGGATAAATATAGTTTGGCCATTACGAGGAGCAGCAACACATTGTCAAGTGTTCACAAGTGAAGGAGGAGGAGATAGAGAGGAGTATGTCGTTTTGCTGACTCACAAAACCTCTGAATGTCATTGTTACCACCTTTTCCCTGAGTCGGCACCTTTTCAAGCACAGGGATTCTTCAGTTCCCTCTATATGTCATTCATATTATGTAATCTGATAAATCTTGCTGAGTTCAGATTATATCGAAATGAACGATATCGAAACAGAATCTTTCAATAGTGGTGTCTTTATTCAATCCTGGTGTTGGGTTCGATCCTCATGTGTCCCTCCGTAGCTCTGTTTTGTAATTTTTGTGCTGATTCCGCTTTCATTTCTCAGACAGAGGAAGTAAATTCCAGCTTATCATCATTATATTCTCAACAAGGCCAAATTTGTCATTCTGTTCCTTTTAGTTACACAAAAATTTACCAAGGAATGATAAAATATGAACTTTTTTAGACATTATCTTAATAAATGTCTGACTTAACTCCCCAAAAACACATTAAATCGCAGAAAAAGTAGTTTGTTCTTGTGAGGTTTAATAAAATCGGAAATATATCGAAATCATGACCCATGTATCCAGACAAGAATTTATAAACAGAATCGTCCCATCCGCAGTTCAGATCAGACAATTGGTTTACATGTTACAGGGACTACGCTTCTGTGACCTGTAATGGCCTGCTCTCAGACTGACCGGCAAAAGAAACAAACAAATAAACGATGAGCACACATATATCTATTAAAATATCAAATTGTGAGGGAACAATAGTCTGGCTTGAGCTATTGTCAGGTGTGCCTTGAAAATAATTCCAGCATCCAGAGTCAACTATTTCAAAACTCAAATTTCTAACGTTTCAAATGTAATAAACTACCTTTTAAGAGCCTTGAGCAAATTTTTAAACTGAATGCGCACAAAACTTTTATAAAATGCCACAGTGACACAGGTTGAACACAAGCTTTAAATACAGTACATTTCTCTCTTTTCTTTTTTCTAAACGAGTTGATAATAGTATCTATGATACTATTTAGTGGACAGATTGTGCCACTCTTCAAAAGTACCAGACATTTAGTGTAGGCCTTTAGCTTTTTGTCCTTTTGACCATGTCTGTAACAAAATACCCTGAAGAACAAAGTCGGGAATTAAAATGTGTTTTATTTAAGTTCAACTGAATCTTTCAAGTCATTTATACTGAAAGGGAATCCGATTTTTTTTTCTTCATTGGGTGGGGTATTTGATTTTCAGCTGGACACCAGCACTTGGAAATGTATCTCTCACAAATCCTTTGACACTATACGATCCACATGCATTTATTTTTGGATGCATTTACATCTTTAAAACAGATTTTTCAGACAGCAAAGTGAAACTCGAGTGGACCACAAGAGCACAGCCAATCAGAGCTCTGCTTTCAGCTGTTTATGAGAAACCTTTGTATTTTATTTGATTCAGACAGTACACAACAGTCTGATTTTCACACAAAGAGCTTCATTTACAATATAATTTCTGTACTATAAGCTACTGTTTTCACAAGCTTTGAGCTTACACAAAAGTACAGAATCTCACTGACTTACTATAAAGAAGTGCGACCTATACTGTATATGTACTTCTTTTCTCCTTTTTAAAAATTAATTAATTAATTAATTATTTTTTAAAATCTATTTGATTTGGTGCGACTTATATTCAGATGTGCTTACTGCGAAAAGTACTATCTAGTGGAAAGTAGCCTGGCTCTACCAGGTGGATTCTTGTGATATTTGTGATTTTCACAAAATCTGAAGAATCTATGGAGTGGCCCTTTCCGTACGGTATGGTTGTCCGGATCCATCACAACGCAGCGAACCAATCACAGTCCACCATTATGATGCGGGCGGAAGCGCTCGTTCGAACCGAAACAAACATGTCCATGAAAATGAATGTATTTCTGTCTATTTTAATGAATTACTTGATTTGGCATACAAAAAATATCTGTGCATTTTTGGATGGGTTAATTTGATTTAATTCTGGGGTGAGAGGCTGCCCTGCGCTAGATTTGTCTTACACTAAGGGGGAATTAAAGCCGAAATGCTCTGCGGAAACCCATTTGAAAAGACCAAATTGACTATACAGAAATTAACAAATCTAATCTACGTATATGACATCTTTTGGCATCGGCTAAAATCCTCAAAACTATAAATCATCATAAATACTTATCCACAGCAATCATACTGTTCAGTCAAACATTACAGTGCTCTTCACAGCTCACTAAACCATTAGCCCAGTAACCTGAGATTCTTATAAATCTCCTGAACATCTGAACCGACTCGTGCTCCCCAGACGAAACCCAGATGAAAACAATGTCCTCTTTTCCAGCGTCTCGTCATAGCAGAGCAGCTTGCCCCCGTTTTTGAGGTGCTACTGCAGGGCGCTTCAAATATTTAGCAACAAACTTCTTTCGACACATTTAGCATTGATGAAACATGGCCTGATCAGAAGAAATCATTTGGGTTTCTGGGTTTCCTAATATAGCCCAGTTATGTTATCAAAACTTTAGCTAACTAGGCCAAGGTAACAAATAATTAGCTGTATTACCAAAAGAAGAAAAGTTTTTAAATGTTTGGAAATATGTGATTGATGCCTACAAGCAACTGTGTTTTATGTGCAGTTTCTTTATCATCCTTTTCTTAGTCATTATCATATCGTTATTAAGGATAAACAATATGTCATAACAATTCTACATAACCTAGTTTGCTAGTAGGATTTTCACTTTACAATTATATACAAAGTTATACAAAATTGTCTTTAAAATAGGCAAAGGAAAGAAGAATTTTGTTGTAGTTTCTAATGTGCCTTTTTACAGCATAAGAGGTGTTCCTTAGCCTTAAATAATGAGAATAACAGATACAAGAAGCAGGTGACAAATCTCATAGAAATACACTGTTGTGAACAAATTCAACAAGTAAAAGGGCACAGTTTTTGTAGTCTATAGAGCAATAGTCAGAATTGTAAGTGAAATTTGATGAATTCCACAAACCCATTATACAGACAGGTCTTTGAGTAAAGTATGACATTGTATTTAAGTCTAATATATTACAAAAACTGCACTTTATAACAAAATCACACTGCTGTATGCTGTCTGCAACTGCTAAAAATATATTGACAGAAAGTCCAGAGTAATCATTCATTTTCATTATGATATATGGTCTCTATTTATAA
Source organism: Mugilogobius chulae (assembly GCA_038363315.1). Classification (NCBI taxonomy): domain Eukaryota; kingdom Metazoa; phylum Chordata; class Actinopteri; order Gobiiformes; family Gobiidae; genus Mugilogobius; species Mugilogobius chulae. Next base: position 25,242,575 of record CM076401.1, on the reverse strand, counting down.
AGTTTCAAGGCACTCAAAGCGCTTCACAATCAACAATCCACTTACTCTGTGAACGCTGATGCATGGTGGGTTAAATGTCTTACCCAAGGACACAACAAGGACACTGTGTCATCTTGTGTTCCTATATTTTCCTATTCAGGGTTCCCAAACTTTTCAGATGGACCCCCAAAATAGCCATACAACCAACTCATGACCCCTACGAGCAAAATTAAATAGACGTTTGTAAAAATTTCAAGTTGAAAACCATTAAACTGGGATAAAATGTATGTACTGTAATTTCTGCCCTATTGAGTGCACCTGAATATAAGCCGCACCATTTACATTTAAGTAAGAAAAATTATAAAGTACATATATAAACTGCACTTGTTAATAGTAAGTCTATGAGAATCTATAATTTTGCTGCATTGCCTTATAAGCCGCATAGTTCAAAGCTCATGAAAAAAGTAGCGGTTTATAATCCAGAAATTACGGTACTTTAGTAATATAATGCTTTGTATGATTAAAATTCACCAACTTTCAAGTAAAAAACAGACAAAATGCATGTCATAATTGTAGAATTATATCTTGAAATCATCTAGCGACCCCCAGATTTTGCTTCACGACCGAAACTTTGGTACCACTGTCCCATTCGACCACTGCGCAGGCCCTGACTTGCAGCTTCGACGAGGTCAGGCTATGATAAGTACTATGTTAATAATTCGATGAAATGGAAAATTTGTAACAGCAACTATAAACAGAAAAGCTTGATTTTTGATAAAACATTTCCAAACTGCAGGATAAGGATCACAAAGTAAAGATAATTTGATTAAGCTAGTTTTCTCTGAACAACAGCCTTAACACCCAGATTATTCCTTCATTTCTTATAGAATATGGTGTTCTTTATGCACACACAGGCCTGTGTGATGCTGATGATCTGATTTGGCATTACTGGGGCATGTATCCTGCTGAATGCCCTAAAAATGAGCCCCCACTGCACTGCTCCTCCTCGCTCACCCCCCAGTCCTCCTCCTCCTTCTACTGCTGCATCTCCTCTTAGTGCACCACCCCCAAACCCAGGTCCAGACACAGATCCATGCAGTCACACTTGGATTTGGAAGTCTTCCAGTCCATAATGTGAGATTAAAATGGATGGGGATGATTGAGGTGACTTTTATGGTTTTTCAATAGAGCAACATAAATCATTTACTTGCTTGACTTGCTGTTTTCCCAGCGAGGTCAGATAATTAGCTCATTAGCACAATAAGAAATTGTTTTTATTATGCACTGGACAGTGACTCAGAATAAATAAAAGTTTAGTATTTATCAATTAGTCAGACTGGAGACTGAATTTTTATGATTCTGGACTGAATGTGTAATCTGTGTAACTCTGGTGGTAGAAAACATGACACCTGCTTGTTTCCATGGAGATACTAATAGACAGAAATGTTCCACATAACAGTCTTAAACTGGTTTATCTAAGCAGGCGATGTTACCAAGATAAGATTTGATGATAAATTTGGTCAGATGAAAGAGATATTTACTAATCCTAGTAGTATTTCTAGACTTTAGTCAAGAAAGAGCATGTCTGTAGTCAACAACGAATGCTCAAAGTTTGTTAAAACCTTATTATCTACACAAATACTGGCCTAAACATTGACAAAGTGTAACAGTTCTCCACAATGGTGAGAACTGTTGTGGTATTTTTCTAACATTGCAACATCCTGTAGCACAACATCTTGTCCCATCTCTTGTAAAATGAGTTTGAAATTCTCTTACATCAGACGGTCCACTCTCACCCTGCTGTCTGACTGTCACATGGGCCTCTGGGTGACGCCGGAGCGCGCCCTGGCATCTCAATGAGTCACAGTCCTGCTCTTAAACTTCCCTGTACCATCGCCACGTCTCCGCTCAGTGGTTTTATCAAGGGCAGATGAGCACACACTGACTGGGCCCTAATAAGGTTACTTTCACATCGGGCCCTGCGCTGTCCGGCTAATACATCAGAGCAACCAGCACTGACACTTCACATTTGAGAGAAAGGGCCCCCTGGTGAGAAGAAAATCAGCATTTGAATTGAAAAAAACTTTTATTTAAATGTCTTAGATGAGGCTGAACTGACTATTGTGAGCTGTTAGTCATGTTAGAACATTCCTAGAGTCGCCTTTTATTTCATTCACACAAGTTTAATATTCTTGCATTATTAGGCTGTATATGTTAAAAGCTCAAAATATTCTGTTCCCACCTGTGATCTCAATAAGTGATAGTTTTAACTAGGGCTGCATTCAATTCATTGGTGTTTCAATAGTTATAACCAGGGCTGGGTAATATCGTGATAAAAATCGAATTGTGAACTCATTCCTCTGACAATCTGTATTTTTGATGAAAATGTCAAATTTGGATTTTCCGTTTCTTTTCTTAGCCTCAGAGTTGCCAAGTCTGCTTCTTTATAGCAACATTGGACTGTTTTTTTCTTTTTTTTCTCTTAAGAATTTTGAATTTTTTTTGGGCTGAACTTTCAAGTCATAAAAGAGGTAGATTTTAGCCATTTTTTCAGGTCTGATTTCAAAATATAATGGACTTTTAGCATATTTTCATGTCTAAAAGTTATAAAGTTAAAAATGGCTCGAAACTTTAGTGGAATATATAATTCAAATTAAATGATTATTTAAAATATTTTTTATTGAAGGATTGAGGTCACTTGTTTTGATTTAGACACTGACTGTGAAGAGGAAAAGCAGATGTTTGTTTTTACCTCAAAGCAATTTGAAAATAGATAGTTTACAAGAATCGTGATAAAATTTAAATCATAATCTGGCTCCAAGAAAACTGTGATATACATTTTTCTTTGCCATCTCGCCCAGTCACAGTGCATAAAACAGCTTTATCAACTTTTGCTCAAATACTACATTAAGGAGATACTCTGATCCAACAGCCCAACAATGCTAACAGCAACATGCTGGAGGCTAAAAGCTAATGTGATACCAGCACCATTTAGCATATCTTATTTTAGTATCTACAGAACAATCTGTACTGAGTCAACCCAAGAATACAAAAGATTAAGCTGTAACTTTTTTTTTGCTGAGAATATGTAAACTTTCCTCAAAAAATCTATGATAAATGCAGCGCTATACATGAAAAAATAGACCACTGAGTACTGTCTGAACTGAATAATAAAGAATTTAATCGGAGCCAAATGCAGCGCTCTGATTGGCAGAGCTTGGGTGGTCCTCTCCAGTTCACTTACTAAACATAATTGCAGCCATGTCGATATTTATCATGTGACAAAAGATTTCTGAGAAGAAGTTGTTAGATTTAAGATTTAATTGTGTTTACTGTGTAACAATCAGCTACCCCCCCCTTTAATTTGACTGACTTTAAATAGTTGTGCTCAAAATACACTTAAATCACCAGGAAATATTTTGAAAGAGACAGTTTCATTTCTGAATTTATATGGACCTTTCCCCATGAATTTCCCCCACGGCTAGCCACGCCCCTAAATATGACTACCGACTGTATCTATAGCTAAAGTTTAGCACAAATGAGTCATTACTTTAGCTCATAACTCATTGGTTTAGCACACTTACTGCAATCATGGCGTATCTCCATAGTAACAGTTGTTTTTTGAAGTTCCATTGCAAGCTTTATAGTTTTGGTCAGTAGGCTGGATTTTGTGTATCGCAAGGCTGATGTTAGTAAGCTGAAAAGTTAAATTATTCATAAATCAGTTGTGCTCGGATAAGTGCATTTTGGATAAATGTAAAATTTCAATGCATTTTCTCATAATGTGTAAGAAAAGTACCTGTTTGGCAGACCTTTTTCAAATATACTGTGTACCTGCATACGTACTATATCATGAAACCCTCGAGAAATGGTCTCTGTCTTAGCTTTAATACTAACAGCTTTAGCCTCAGTTGAACTTGCTCTAAAATACACTAAACAGAAGCAGGATCAAGTGCCTGTTTTGCAAGTTGTCTCAAGTCTTTGTCCCTAAGTCAAGTTCAAGTCAAGTCCCAAGCGAGTAGGCCACCAAAAATGCTTCAACCCTTTACCACAACAAATTTACCACAAGAGAGTCAAGTTTCATGAAAAGAAAAGCTTTCATGATCGCTTTATTAATCAACCAAACAAGAAACCAGGCAAAGATTGTCGTAATAAATAATTCTCTTTTTACACAATTGCTGCAGCAGAATAAGCCCTGGCTCCCTAAAGTGGCTGAGTTTGGCTCTGTCTCTCTAAAAACACTGAATCATTGAACACTCAACAACAAATTGATCAACACAGCGCTGTTTTATCACTACGCTCATCTGCTAACTGGGTCTTTTTATCATTTGTCTGCAAGTCAGTACCCTAATGTGTTTGTCAAAGGCAGCGTAACTGGGTCAGAACTAAGTGACTTGTCATATTTCAACTTTAGACCTAGTTTTGTCTACATGTCTTAGTTTTTGTAACAGCCTGACTCTTGCTCCACTTCTGCTTTTGTAAAATAAAACAAGGAAACTAGATATTGCACAACTGGAAATGTTTGAGCAAATACTATCTGCTGGCATTGAGCAAAAGTCGGAAGCCATAATAACAGGAAACTGAGTGAAGAGAGAGCAACTTTAGCTTAGTTCCATTATTTCACTCGATCCATTTCATTCATCAGTCTAATGCAGTTTTCTCCAAACAAAAAGGTAACAATGTCAGTCCCTAAGTAGCTTCTAGACACATCAAACTTAACATTTTGAAAGTTTAGCATAAGTATTTGTGATATCTAATTCTAAGCCTGATTTATTAAAGTTCAGTGTCCATTGAAATGTCAGAGCTAGTTTACTCAAAAACTAAATCAGATATTCTATAATGTCTTTTCTATCTGTGAACAAAATTAATCCATTAATTTGAATCTGTGTACATCGGATGTGACCATTTTTGCACATAAAATACATTATTTCTTTATGAAAACATGGCATAATAGAAAAAACTGGGATCAGATTCTGCCATGAAATTTTGCTGTATACTTTTTTTTCCCATAGAGATTAAGTTTTGATTTGGTTTTATTTAGTGTATGTAAAAAAAATAAAACATTTTGGTAATGATTTCTGGACCATTATATTTAGAACTTTCAACCTAAAAAAAAAATTACATTTTTTCTTTCAAACCACGTTTTTACTGACAGAGGATTTGCTGCGGATTCAAAAAGCACACCTAAATAATAGAAGATTTAACATTATTGAATTGCGCTCGCTCACGCCTCCCAAAACACTGACTGTGAGGCGGGTTCGGTTTGGGACAGGTGTGGGTTTTTTGTGTACATCAGCTCCAGTCCACAGCGGTCCATATTTCCCCAAAGCCTCACAGATTCAGGTGGATTTCCACAAGAACATTTATATAATGACCTGAGATCGCATCAGACTGCTGCGGTCTCTTTCCACAGACCCGTTTTTTTCTGGCGTGGTCTGGACACGACAACAGAGGTTGGGTTAACGGCTAAGTTTAGGTCTGATGGAAAAATGGGTACTTTAGGTTGAGGCTGGAGGGTTAAGGTTAGGATAAGTTTAGGTCTGAATATGGTAAAAAAAAAAAATGGTATCATTTAAGGTCTGAGGCTTGGAGTTGGTTAAATTAGGATAAAATTATTTTAATATTTATAATACTTTAACACATATACTTTACCATAGAAATGAACTGGACAGAAAGCACATATGAAACACCACACAAAAGACAAAAATAAAAAAATGCGTTCATATGAATTATTTCACAAGCATGAAATTCCGTGCCACAGTCAATTGACACTCTTATCTGTGAGAACAGGCACTGCTCTGAGGTCAGTGTACCAGGTTGCATTGGTTTTGGCACTTTCTTTTTTTTTCTTTTTTAATATACTTTTTTTTTACAATAATAATGATCATAATAATACACATCACATTTTAAAGTTCAACAAAAATTATGCCAATTTATCCAAACTGTTATTGGGACTGAAAAAGGTGAATCAGTGTTCCCTATTTGTAATGTTTTGTTTTGTTTTTTCATACATTTATGTGTCAACAAGTTTTACAATGATAGCTACAAATGTAAGATCCTTCTATTCTCTTTTATTCCACTTCCTCACCATAAATTAATGTAGTGACGAGAACACATTTTCTGTATTTTTTACGGTTGTGTGTAAAACAAGACCACAGTGCAAATACCCAGGGACGTTAACATTGTTGTTAAACCTGCAGCCATAACACGGTCTATTGCTTTGCTAACATTGAGCTGTCCTGGCTTCTAACTCCAGTCCAGTTATGAGCAGTCTCCTCGCTCCTACAATATGTCATCTATAGGAGGCACAGTTATGAGTGAGTGATGAGCAGCCAAAGGTCAGGACACGCTGGAGGGAGGATTTATGTGAAAACCCAGAGAGAGTCCTGCACGGGGGGGAAGAGGCAGGGGGGCGGCAGGAGGGGCATCAGTCTCACAGCGGGACGTCCTACAATGCACATAAAAGTAAGGCCTGAGTCTACAGAGAGAAGGTTTAACGCTTGAACTGCAAAGCCACAGATAATGAAACCTTTGAATCCCAGTCACATCTCAGATAAATTTGGCTTAAGTGTTTCAGAATTCAAATTAGCAAAGATTAAGAGAAAACCTACGAGAGTTCTTAACCACGACTCGAATATGACTAAACAGATAAAGCTGAAACAATGATTATTAAAATGATTGTTAACTAATTTACTAAATGAAGAGTCATTACCTGGTTTTATGACTCAGGCTGAGCAGCAATGAACTGGAATGTTTTGTGTGTTTTTGTTTGTATTTATGCACATGTAGCATAGCATGTTCTCAAGTGACAAGACTTCAGTTTTGTCTGTGTCAAATAATAAAAATAAATAAATAAATAAAAATTTCTAAGCATGTGACATTTGCATTCTGGGCAAATAACCAATTACCCTCAAGTAATTGATTAACTGTGTGTGCATAAGTTTGAATATACAGTGCCTTTAAATGCAACAGCTCATAGTCTAGATGAGGGGTTACCAAAGTGGGGTGCGGACCCTCAGGGGGCCTAAAAGGTTGTCCACTGTAATTGACTTGCAATCATTTATTTGATTAATTTGACACTTATAAAGATCATTAAATTCCACAAACAGTATCATCTTGTTCTTTTTACAGCTTCAAGTGTGAGAAAAAAAAACATTCTACGTTATTTTGAACTGAGAATATCATTGGGTCCTTGTGGAATTTTTGGTCCAATACGAGGTGCCTCGTACACCAGCAGCAGTCCACTGCGGTCCGTTATTGCCCAAAACCACGCGGATTCACGCAGATTACCGCGAAAATGCTCGTTTTATGACTTGAAAGTCACATCAGACCGCTGTATATAGACTCTCTACAGATTCTTTCCTCACACTCGCGCGACTCTCGGATGCACACTCGCACTGCACTGAGGTCTGTGTACAAGGACACATTGGTTTAAGCACTTTCTAAGTCTTGCGAGAGTCAAGCGAGTCCCGCCTCGCACCGAACTCGGACTCAGTGTACGACTAAATATTTGACCCAAACTGCCACAAGCTCAGAGGTTTCCACGCTAAATAACTCATTAAAAAAAGTTGCTAAGCAAGATTTTTATCCAAGAAATTGCATTGTGCTTTCTAATAAATAATCTGAAATAATATGGTCATTTAAGACACCTAGTGTATAACTGACTAAAATATATTTAAAAAGTATCAACCTCAACCGTTATTTGAACATTTATAATGTTTTTATCTTTCTTCATTTGTATTTTTGAATAACTCTTTTTGAAGCAATTTTTCTATAAACGATATACTCAATATTTCATTGTCTCAGATCTTCAAAGCAAACATCACAATATTAAATTTGATATATTACAGTCAAAATCTTAAAGTTATGTATTTCTGTTACATTTTCAGATTCCAAAAATCGATATAGCACCATTAAGACTCACATACAGTACATCCTGAGAGCTGATTTTGCAGATTTCATTGAAATGATAAAAAGCAGAAAATAAAAACTGAAAATATCCTGAGTTGACTGACAGCAATTTCAGAAATAAAATGAACTAAAACCTGAAGGACTTTTCTGTACGGTGTGAAAATAACCTTGTATAAACACAAACAGCTCCACATTGTGCACTTAAGGCGAGCAGGAGAGCAATTGAAGAAAAGGGCTACAAAGATGCGCCCCTAGGCCCTGTTAAGAACCCTGTACTCATGAGTCATCCGCTTTAGCTTTGATTTAACAAACAAAAATAGAGGCACAATGACAGAAACAACACAGCGCTAACAAGAAGAGTGACGCGCAAAATGTTCCACAGCCCGAGGTCCGAGACACCACGCAAGGTCACGATCGTTAAGGCTCCATCGACGTTTGTTTTGTGGACAGGACAGGACAGTAGCAGGGGGTGAAGAGAGTGGAGAGACATTCAGTTTGGGACTCACAGCACAGAGCTTATGAGGTCAAACCTGAGATTATTTTAAAACAGATATGTCGATTTTTTTCCCCATAGATTTAGTAATAAACTATTTGCTTGATGCATCAGCCGGTTGTGTTTCCGGAGAAAACGTAGACATGAAATGACAAAAACGTACAATAAAGCATGTTTCTTGCCTTTTTTACGTCAATAAGTTACAAAAAGCCAAAGCGTAAAATACCCTCAAATTTTGGTTGACGTCACATGGCGACATTTTCTTTGAGTTTAATGGTAAATCTAAACCTACCTCAAGCCCCAGCTCTAAACTTACCCATTTTAGTAACTTGAAGCTAAAGTTATCCGTTAAAATGTCACTATGTTTCTTCAACCAAATTTTGAGGTTATTTTACGTTTTGACTTTACGTAACATACTGATAAAAAGCCAAGAAAATGTGCCTATTGCAAGTTTTTGTCATTGGATATCTACATTTTCTCCGGATACATTCAGGGCGTTTACATGAAGGCCAGGAAAACCGGATACTAGTCTCGCCCAATTTAAACCAGTTCTCCAAAGTGTTCAGGTACCTAGGATGTAAACCGGTTTTCAAAAACCAATTGGCACACATGGTTCTGACCGATTGTAGTCTGATTTCAGACGGACAAGTGTAACTGAGCATGCTCACAACCGTACCCGCTCCACATTTCAACAATGAAATTTAACACTGTCTTAATGTTTAAAACAATCCATGTCCCATAAAGAACATGTGTAATTTTACAGACAATATACACTTATTGTTTGGTAAATCAACATAATGTAGTCCTAATCATGGAGCAGCGAATCTGATACAGCAGAACATGTGCTTCAGGGTAATTGGTTTACTCTCTTGCATGTGTAAAGAGGACAAAACTTGTCCAACATGTTTGAGGGGAAAAAAGTCTGGTTTTCTAGCCTAGTCTGAGTTCCCTGATCCCCTGAGTGTAAGTTCGCTTCTGTGCGTTAACTTACAAAGGAGGAGAATGTTCACTGTGTTGTCTCAACTCAGGTTCACTCTGGTCAACACATCATTTCATCACTGTTCACAGACAGGCCCACTGCACTTTCTGGATTTCAAAACTGTCTGCCGTTTTGCGATACCTAACCTGGAGTGAAATGAAATAGTAGAGGAACTAGGTGGTGCCAGTCTATAATGACATGATCGTTATAAAAACAAAATTGATGTAAAGGTTAGAAATGAAACAGTTCTTGGTTCAGAACTGCACTAAGTTACAGAGCAGATATTAACATATGCTGCATTGTGTAATACAGGTAGGGCTGGACTGGAATTATGAAAAAATTGCGAGGACCCTGAAAATATATATTATAGTATTTGAGACCGGACCCCAAATTTTGCATATTTCTTTTAATTCTTTTTTGGTCTCTGTTTTCTTAATGCATTTTTTTAATCTGGCCTGTTTTAGACCAACATGGGAAACTCAGAAGACCAAAGAAATGATCTGACAACAAGAGCGTTCATAACAGCCGATGTGAAATACTTATAAAACACATCATGAAACAACAACAAACATTAGCATAACTTTACCTTGATCGTCTTTGCTGATTCATAAAAAGGAGGTATAAACAGCCTAACTAATACTGCTGTAACAGAAGAATTTAGTGAGGAGATGTGCTGTTTCTTGTTGGAACTTGCTGATAAAGGCATCAAAACCACATCCAAATTGGGACCCAGACCAAGAGTGGATCAGACCAAAAATAAACCAATACAGAAGCACAAACGAATCGAAGAAACTTGACCAAATCAGGACTGAAAGAGCCAGCAAACTCCTACAGAAACAAAAGGTTTAAATCATGCATGACTAATTTGATCTCTCATAATTACAACATGACCCTAATAAAAGAAGCCATGACAAAGAATAAAATCAATTTGTTAGATGTGCATGTGTAAAGATGAGATGAGTGGGGAGTGTGGTTGTGGGAGGTGCATTCTGTTATTCAAAATCTCAATGGAGGCTTATTACAAAACATCCAAACATGAAAAATAAGCTTAAGTCATGCTTTACATACTGCCATGACCGATGCTTATGTCTTTGCATTCTTACACCAACAGGCTTAAAACCACTAAAAGCACCAAATCAGATTAATACAGATTAATTTATTAACAACACATTAAGATACAGGTTTTAATTTCTAATTATGAGCCAATTTGGTAAATATTTTTTAGTCTTTTAACAAAGTCTCTTTAAGCAGAACTAAGTAACATTTTATTTTGTTAAATGTCTTTGTAAGTTTCATATGTAGTTTGGGGCTTCTGAAGCATGTGTCTGCTCTCTCCGTTGTCTCCGGCAGAAACTACGGCAATTGTAAGCTTCCTGCAACTTTCCTCCTGAATTTCACTCCTGAGAAACTCTGGCTCTTTGATTTTTTTGTTTAGCAGTGTAAAATGTGTTTAGATGTGTTTTTGCGGCATTATTTTAATTCTAAAGTTACGCAAAAATAAGAAAATAAATAATTAATGTTAAGTTTTGATTCCGGTTTAATTACACAAGAGCGCTGTAGGGGAGCCTTGCCTGGAGAATCCAGCCTCACCGCTGCACCAGCGGATGAGTCTGGTCGCCCCCCGAGTCAACTGGATTTCTAGGGCGGAACAAAGCTCACCTAACAGACAGCGGAGGGAACCAATCAGAGAAGAGCATAAAGGCTTCTACTGCCGTAAGCTGTTGGGATTTCTCTCGCGCTGTCATCTGCCGGTAAGGGCTTACGGCTCGAGCCGACTGCACTGCCTTGACCATCTTGAACACGACTATTGACGCGATGTCTTTTTGGTAATTTAAAACGGCATTTACCGGTGAATGGAACAAACTCGGTTTTCCGGTGCGCCATGTTGTTTATCCTTCCGCTGCGCTGCCTAGATCCATGCGCGCTGCGCACAGCAGGGATGTTGTTAGCAAAAACCACGAGACTGAAATAAACGATTTTCATTGCACGGTACGATCTGGATTTCGAAGGAAACGCCCTTGGAGGGGAGGGCGACCAGACTGACATTTTCTCTGTGTAAAAATACAGAGAAATGTCATTCTGGATCCCAGGCAACGGGAGCACTACCTCTGAAAATGTTTATTCTGCTTTAACAAAATGATAAGTGATGACAAATATTTTATTTCTATTGTGTCATTTGTTTGAAATTTGACCCATGTTTTCTGTCATGTCCACGATAAACATATTTACTTTGTGTTCTATCTACTGTGGTCTCAAGTAGTGTTAGTGTTTGTTTAAATGCAAAGTTGGACAATAAAACAAGATAAACCAAAAAGTTTTAGCACATCATCAACATCTAAAGTCAGGGCTATGCAAAATGTGGCCAACCAAACAGCGTGTTTTGGCCCAGGATACTGAAATGTAGGCCATGGACTGGATTATAATGCTTGATAGGCTGATTGTTTTGTTCTTAGTGCACTACCTTATCTTAAATGGTTAAGACCTTATTGTCCTGGTTTAGTGTCGATTCAGATTTTGTGGTCTAGCCCAGTTCAAGAAGTAGTTTACGTTTGATGTAATCCAAATATAGACTAGGTTTAGTCTTGTTTGGTTTCTAACGATGAAAAAAGCAGAATTCTTGGAAATAGTATCAAGTTGTGGAAATCGGATATAAAACATTTGTAGATCAGTCCGGCCCCCAAGACCACAGCTCTCCGGACAATCTGATCCACTAGAAAATATAATTGAATAGCCCTTCTTAAGTCATCTATGTTTTAATATATAATTCTTATTTGTTTTATTTGATAGGGACAAGTATGCACATTAGATATGTAGCATACTACAACATTCATAGCCTTGGCCAGTTTGCAATGCCGTCCCTAGAAGGGCTTTTACAACAAATTTACATCAACATCAAGAATAATTTATACAATGCATTACATAGCATACAATACAATATAATGTACACAATTTGTATTCTCTTTAAAACCCCTTAAGTTCATATTTAAAACTACCAAGCCCAGGTTCAGTTTAAGCTCAGGGCCCAGGGAGTTCCACAAGTTAGTACCCTGTACAGAGAATGCAGACTGTCCAAAAGAGGATTTTCTCAGGGGCACATTTCCATTTGAAGACCCTCGTGTGATGGAGCCACCAGCTCTGAGTGGGACCATGAGCTTTCTGAGTACACCTGGGGCCCTATTATTCACTCACTTACACATCAATTTTAAAAATTTCAAAGCTAAGAAAATGCAATCTCTGCAACACCTGACAGTGGTGTGTTATGACAGTTTTTTTTTTATCTAATATTTGATTGCCTGTTGTAGATCGCCCTCAGTGGCTTGATCACAGAAGCTGTCTGTACCAACTGCATACAGTGACTTTACTTAGTATTATTAATACATGTTTTTTACGCTCTAAAGTGAATAGATTATGTTTATTATATATTTTGTTTTCCCAAGTATGGTTACTATAGCAACCCCGGTGCTTGCATCAGCGTACATGTGGGCATGTGCATATTGAGAAAATATGCCAATGCACCAAATAGTTAATGACAAGTAACAGTTTTGAAGTGAATGAATTCTATGTAATAATTGCTTCCCCTGTTAAAATTGCAGAAAAAATACAGAAAAAATTATCAAATATTTAGTGAAATTTTATATATTCAAACCCAGTGGGGGTCAGAAGGCATAATCCAGGGGTCGCAAGATGATTTCAAGATGTAATTTTGCATTTATGTTTCTAAATTTAATGTATATTTCTTGAATACAGCACATTTGAGTCACAAAACACACAAACCAACTAAAATGAACACAATTTAACCAAATTTTGAATTATTTATTTTGATCTGGGGGCTGTGAGTCAATTACATGAATTTTTTTGCAGTCCGGGTCTAACTTCAACTAATTTACTGTATTATTACCAGTATTACAATTAGTTTCCATAGCGATTAGTATCTTTTTTTGCAAGTAAAGTAATCTAAGATCTGTAAATATTGAATAGTTTTATCTAACACTGTAAAGCTACACTGCTTATAGGTCTTTAACGATTAAAAAAATGTGAATAATTGATTAGCCGTGTAATTGTTAGTTGAATCCCATAGAGAACCAACAGACTTCAAAGCCTTTACAAAAGTAGGACTCTGCCTTAGGAAAGAGGAGGAATAATAGCCATGCCAAACAGTTTACGGCAGATGTAATTCAATGCACACTAAAGGCGGTATAATCTTGTAAAAAGCCAAATAAGAACACAGCGGTTATAATAAAAACATTCACAAAAACATGCTTGTTAAGGGACTCCCATTGAGATACGTGGGCAGCCAAGGTTGTGGGCTTCAATAGCAAAATATATGAAAAACAACCTGTTGAGCCCATTTATGACTCTGCGAGCTTTGTGTGTGTGTGTTTACCTTTGCAAATAAACACAAAAACATCACTGAAAGGATGAATTGAAACTGTGTGGGAATTAAATAAGAAATCTTTGTAGATAAGATGTGACGGAGCGCTTTTATCATTAAAGGAGGAGACTGCGGTGTCACGACGGGCAGGTTTGGAAATGGGATATGAGATTTTGGACACTTGTGACAGCTGTGCAGATATGCATAATTCACACCTTGATCAAAAGCGAGGGACACTTTTTACGGACTTCTGAGAGGAAAGAACCCCAGGCGTGTCAATACTTGTGCGGAAGTACATTTACTGCTCAGAAGTGAAGAAGTGTAGATTCAGAGTTAGCGGTGCTCTTTTTGGAATAGAGATATTGAAAACAAAAAAACTTGTGTATGCTTGTGTTTTTATCTGTGTAATTCATGCATTTATGAACAGAATCTAAATATTATTATGTCTTGTAGTGAGTGAGATGTTCATTTGCAAATTAGGACTGCAACAAGTTAATCAATTCATCGCAACTAATCAATTATAGAAAAAATCGTCAATAAATTCAGTAATCGATTAATCATTAACTAGTCTTTAGTGTTATCATAATTCTAAATGACTATAATACTATTACAAACGTGATTTGATATCAAGGAAAGTGCTCCATTCCACTGTTAATACTACAACTGCTTCAAAAATGACTTTTGTTAGGTCAAAATTTTAGACAAAAATGACATTTATTTGAAAAGTCATAGGGCCAGATTTATCAAGCATTTGCTCATGTGCAAAACAGGTTAGCGGGGAGCAAAAACTTGGCAGAGATGACATTTTCTCTCTCACACACTCTAAAGATGCAGAATTTGAGGTGTTTTTTATGTGTTTTGTTTAGTTTGTTGTACATGCATCTTACAACATTAATGTTTGTGTAAAATGCTCATAAATAACACATTATTTTTTATATTTTTGCAACCACAATTTAGCACTTGGCTTGATAAATCAGTTTTTTTGGTTGTTTAAAACTGCTGTTTTGTTCTTGTTGTTGTTATTTGTTTTAGTAGATCATTCTAAAACTGTTCAGAAAACGCCAAATTGTTTTCTTAAAATAATTTTTTGCTCAAGTGAGTATTTAGTATCAATTCATGTGATATTTGATAGGCCTATTTTCAACAATTCTAAGAAAAATTGCCTAACTAATCAATGACAAAAATAATTGTTAGTTGCAGCCCTATTACAAATGCACTGGTGCCAGGGAGTTTTTTGCGTCTTTTAGCAAATCTGACTTCTACATTTTGATGATGTTTTTTGATGATGTTCCATTGTTCTTTTTTGTAAGTGTGTGACAGGCAGTGATTTGGTTTTCGTCAATGTGCATGTGGTGCTTTTTGAAAAATTGCACAATTTGATGTTCCAAGCAATTTGTAGTTCTTGAAGCAATGTGTCTTCGTCTTTGTTGGTGCTTGACATAGCTCTGACATAGGTTTGGTGGAGCGTCTCCACTTGGGTAATAATCAAATCATCCATGAGTTTATATTGTTCTAAATCATTTCTTGGATTACTGATTTCAAATGCGTAACCTCGTCCAGTAGTTCCAGAAGTTTGGTTTGCTGCGTAGCTAAGCATCTCCATAATGTTTCCAAAAAAGCTAAAAGTATCAGCTCTTATCATTACACGTTTAATATAATTTATTTTTCTTACATTTTATGCAAAGCTGCTTTCACAACTTAGAGGCTTTCATAGAAAAAACAAATCTGCTCTAAAATATGTCATATTATTTCATATAACCCACTTTAGTTGTAATAAGACATATAAGGACATTTTCTCTAAATGCAATTTCCTTCCACATGGACAGAAGATTACCACAACAAACTATAATTTTTTTGTATTTTTGATAAGTTATTCTTAAGTTTTAAGTCTAAATTCATAATGCTATTTATCAGTCTATTTTGCCCTTTGTCTTAGCCTTGGTCTTAATTATTTCTCTGTTGGCCACTAGTGGCTCTCTCCAGGTGCTATACACTGTCAGTGTAGAAGGTGCAGCTTCAGTCAGATGTGGGGGTGCAATTTCCTTCAGTGAACCTGAGATGTGTCACGTCTTTGACAAGTGGGCAGCTGCATTAAGATCACAGGCAAAAGTGAACTGTAGCAGCTGCTTCAGTTTGGGAAAAAAAGTGTAATAATAGAAATCTATTTGGTGAAAGTCTATTCACATGACATACTTTAACAACTTTGTCTAAAAATGTGTCTTTTCTTTTACATAAAGCTTGTTGACTTAATAAAAAAGATCACTTGTCACAGGCGTGACATATCCCAGTTCACTGAAGGAAATTGCACCCCCACATCTGGCTGAAGCTGCACCTTCTACACTGACAGTGTATAGCGCCTGGAGAGAGCCACTAGTGGCCAACAGAGGAATACTTAAGACCAAGGCTAAGACAAAGGCAAAATAGACCTGATTATGTTTTTGTGAGGTGCACAGTGGTTCTGGCTTCTCAAGAAGGAGAACATGGATTTGAATTCAGGGTCTGCACTTTGAATCTCTGAGTGGAGTTTGCATGTTCTCCCTGTGTTACCGTGGGCTCTCTCTGAGCACTCCTGCTTCCTCTTACCTCCCAAAACATGCATAGGTCACTTGGAAACATTATAAATTCCCCTAATGAATGAATGAGAGATTATTTGTCTGTCTGTCTCTATGTGTTAACCTGAGATGAGTCGGCCACTGCCCAGGCCAGGGTGTTCACCGCCTAAGGCCCAAAGTTGCCAGAATAGGCTCCAATTACCTGTGACCTCAAACAAGAACAAGCAAACAATGGATGAATTTTTCATCAGAGGTACTTAAAAATCAAATAAAAATTCAAACAATCCCTTTATAAATTTCTTAGCATCTAATCTGCTAACAAAATGAAAGAATTCATTTAAATCTGGCTCTATAAATTTTCAGTTTTGGGTGCTACAAATATGTAATATTTTGGATGTTTATAGCCTAATGTATCAGCTGGTTTTATTTCAATTGTCTGACGTCTCAGCATTGGAGCTTGTTTGTTCTATGGTGAGCGGGTTCTTTTTTGTATTACCCAATCACTGCCGTTTGTTTGTTACCAAACGTTAGGTTCTGTGACCAACACATCAGTTGTAGGAAATAAAACGTAAAAATGGACGTTGGTCAGGCTACATATTTGAATCAAAATTTCCAGCAGTTATTACTTTAACGTCAAATATGCGTAACTACAAACAGACACTTGAATTTGACGTCACCGCTTAATTTCTGTTTGCTGATTGATCAATTGTTTCTCAAGCTTGATTCAAGCAGCAACAAACACTGAAATTCCTGACCGAGTTGCTAGAGTCAAATGAAATGGAGCAGATGCACTAGGTGGCGCTACCCTCTCTATTTTTTCACATAAAATGCCAAATTTCTAAAAGAAAACATAACATGCTGAAACATTTTTCATTTTTTCATTAATGTGAGAATGACAAGAGTGTCATTGTCATTGTGTCATTGGGCAAGACACTTAACTCATCTTGCTTTAGTGTTTGCGTACACTAAGTGAGTGGATTGTAAAGTGCTTTAAGTGCCTGGAAAGGTAAAAAAATATATACAAATAGCGACCATTTAGTGCCTCACCTCAAGAAAGTAGTGATGTAAGTAGATGTAACCTAAATTAATCAATGCATCATTCCTATTGTACATCTGCCTAGTCTACGGGCGCCTACAGTGGACACTTTAAATTTCCTGCAGCAAACACTTTTCTGACCTTTTTTATTAGCTGTTGCTGATCTACTAAAAAAGTGTCCCTTCAAGGCTACCAGGAGAAACTGTTGTGTCAGCCGCAGGTGTGAATTACAACCACTAAAAATGCTGCCAGCAACAGTACGTCTGGTTTCCCAAATATTTCTTATTTTATGTGATGTGCTTTCATGATTTGGATCGCAGAAAGGACAGTCAAGGCGACGGCTAATGGGCATCCAAAACAAACAAACAACCCCACATATTTTATTAGTTTTACGTTATAACAACAATTTCATCGTTTTTATATTGGCCAGTTTTACGACCTGGTTGATTGCGACCATAAAATCACAATTTACATGCTATTAAATTCATTTCCAACTATAAAAAGGCAGTTGCTCTTTGAGAAATAATCCGCTAAACCGCTTGCAGCTTACTGTAAGTTAGTAGGCCTATTAAAGTCCACACTCGATGCACCACACAGGCGCGAACCTTGGGCTGTGCTGCAGAATCAATGAGGGAAGTCAACAGAGCGCTGAGCTGTGCCAGAGCCGCTCTCACTGCAGGCTGTTTTCTGTTTACAGTTGTCATAGAGAAGTCAATGTACAGCCCAAAGTCAAGAATCACCACATCTGCAGCTGCTCAAAGGGAATATGAGAAAATACTGATAACTTCTTTTGTTGTGATAATCAATTTGTCAACAGTGTATCGACTGCTTTGGCGTGAGTAATAATAGAAAACTCATTTGCGGCTTGATAAAGAATGAAATGTGATTTGTAAAGCTTGAGTTTTAATCAAGCTAACTTGTTCCTAGCTTTTGGAAAACCATTGTGTACATGAGTTTTTGTAAGTGTGCACAGCTTTAGAACAGTTTTTAAGATATAAGTGAAAGAGTGCTATAGTCAGGTCGGGAGAGACGGAAGCTAGCCGTTGTCATGGTAATGATGAGTTTATTTCTGTTGCTAAACAAGTCTAAACTGTTATATTTTCTTACATTAACCTTTACCCAAATCCTTTCCCTCTTTAAACCCATTACCCTCAGATTTTCCCTAAACTTACCAGTTCCCTGAAATATAATCACCATCCCTCCAGTCCAGAGGTTCTGGCATTACCCAAAGTGAAATTGGCTCTGTGCACATAAGTCAGTTGGCTTATTTATTTTAAAAAGTGCTAACTTCCTGCTGGCATGTTAATTTCCTGTTTAGTTACGGCCTCAGTCTAAAATGAAAAAAAAAAATGCAAGATTGAGCAGTGAACAGTGAGTTGTTGGTGGTTTTCTTAGACAACATGTTAAATACTTTACAAATGGCTAGAATATTTCACCAAAGGATCAACGTGTGTTTATAAAAAGATGTGTTTGTCTGTCAAAGCTAATGCTGAAGTCTGACAGTTTCACATTTTCAGCACAAAATGCAAATACTTTATTAGACATTTTAGTTAGTCTAAAACTTATCAGAAATTGTCAAATTTTGTCCTGTTAATGTGTTTTTTTTTTAAGTATGGACGATTGAGTATTGAGTTTCAATGCCAGTTTTAGTGTTGATGAGAATCAGATTTTCGATATTTTTGACAAACCTAAAATCTACATCTCTGTGACTTTATCAAGCAACATTACCTCAGCTCACCTTTGACAAAAATCTTGTCCTCAAGTCATTTTTGCATTTAAACAACTAATTGATTAATCAAATTAATAATAGGCCAAATAATCGATTACCAAAATAATTCTTAACACAGCCCTAAACTAGATAAAGATTTTGTTGAGTCAGTTCACCTTTTAAACATATTGAAATATGTTTAGATTATTATGTTCTAAATCTGTGTGAATAATGTCTAACAATTACAGATTTTATACAAAAACATAAACTAGTGAATAAGCTTGCCTCTCTAGAGATTTGACCTGTCTTACTTTGGAACATTTTAGGTTTAAAACAGTGACACTGTAGATTATGCTGTGCAATGTCAAGAAATACATTAGGTTTCCAATTTCAGTTTCAGTTTTTGGTATCTATGTCACTGTTCATAAAAGTCCAACGTTGGTTAACTAAACTGTCAAGAGACACTTCCTTTTATGTAATATATCTGCTGTGTGTAAATTTAAACTGCATTTGCCAAAGTGCCAAAACAGACAGAATGCGTCATCCTGTCCAGTGGTTTCTTTGTCAAACTTGACCAATTACACATCTAATTATACTGGACATCATCATTTCACTGGAAGACGCTAAAAACACTGCCTTCACATATTTGTATTTATGTAGAAATTCTATCAGCTGATACAGAACAAGCATCAGATGATTTGTGATCTAAACACATGCAATAATGGAAGTTTTTCTTTCACATTGTGACTTTCAATCTTTTGACACTCAGAAATGTCAACATCTTTAACTACTGTATTTAGAGAATAGTGCCTGTACAGTTCTCATGGGACTCTAAAACTGAAAAAACTACATACTCCAATTCTTTTTATTGACAGATGGTGTATTTCATAGATATTTTTATGCTACTCCATATGTCCAATTCCCTGGTATAAAGCATATCTTGAAATTAATTAACTGTTTGCCTTGAATTTAAATATGCTTATTAATGTAGGACTTTGTCATTCAGCTAATATTAGTCAAACTGTCATTAGAGCTGAGCAATTAATCAAAAAAACAAGATTCTATCATGAATCGAAAGATTGATAACCAATACTTTGTCAGTAAAAAGACTTGGTTTGGAGCAAAAGCAACATTCTGATGCAGAATATTTGATATGTTATATTATTTTTTCTGTGAAATGGAACTCATTAAACATCTGTTTCATTTATGTTCGTAAAATCATTACTAAAACCAATTTTAATTTTGTTTTTGAAAAGATTACACCAAATAGATGCTTGAGATGCTTAAAAGTGCACTGTGTAACTTTTTGGCAAAAAAATGCCTTGAATAAAAGCATGTTTTTGCTATTTAGATTTCTTGTTGCACTAATTAAATAATAAAACTTTGAACAGACTTGCATGGCCACAAAACAGACTGTTGTTTGTCCTGGAGGTTTGTTACTATAGAAACGTGGTTACTGTAGCTGCATATTTACCACTTATTATGGCAGAAAAATGTGTTTACACCCATTTATAATGTCCCAAAGTATAGTTTTAACATTTTTTCGAGATCACCCAGCTCTAATTGCCATCCAATAGTTTTAAATTGTCAATGACTGTCTTTAATACAACAGGTTGAAGTATGTGGTTTAGAGTTCAGGTTGTGAAAGATTTTTTTTTTTTTATTATTACATATTTTCTATCTATAGGTTATGAAAGTTACATATAGCTCTATCTTGTTAGAAAATAAGAAACCATCATATGTACAAAGACATCATGAACAAAATTTGATTAAAATTTATTATCTTTAAGTTACTAAATTTGTGGTGGGTGAAAATGAAAGAGTAAAACCTATATACTATATATCACTCTGCCTTTTTGATGAATATTTCCCTTCAGTTTAATATACAATGAATAAACAGTTACAGTTGAACCAGTGACCAATGTGCATCTGTCAGTGTTTGAACTCCACCACCCCCCGCCGCGGACCACCACCACGGATGCATCACACTTATTCTCCCTCTCATCTGTCACTTCATAACAGTAAACCGCTCCTCTATCGGCAGCTCTTGTGATCCGAAGAAAAGCCCGTCGTGTGTTTTTGGAGAGCGAGATGAGCCCTCACAGGTGGCCCATCCAGAATGTGCCCAGACGCGGCGGTAATCCTCCGATGCGGGCGCCGGGATAGGGGCAAATCCACGTTCTGTTTGTTTGCGAGGGGGCCTGCTCAAACCGTGCAGTGTGACTTTGTGTCTGACTCACTCATCACTCACACGAGAACGACGCCTTGAGAAAAAACATGTGACTTAAAAAGAGGGAAAAAGTCGAGCACAAAAGCCAGAGGCGTAATTTGACTTGAGTCGTTTGGACAATGTCAGGCAATGTCAGTCACTGAAAGTAATTATATAAGCATTAGTCAGCATGCTCCTTCTAATCTCGTCCTCTTTATGTTCTACAGTAGTTGACCTATACAGTTCAGTTTGATTTATGTAATCATAAAATAGCAAGAAATGTAAGAAATGATCAAATGAAAGAAGATGGAATTTGACTTTGTGTGTGTCTCAAAGCTAAAGCTAATGTTTTTTCTGAAATGTAAAATGTTTTTATTAATTATTTAGTTCAGAGCTGCAACAAGTTAATCGATTATTTGCAACTAATCGATTATTTAACTAGTAATTGAATAATCTGTAACTGTTTTTAGTTGCCTGAGCTGAGAAAAACTCAGACTGACCTACAATGATAATGATGAGCAATGAAAAATGTGCAAGTTTGTTGTTTTTATGTAAACACTAGTTTCTGCACCTCCAGAATGTTGCACTGGAAAAAAAAAACAGACTCAAATAGGCCTATATGAAAAAATTGGTTGCTTTAAGTAAAATATGTTTTGCTTTAGGCTTTATTTGACTTTCTTACACTAAGATTTGCTAATAGAACAAGCAAGTTTCAATCTTATTTGTAGTGAAGTGACATTTTGTTCTGATTTTCCATGTTAGAAAATTCTTCTCAGCAAAATGTATCTTAAAAAAAACAGCCACAAAACGCACTCAAAATAAGTTTCTCAACAAAAATCTGGCAACATTTTTCTGTTGAAGTGACTCCTACATTCTAAACAATGGATTGCTAAGTAGAAAGAATAATCGCCAAACTAACTGATAAGCAAAATAATTGTTAGCTGCAGCCCTAATTTAGTTAATAAAAATTTCCTATTTTTCTGTGATGATTTTGTTAGTGTCAACAGTAGAATTAGTATTAGCATTGAGACAACACACAAATGGTAGAACTCGTTTACTCACTCTAGGCTAGTATTTTAAAAAAGACAGGAAGTACTGGTGCTAGCCAACACACATAGCTAACACTGAGCCAGCCAGGTGCTTTTTTTTTCTAAAAAAAATTTGAAAAGGTTATTATGAAGCTCAACAGTGGAAGATCGCCCTGCTTCCAGAAGAAATTCCCATTGTAAAGTGCCATAGGCTTTTTGAAAAATTCAAATATTAAGAGTTTAAAGACGTGCCGCGGGCTAGCCAGCTATGTGCTAACTCAAATCCACAGCGCAGTTGTTTTCAGTCTAAAAAGCACATCTATAACTTAAAAAATGGCAAAATGTTTTGATAACTTTGTAGTTTATAAAGATGCAGAAATGGATTTTAAGCAAAAATGTAGGTTTTACTCTCATGACTCACCACATGGCTGATTAGCCTCAAGGACATTTTCAAATTTTTAATATATTTTTTTGAAAACCCTATGGTGATTTAACATGGGCGCCCGAGAATGTTGAACCAGGAAGTGGGCGGTCACTGTTGAGCTCCATTGCTAGCTATTGTAAACGCCTGATTTTATTCTCCAACCAAGTTATGTCATACACCATCACTTTGCATTAGTGGCTATGCTAGCAAAAGTTTATATTTTTAAATATTTACTTCAGGGATTTGTGTAAGGTTAGGGTTAGAATTAGGTTAAGTTAATTTGGTTATGTTTGGGGATTTGGGAAAGGTTTGCTAACCGGGTAGCGGCCTAACTACGTTTGGGAAAATAAAGAAGCACTGTAAACAAAACTGTGCATCTTCATAGTCTGTAGAAAACAAGCTACAGATCACTATGGCAGCCAATGCTAGTAAACAAAGACATTGACGCAAATAAATGTGTAACCATGTGACACATTTTTCAGTAAACTTACATGCTGATACTGTAATGGTGGCTACAAAATCATATGAACTTTCACACACAATAACATTTTGCTGATAAATTGTTTTGATCGGTCTTCCTTTGATAGGTCCTGTCGTGATTTCAGCTGACCAGGCCACAGCTGACTGTACAGAGACACAGCTTTGAGGAAGTTAAAGTGGAAGTTCCAACTCCATTCAGGAAGAATTGCATAAGTAAGTAATGCTTCTAGACTTGGTGTCTCTTTTAGAATATTTATAACTTATTGTAAAGCACAACTTTTTAATTTAAATGAAATGGCATTCACAACACTAACGCTCCAGGAACCCCTTTTTGTGAAAAGTGGTACAGACTGGAGTTTATTAACTACTCTGCCACTGTAGACATCATAATATTCTAGCTCATTTTGATATTCTGGCTCACTATCCAAAGATTAGGCTAATTCTTCACTAATCTAGGGTTATGAGCTGTAAGGCAGAAGAAATCAAATCATCCTTCTGACTGTCTGCTATTTTCAGAGGATTTCTGTTTAACTCAGACTATACTCAGACTTTTCTACCCACCCCTCATATTGATCAGGCTCTGAATGAGTGATGGGTGGATTTAGGTCATCCAAGAGTGTGACTGTAGTTACCTTTTGAGATGGAATAATGGTATCTTTTTTTAAGATACCATTTTGGGCAATAATTGGTAATAACCAATATTGCCATTACTCATATTTGAACTTAATATCCAGCAAGATCCTGTCTAAAGGCATCTCCATCTACAAATGGGGGTTTCTAAATTGGCTGGAGTGACCATCTCAATTCCAAGTCTCTCGATCCAGCCATCAATACATTGATCATCAACAAAAATGTTAATTTCATTCTTTTGTGGTGCTGTGGTACTTGCAAGTGAACAAGTTAAACTAGGATATAGGGTACTTTTGTTTGCTGTAAGATAAGACAGGATAAGACAGTGGTTCTTAAAGTGGGGTCCATGAAACTCTGGGGGTCCCTGGACAATGTGTAGGGGCTCCCCCAAATTTTTTTTTAAATACTGGTAATTTTTCTAATATAACAATTTCCTGTGATTTACCATCCTAAACATACAATTTTGGATAGAAAAGACAGATCGCTTTGAATAGAAACAATCAAACCAGTAAAAATGGCCATAGGAAATAAACCACTTATTCAAATTTGATATAACTTGACTTTAATTTCTAACTTTTAATGTGATGCCAGAGCAAAAAGTGAGGGAGTCCCTGAAGATTTTTCGAGCCGATAAGGGGTCCCTGGACTGAAAAAGTTTGAGAAAGTCTGGAGTAAGATATCCTTTATTTGTCCCATAACGGGGCAAAATAGACTTAGCAGAAAATATTTTAGTTCTATTAGTTAGTTATAATGTATATTTGTTATATTAGTAAAAACTCTTATTTACATTAGGTGTCTGTTATGGTTGAGCTCAGTGCAGAATATGATAAATAGATAAAGTGGCATCAATATACAGTTTTACAGTATTATGAACAATATGGACAGAATAATCAACAACAAAAAAAAGATATATCATCAAAGCATTGGTTTGGATGAAAATGAGTTTGCAATGTCCCATTTACATTTTGTTCCCTGAATCCAGAAAGTGTGCAGCTTATTGTTTTTATTATGCTGACTACAGTTAACATACAAACAACACGACTCGAGTCAAGTTTGTGAACTTCTAAAAATAATTTTTAAAATAAATCATTCTGTTTATTTACCTTTATGAGAAGGGGTTCAGCCTCTTTAAATGTTGTTTTCTTACATATTCCAGTCTGAATTTGAGGTTTACAATGTGACTAGTTCAGTGAGAAAGGAAGCAACCAGAGACAGTAGTTAAAATTGTGCTTAACACAATTATGTACAGCACAGTAAACTCTACCTTATTATGATGCAAGCAGGAAAACAATACTATTTGCAAGCTAAACCAAAAGTTTGCACACAACTTTCAATCCGGCGGGGAGACAGCAGGGCGAGATGAAAGAACGCCAAGGCTTTCATGCACCAAAACAGAAATGCAGGCGCCACCCCATAACACAGCACGCACAGATCCAGGGTTATTTATGTCCCGATATCTGTGAATCCCCCAAAACTCCCTGTCGAAAGCCACACATCAGCTCTATCAGATGGGAATGAGATGACAGCAGCATATCTCAAAGCATTATAAAAGGTTTGACCGTAAAATGTCACCAAAACGAGGATGACTGAGAATAAACAGGACTTATTACAAATGAAAGGGATTTCTAATGTTTACAAGAGCATATTTACATATAAATTATTATTGACTGATCTAAACAAGTTGGGCTGGGAAATAAATGGAAAGATTGAGAGATCAGGATTCAGTTATGTCTAATATAGAATAATTTGGTTGGAGTTTTTGAATCAAGAAGTCAACGATGATCGAGTCGAAGCAGAGCAGAAGACAGACTTTGGTGAAAGAAAGTGTATTCTTGCCCTTTACATATGTATTTTTAAAAGATACTTATTTAGGCTTTGCCCTGAAAAAAGGCTGTGATGCTCTTTTCACTTGGTTCCATTTGAAGTTTTTTCACTTTTTGAGCACTTTCAGAGTGTATGGTTCAGATCGGCTCTCCATTTTGTCTTTGTTTCATAATGCTGCCGTTAATGAAAAAGTCTGGACACCTCTGAGTTACACTATAACATTTTTTATGGGAAGACGGAAAGGTTAATGCAGGGATTGAGTTAGCTGAAAACTTGGTGGCAAGTGAGGAATTGTGAATCTGCCTTTTATGGTACATAGCTTTTAAATACACACTTTTCAAATATGTTTCAATACAGATAGATGGTAAATTGTCACATTTAAAGTTATTATTTCTATCCAACCCAATCCAAATGTAAAAGGATTATCGGTGTCACTTTCGACTGTCCATAAAAATGGCTTGGGAAACTTCTTTGATTAAAACAACAAAACTGGATGAGAGCAGCTGTTCTGGATCAGATATGAACTGGACTGACAGTGTTTTTCTCACCATTTTTTCACTCACCTGAATGTAACTTTTAAGGGTCGTATCAAACTTCATTCACAAATGTTGATTTAGCAGCATAACTTTTGTTTTTGCACAGTGATAAACTCTTGTAGCTAACAACAGCACTGGCTCTTGGTGTTGCTACAATTTGTGTCAATCAGTGGCGGCTCTTTCTGCTAACCGGTTGCGCACCTCTCGTATTGATAAAAAAAAAAATCCATCTATAAAAAACCCATAAACAGGGTTGACCAAAGTGCTGTACAACAAAATACAATGCAAAAACTTGAGGGAAAATACTACTAATACAGCTATGGCAACAGTTTCTACCTTCAAGACACTCAAAGGACATCACATAAAAGAACCACTCACCAATCCACACATCAATGCAAAACTGGAAGTGTCTTGCCCATTCACCTGAGAAAAATGCGATTGAACCAGCAACCTGTGGGTCAATAGATTTAACTTATCAACCAGGGATGTCAGAGAGGCAAAAATGTTCAGCGTTTTTCTAGACTACAGCCATATACAGCCATTTTAGACAATTTATACAAGTCTTCGGTTGAATTTGATATGCATACATAGTGCAAGAACTTATATTATTATCATTGACTGTAATGTGCATTCGCAACACTCAAGTATCTTATCTATATGCAGACAAAACACAGGCATGATATATCTGTATTCGCTCCCATAATCCTCTGCATTGTAAGAATTGTATGGCCAGGATCTATCCAGTAACATAGCCCTCGATGCTAATGAAGCTGTCATGCTAATGCCAGTGTTTAATATGCCGTGGATGTAGTTGTTTGTTGGACTTGACTGAGCAGTTAATTGCGGACATCAGTGGTGTGTCTCCATGATGCCGCTTTACACTGTAATTACAATGCAGATTAGGCAAAACAGACCATTATCAAGTATCAAGTGAGACGTCGCAAAAATGTGACAACAGCTTTGATTTTTATATTCCAAGTGTAGGGAGGATATCAAATTGTCTCACAAACATTGCTCTTAGGAATAGTTTACAATTCACTTTTAAAAGTAAGATTAGACTTTCAGCACACCCAGAAGCATTAACGTTTGAGAGAAATCTGAAATGAGAAAAACACACTTTGTCAACTGCTTCGAGATGGTTTTTTTTTTATGAATGTTGTTTGCAGTGTTTTACTTAACTGTTCCAAAGTTTAAAAGTATATTGATTAAATAAATAATGGCCAAGTTCTCAAAGCCTGATCTCAGCAGCTAAGCAATTCAGGGCCTGGTCAGTACTTGGATGGGAGACTGTTAGAACACAACTTAGTGAGATGACTAGAGGGTATTGTCACTGTGTCCATGGGCAAGACACTTAACCCCCCTTGCCTCAGTGTCTTTACACTGATGAGTGGATCTTAGATTGTAAAGCACTTCAAGTTTCTTGAAAAGAGTTTTTCAAACTGTGGTAGGTGTACCACTCAGACTGTCTCTGGTATTTGACACAATTTGCAGTTTGCAATTCTAATATTTGCTTTATTTAGAGGCAAATGTTTTCATGTTTTAGTCTTCTTTTTGGCCATAGATCCTTTAGAATTACCTGTTCTTTGATTTCCGTTTGTTTTAGACTTGATTCAGCCTGATTTTCACAACTTTAGCTTGAATTTGGGCCTAATACAGTCTTAAGATTTTCATCTGATGGTACTTGAGAGAACACTGTTATATATACTGGCTCACAAACTGGACTTTACATAATAGGTCCTCTTTAATATATAATTGTGGTACTATATTTGTGATGTGGTACTTGGTGTGAAAAATTTAAAGGAATGTTTATTAAGGACAATGTACAATTTTGCATTTAACACAAAGGCGGACATGCTTGCACCAGATTCTAGCTTACAGCTAATTTACATCTGTAGTCCTGGGGAGGGGAGAGGGAAGGCACATTGGACATGTTTTTAGATGTAGGAGAAAACCGGAGCACCCGGAGGAAACCAGACACAGGCAAACTCCACATGCCCCGGGCGGCCCAGGAGTCGAACCCAGGATCTGCGCCACTGTGTCGCCCAAGAACAACTGTGCTACAGTAAATTAAGACCATTTATCATAGCAAATGCACCAAACTATGCAATCTTTGGCTCAATCATTTTTTTAAGCTTTCAGTCAAAAAAATGCATAAAAATTTACTGTTTTTATTCTGATCTAGTTTACTAAAGAGCCAAACCTCCTTCTGTAAAAATCACTGTATATAAGATGTCAATGAAATTCAGTAATTTGAGTGTATATATAATAATATTTTTCCGTTTTACACAAACCCAATCCCTTACATGTATATAAAAAAACATGACGATGAAGAACTTATAATGTGCCCTTTTTTCTACATTTATGTGCTTCAACTACAAGAGAAGCTTCACAATGAACAATGCAACTCGAGGCCTTTTTTCATACATTTATTTGTTGTGTGTGTCTCGCCTCAACAGAACAATATTTGGTCTCTGGGGTGAGAAATTCACAAACAACCACTCAGTCTCTCTTGTATTGATTATAAGTGCAGTTTGGAGTATTTATTTGTCAAACATGTTTACTTGATGAAGTGGCGACCTATTCTGAAGTCTAACCAATATTGTTTGTCATCTGTCAGAGCAGCAGACAGCTTTCAGCGCATCAATATTTCAGCTGTGGGAGACTAGTGTCTACAGCTGCACCAAAAGGCCAGTCTGACAGCTCCAGGGCAATAGTTCACAATACAACTGTCAACCATTAACTTGACTGTGAGGGGAAAACAAGCAGCAAGGCAAACTGTAAGCAATGCTCTGTGTCAGAAGACTCTTCTATATAAAGAAATACATGTTGTTTGTAGCACAGGTGATGGGGCAACTGAATATGTAATGAGTCCAAAGTCACTCACTGGACAGAATAAGGAATATACAATTGTTTTCTGCCGTTTTTTCTAAGATTTCATTTTATTCTATTCAGTAGTTTGATTTAATTATTGTATATTCCTGATCAATACATACATAGTATAGTAGTGTTTCATCTACCATTATACAAGCAATTAAAATTTTTTGTTTCATCTGATAAATACCTTGAAATATCCTTGAAACATATTTTTTAGCCGTTAAACTGCTTCAAATGTCATTAAATGTCAACAATTACTATTAATAATTATTATATATCTGCAATATGGAGGCCTATTTTTTTCCTACAGTGCATACACAAGGCCAAACCAACCCAGCTAAACCAAAAACCCACTGGGAAACACTGAATGGAATTATACAAAATATATATAAAAAAAAATGTATAGTGTGAATATAATTTGAAACAAAGCAAAAATGTAATTATGGGTGCATCATTAATGCTCTTGAATCAGGTTATTTGGAAAAAAAAAAAAAAAAACATTAAGGAGAAAAAACAGTTATATATTATATATATTATAGTAAGCATGTGGAAATATCAATATAGGCCCCAAGAGATATTCTGTCTTTTGTATAAAACAAAAAGTGGCAATGAAACGGTAAAATATGCTGTAAACCTTTAAATAAGAAAATGAAGTTGTCAATATGTCAAAAATATGTCATGATTTTCACAGATTTTCACATCTAAATTTTGATTTCATCATCATTAACGTAAACTTAGTCACTTACAGTGTTCATATTAGTTTAAGTTTAAATAATATTCACAATTGGCTGTAATTGTTTAATTCAACTTATTAACATAAAAAAGACTGTGATTGTGTGTGGAAAAAGTCTGAACAGCATTTAACAACATGACATTTCACAAATAAGCATATTGTCAAATATTGCCTGGTCTTAGTATACAATACAGGCCAAGTCTGCTTCTTTATAGTGAATTTGGGCTCCTTTTTTAGAGAGTCACTTGGAATTTTTTTTTATTTTATTTTTGCCTTGCTTCTATATGACACTTTGACGTCTTTAACAAGGTCATTTTTGGCCAGTTTTATAAGCTTGATTCACCGAAATATACCAAAAATAACTGAAATATGGACTTCTAGCTTTTATTTTCATATTTTAAAGTCTTATTTAATAATCACATTTTGTCAAAATGATTAACCCTTGTTTTGGACTTTTTTTCATAGGCTTGGGCGCTCGTTACTGTCTGAAAATCTGGCAACATTGTATAAAGCTATTTCTGCCTTTTTTGTAACTATTTTAGAGTTTTTTGGCATCTGTGTGATAATTAAACCTAAACTAAACTTTTTTAACCACATTTTTATTGACTCGACATAATATTACCGTATTTAACACTCACCGTACGCTAAAAAAGTATTCAGACATTCATTATTGTCAATATTATCCAGACAAATACAAGTCTTCTTAGTATTTAGCCAGTGTTTTCTGCAAATTTCTAAAGACAACAAGCCACTAACAAGACTACTTATTCGTTACAAATTTCAAATCCCTTTTTTACTCCTTCGTAATCTTAAACCAGATAGTTTTCAAAGAATACAGACAACTGACTTGCAACGTTTTTGATAGTTCACAAAGCAAAAGCACCCGTTTTTGTATTGTCATATCCTGCTGTTTTTTACACAATGGGGGATACAAAGCAGTTCTTCATGTACCCTTTGAAGCTTACGCGCTGTAAAAATCCATTGAATTGCTGTATGATCTGTCCAAAGCCTGTTGAACGTCTGTTATGCTGCGCTTTGAGAAGAAATATCAAGATAATGAACCACTTTCTATGCGTTTTATCTAAGTATGTCTAGATGAACCATTAAAAGAAAAGAGCGGTGGTTCGTGTAGTCCTTAATGCCAGCATTCTCATCATATTTTTCTTGCGCTACATCTTGTCCTTGCCGTGTTGCAGTGAAAGACCTAAAAGTCCTATGAATTAATGAGTTCTCTGACTATAGCTGTGAAACATACGATAAATCCACCCACGGTTTCCCTTGAGTGAAGTTACGGCGGCATTAACATACTACATCCATCATATTTCAGCCCACCGTCCGTTTAGAGCA
Organism: Mugilogobius chulae; assembly: GCA_038363315.1. Lineage (NCBI taxonomy): Eukaryota > Metazoa > Chordata > Actinopteri > Gobiiformes > Gobiidae > Mugilogobius > Mugilogobius chulae. Next base: position 25,211,460 of record CM076401.1, on the reverse strand, counting down.
GCACCAGAGCGAATGTGTCATCTTTACAACGCTGCTGCCCACCGCGAAACATGTGTTACAGTTGAGAAAAGCATATTGTGAGAGTGGGATGAACAAAACGGCTCAGCGAAGTCTGTATTTATGCTTCGGACTGGCAGGAAGAACAGATGTTTGCAGTTGTAGCTCGGAGAAATCACTAAAATATAAGCACACATTTTTCCAAACTGTCCTAATACTGTTGTAAATCTCATTTTATTCATTCATTAATAATTATGATGGTTGCTATAGTGATAAATGCTAAATAGATAAGAGTTTTGAAGGTGTGCATTTAAAGGTGCACTCTGGACATTTTCTGATAGAGACGCTACCATCTGCCCAACTCCATGGGGATGTTTTGCTTTGCCTAGAATATTCCCATGTACAACATTAATAAACATATATAGAAATTAGTTCACTATGACACTATGGGTGTTTTCATTGCTCAAAAATACTTTGAAAAACAAGCTGTATTCAGACATGTCTTTCCACAGATCTGACTTTTTAGCTTGGTCTTGTTGCATCACAAGTTCATCTATGTGGAGATATACTTATGTGACTGTTGTATTTCTATCTGTGTTGTTTTTTCTAGTTTATGATTGTTGGTGCAGGAGTGAACCACCGGATACAGGCGAAAGCTTAGAGGCTGCCTCCATTGAATTTGGATTACATTAAAAGTGAACAGAGTCAACAACATGTGCTGCTAACAGTTGGCTCAAACTCTTCCATTGCAGAATAACAGAAAGGGGAAGAGGAAGTTATGACACGAAGAAGACACGTGTGTGGACGACAGCAGCACAGTGACTGGATGCCAGGTATGTAGAATAAACAACAAAAGAGACAATTTTGTTTAATTATAACACTATATATAATGAACTGTCATACTGTGTAACACATGCAAAGCAATGTTGTCTCCATGGACAAAAGTTGATTGCAGAGTCTCCACTAAAAATTTTACACAGCGCACAATTAAAAGGATGCTACCTTCCTCGACAATGGATCTATTATATTATCTGCATACAATATTGCTAGCTTGTATCTGCTGTAAATCAGCCGCAGTGGCCGCTCCATTGGTACTGCAGCGGGAAAATTCCTCTACAGGCTAGAAAGGATTTTCGAGCGCAATGCAAACACAAACTGCTTGTATTCGGCAGAAACGGCATTTACAGCTTTAAGAACTGTCGGATATTGGGGTAATTTGTACATCAAATCCTAAACTTTTTTCTGGTTCAAAAGGTTTTAGTTTTGTATGAACAGCAGCAGCTACAACTGCTCGCTCTGTAACTCCCGCTCTGATTGGTCAGAACAGTCAGGCGAGAGCTTTCGGCTTCATTTGGATCCACTTGGCTCGAACTCATCCCGCTCATCGCAAAAGAATTGTGGGGGAAACACAACTGCGCATGTTTCACAGACTGTAGCGCAGGTAGCAAAAGGCTAAGGCTAACAGCCAATATGGCCACGAACGCCACTGAGCAAAAGCCACTGACGCACAGCCCCGCCATCTTTGATCACCAGGGCTTGTTCTCGACCCACAACATAGACACACACATAGAATACCAAATAGAGCTGGTGGTGAAGGAAGTTGTGGAAAGGTTGTGAAAAGAGGTGAAAGTGCAGAGGAGCAGTGGGATTGGTTTGGCATCAGGTGTTCGTGATCAGAAACAATCAGGCAGTTTTCCAAGTAGGTGTCAAGTCTTTGGCTTCAAGTCCGAATCAAGTCTCAAGTCAGTGCAGAGTCGAGTCCAAATCCTTAAGTATGAAGTCTTACTGTCAAATGCAGCATGTTTTTACCATACATTTTAACTAAAACAAATCTCTGTTCACAAAAAAGAAGTGAGGAAGGACATGTTGCAGTTTGTTAATGTAAATTACAGATTCATTTTTGAGGAGAAGCATCACGTTCTCAAGTCACAGAGCTCCAAGTCTGCATGTCTGAACTTCGAGTCCAAGTTGAATCACAAGTCAATTTTATCAAGTTAAGTCATCGAATTAGTGACACTTGAGTCCAAGTCATGACTAACAGTTTGCATCTCTGGTAAGAATACATGTTTCAAGATATTTTTGGTTGATAAGCACTTCTCCCTACCAGAAGTTAGCCCTTTAAAGTTAGCCTTCCTTTTCAAAATGATTAATCTCTGTCACATCTGAACACACCCCCCGCGCAGCCTCGTCACATGACTTCTCCCACACATACACACACAGCTGACGAAACGCATGCTGACACACGTGCTCCGTCTGCACCTCATGCCTCCCCCGGTGATCACAAACTGGGTCAAGGACGGCGGCTTCTATAGGGCAAGGAGAAAAATAAAAGTGTGCAGTGATAGTTTCAGCTCAGACTGTGGAGGCGAGAAGTGCCCACTGTAAGCAGATTAACACAATGATTTATGAACTACTGGAAAAGATGGCTGCGAGTTGTGTACAGTGTAAAGCTAATGAGGCGTGATGACAGATGGTAAACATTCAATCAGAGCTAACCCAAGACTACTGCTACTGTGTGCATGATGTTTAATTGTCTGTTTTGGCAATTTTATGTAGACACGTTTCCAGCTTTCAGGTCAAAATAGTCAAAAACTGAGTCTGTCTCACTGCATTACATTACTAGCTGATATATGACATTATCCTGGACTGTCCTAATTTTGTTCAATCACACTGCTATTTACGCAGGGATCCCACATACAGGTCTGCTCTGCCCCAGTCCGCCTCCGACAGCCTCCGCAGGCCCCTCACTCATTGTCTCCGCTCCAGTCCGCTCTGCAGGGCTGCGTTGCCCCGAGGAGCTCAAGAAGAGCATGCGCCAAAAGTACGAGTTTGTGAAATAAAAGTCCTCGTTGCAAATTAAATAACTATGTCAGGAGCACAGACAACTCCTGTGTTTCATGAGATCACAACAGTAGGACGTGTTTCCTCCTCCGCAGAGGTCGGCTTTAAACTGTTATGAGCACAAACTCAATAACGATGATATGATATCAAAGAAAGTTTATGTAAAACTACGAACTTTTCGTTATCTGATCAAATTAAAGTACGTGGGGAGTGATTTTACTTTGTAATTCCGGATATATTTCACTTTCTTTTTCCTGTTTGGTGCGTTTTAATTGGAGGAGATTGACTTGGCCATGTGTTAACAATGGGAATGAAAGAATATTTCACTGTAGTTTGGTCAAGACAAATGTAATTGTGAATAATTGCTAAATCATGATATTTTGTCTCGCAATAATCGCAATACTGAAATTCCATATTGTAACATTCCTAGTCACAAACCACATTCAAATGGAGGTTGTTGATGTGGCATTATGTCAGAAAAGTAAACAGAAAGTTAAAGAAACATGTCAAAACACACCAGGCGGCGCTAACATCACGTTACCATTTAGCTATGGTTGTTGATAAATGTACATATTTTGATCTTGAATCACTTTAGTCATCTCCATGTCTTCGTATCAATATTTGACACAATATATTTCCACATTTACAGTTGGTTGAGCAGAGAGTGGTAAAGCTGTTATTCTGATAAACTGTCAATTTTCCCCCTCAGAGGTCGGTTAGTGGGCATGGCATGCAGATCTGTCACCTAAAATCATACACAGTGCACCTTTAACCAAGACCCAGACTAGGATGACTAATTTTGGACTCAAGACAGTCCAAGATTAAACTGGCCTAAATAAGAATTGCACCAGGATTAAACTGAAGCAGCACTATAATTTGATAGACTGTGTGGACTTTTATCAGATGAAGGAGACATAACAGTGATTGATTTGGCTTTCTCGCGGGCCGTCTCAAGTGCACTTACAAACTCTTGTAAATGAGGCTTAATGACAGATGAGAGAAGACCAATCACAGTTAATCGACTGTGTGCCCTTTTCATTTTGTCTGATAAATAACTTCACTCATAAGTAATCAGTGCAAGCTGTCAAATGCCACTGCCAAACGGTAAATAACCTTGTAATTGTGGCATTAAAAGAAGTTTCTTTATTCATATCCATCTGGAGTTTGTGCGGGCTCGTCAAAATGCAATCCAGAAGTGCAAAAACTCGCTAAGCAAAACATCCGTGACTAACTTTGATATATGTATGTCTTATCAAATCAAGGCTAAGTGAATACATTGCAGAAATTACATATTTTCATTTGATTTCGTCGTCATTTGTGGTTACGTTAGGAAAATTATTCTGCGCTGTAGTTTGTTTCAGTGTTTTTCCGAGCAAAAGTCATTTTTCATAAGTGATCCAATTAGTTTCTAACCAAATCAATTATAATAGTATAGACTTTTGCCAGAAGAAGACCTGATCGCGGAAACGTTTTGCTAAACACGATAACTACTGATGAACAACGCAACTGAGTGTTTGTCTATGTCGATTGTCCATGCATTAACCTTTGTTCATTCAAAATAAAAGCTCCACAACGACTAATTTGTATTAAATATATAACAGGCATGCAAAACAAACAAATGAGCCAATTACGTATTTTGTGTGGCATCAGAACAACTGTATTCAGGCGTCTAAATGCCATTCGAAATGTCAGTGTTACATCATGATGCTGAAATTTCAAACTCAATTTCTAAAGAATAGGTTTAGTTCTCAGCACTATTTTAGACAACAGCAGACAGCACAGATGCAGTATTTTGAAGTATCTATAAAGAGAATATTTGTTCATAAACATGAGGGATGCATGTACAAGCTGAGTGCAGAAAGAGTCACAAACTGTAGTAGCAACACTAGCCAGCTGTCAGCTAACTAAAAGAGTTTATTACTAAGGTCGATATGCAAATCTCATGTTGCAACATTATTTTTCAATTTGAAGCTCATGATACAATGTTATCACCTTATCACAATATTACAGGGTGCAAAAATAAACATTAAAGCAACATTTTCCAGGTATTCTTCATTATCCTTCAGTGATTCCTTTCTTGGTGCAAATTGGGGGGGCTTCAGACTAAATTGCTCTCTCACCATGAGCTATAAAGTCTTGTTTTTTTATTAAAATATTTAAAATTGTTTGTTGTTTTGCACAACATTTGTGTTTCAGTTTTAAACTCAAATATTTTTGATGTAAAAAGGCTTAATTTTCAATAGCCGACAACCGTTCGTACCGGTTTATACCTGATCGAAACAGCTAGCTTCATATCCTGTTTTGTTGTTTTTATCAAAGCAGTTTACGCAGCCAACTAGACGGACAGCGTATCTTTCAGCAGATGACATGCAGTAGAGAGGAAAGTAACATTGTCCCCTAATAAAGCCCCTATTTGGATGAAGTTTGCAGTGTATCAGCTTGTTTAATAGTAAAGTACTTTTTCTTCGCTTGAGGTAGCACCCATCCATGAAAAACTCTACGTATTTATGTAATATTATGTATTTATGTGTAATTAACTAGTCGGCCAGTTCTCTTTATGGATTATTTTGTTAAGCAATGACTTCTGTATTTATTGTGAAGATAAATGACACATGGAAGAATAAACTTAAAACTCTTCTGAACTTTTAAGGTGAACAATTATGAGAATACTAGGAAAGCAACCAATAGATATGTACAACTAGAAACAGTCCAACTTTAGATAGTTGTTTTACATTTAAGACAACAAACCTTAATCTTCAACACAAATAATAGTATATTTTTTACTGTTTTTGTTGATAAAACTAAAGACTTTTTCGGAAAAGGTCAAATGTTTGTATCAATACATACTGATGATATAGTTTTTATTTTACTGTAGTCTTGATTAGTATCTGATTTTGACAAAACTCCAGCTCAAACATCCCTTTTCTTCGCTTTTCTTCAGCATTACAAAAACCCACACAACAAATCCCCAAGGCTATCATTTCAACAGCATGAGCTTCACTGAAATATCATGCCCAAAATAAGTAGAACTAAGAGGACTCCATAATTTCCATGATTGTATATAATGGAGGCAGCATCTCTCTCATCTCAGAAGCACCGGTTCTCGACAGCTCTCCTGACGTTGCACCGGAGCATCCAGCAGCAGACCGCTCTCTCTCTCTCTCTCTCTCTCTCTCTGTCTCTCTCTCTCTCTCTCTCTCTTTCCTTCCCCCAAACCCTCGTCGGCTAATAATACACCCAGAGAGGACACAGGAGCAAAGCAGAGGCGAGGAGAGGAGCACAAGCATCCCACCAGCTTCAGACAGCCGGAGTTCCCTTCTGTACATACATACTTGTGTGTTTTGGTGAGAAATGGAGGAGAACTTACACTGTCCTCTGGGTACTATTGACAAAAGTAAATATCTCTATGTTTTTGCTTGAGAACAATAGGTTGGGATCACACAGCAGTAGAATTTTCAGTTGGCCTGATAATAAGATTTTAAATAGATAAATACCAAAAATAGCATTAATTAAAGCATATTCTGACCTGTACTAACCCGGCAGTTTATAGGATTGTGTTCCACGTCTGTTTTACCTATATATATATTTTTACTTTTTATATTGTTGCGGCTAATGTATTCCTATGAATTTTTGGCAAACCTGCAACAAACCATGTCATTATTTCCATGCTAGCCGTTTTTTTTTATATGTTGCTTCAATCAAAATGAAATGTTTATCTCTGACCCTGTTTACATGGAACAAAAACTGTCACAAAGTTCAGCATTTTAAGTCGCTGTATAAAACAAGAAGTGAAATTATTTCTTTACAAAAGTGGTGTCATTCTTCAAACTCAAAGATAAGATTGTTTAAAGGCCTTTAGGGCATAAGATTATAATGATCGGTTTGTGGAGCCAAATCTCAGCCTTATCATGATAAGGCTCAACATTTACATTTTTATTTTGCAATATTATTCTTATTTTTAATTAATTTTTTTCATTAAAGTGCTTATTACAAGTTGAACTACTAATTTCACTAAAACAAAGTAAAGATATTTAAGATTGTATTAACAGTATATATTCTAGTTTTTTAGGATTAACTGTTTACTTCTTATTTATAAAAGATGACATCACACAGATAGTTGCAACCATGAATAAACTGAGCCAACTGTAATGTACGATGTTATCTTCAATATATTTTCAAACTTTTCGTCACAAACATGTTCTTGATTCATGTAAAACCATCATTCGTGTTTTCAATGTTAGTTAATCAGTCAAGGTAAATTAGAAAATCATATAAACTCCCAATTTATAAGCCTCTTTCAACATGTGAGATTATAACAAAATTGTATATTGTAATACGCCTGTATTGCAAAGAGCCTTCTGATACAATACTTTTCCGGGGTCACGATACGATACGTATAATGGTACATGTTAATCCAATATAATTCTCTCAATACAGTAGTTTCGGTTTTATTTTACGGACCAAACTAAGAAATGTAGAAACATGCAAAAATGTACAGTATTGACCCTATTTTGTACCACCACTTTTCTAGGAATTGTACTTCCTGTTTAGCTGCATTTAGCCTGTAGACTTCAGACGATGGTTTTATTTTAACTGCCATTACATATGTTTGAAATTGCCCACAAGACAGACAGACAAACATGTAAACTACCGTAACAGAGCTAAACAGGAAGTGCAAATCCTAGAAAAGTGGGCGGGACAAAATAGGGCAATACCACCTGTAAAAAAATTCTGTTGTTGAGTATAGGACTTCTTAAAATCAGTGTTAAAAATTTAACTTTGAACATGTAGAATTACAAAATACCTAAGAACTGTATTTACACACGGCTTCTATGATATACACAAGTGTCCTATGGAGAAGTCATTTTCAGCTCTGTAATTTCAACCTTAAAGCAGTAGCCCAGGATCAGAAGTGTAAAGTTTATTATGAGTTTGAATATCACAATACATATATCCCGATATACCTCCCTGTATCGATGCGAGTATTGCCAACAAGTTTGTCACGATATATCCTGATATCAATACATCGAGTACAGCCCTATTGTAAACCAACCTAGAATTAGCCAACAATGCAACAAGAATACACTAAACTTCAACTGTAAATGTCCAGGTTCAAATGTAGAGTATTCTGATTTGACACATATAGGAAGAAATACAGTATTATACAATATCCTTTACTGGGTTGAAGATTACATCATAGCTTTCTAGATAAGGCTGAAGGATGAATCACAGTCGGAACGGAAATTGAAAGGTCGCAATTAGACGTGCCTGCAGTTATGAAGCTATTCTACAGTTAATATCAGGTGCAAGTAGTGACATAAAACAGACAGCTTTATAGAACCCGGAGAATATGAAATGCCTGTGTTCTTGCATCCGTTATGTAATTCATAATTGAGTCAGTTTCTCAAACGTTAATGCACTTATGTCTTCCTTAACTGTGCACTGCTGGGTAAACGATAATTAGCAAAAATATAATCAGGAATGGCTTGTGAGAACAGACACAGTTTGACATTTTTCTAAACTTGGAGCCGTCCTGTGTATGTAAATGAGAGTTATTATGCCATAGAATTACCATTGATAACAAGGTTCCTGCTCTGTATAAATTATAAGATTAAATACATATACTATAACTTACTGGCAATTGTTGTAATGACTGTATTTTCTCTGGTAATTCACTTGTGTGGTGTAAAAATACCACGGCAGAAGTGTGCGTGGGTGTTAGGGACAGGTGGGCGGAGAAGTCCAAATCTGCACTCAAGTAAAAAGTGTTGTTAAACTCAAAAGCAAACATTAGGTGACTGTATTTGGTGATACAACTGCGGGTTGCACTGGAGTGGTTTTTTATTGCACAATAGCGGTTATACAGACACTCTTTTATTTGAAAAACGCTCCTAAACGTTCCGACTGAGTGGGAAATTTATGGGGGAACACAATAGAGAAAATGGACTTCTTTGCTCCTGGAGTTTTTGCTTTACACAAATTAACTTTATGCGGTGAAATGTTGTCATGGCAACAGTGCAGAGCTTCTCTAACGTGTATGCTAAAGACAGCTAGAGATTTAAAGTGTTTCAGCTGTAGCACGACAGATAATGTCCTCATCAAACAGACTTAAAACATTTTTTTTTTTGAAAGAAGAAAGAACGGTATTGAGTTCTGTAGCTAATATCCTCCTGTTTATCTGCTTTTCTACCACTTTAACCTGATTTTCACGTCAGATACAAATTCAGTCTTTGGCAGAGTTGTGGTTGGTTATACTTTTTATCAGACTATAGCTTCTTTTTCCTATTTAAGCTACATTTTAGGTTCTTATAGGAGAAAATGTCCTTTCCCATCGTTGACTCTCATGTATTTGCCACACATTTAGAATGCTGTAGTCATCTGCAAAACCTCTATGGCACTCCTATTCAACTTAAGGACCGGGTGCCAAATGATGATCCGGCCCTCAATTAACTTTCCGAATAATCCAAAAATATTTTTCTACTTGTTTGTAGATTTAATTCTAGATTATTATTCTGGGAATAGTGCCCAACTTTCTTAATGTGTCAGTAATGTGTTTAAATTACGCATTGGTTATCTTAATTTTATTAATATATATTAGTGTATATATTACCTCAAAATATTGTGCAGCTACCTGGTCTGGAAGCCATGGTCCTCGGTAGAATCTGGCTCCCTGGAAAATTTAGTTGAATAGCCCTGCTTTATGGTCAAACACAAAGCATACCACAGTCTCTTCTGAAGAAAACTAATTTTGAAAGTAAAATTACTAAATTAGTAATACAAATGAGAGATAAAAGTGTCTTTGTGTCTTTTGAAAAACCCTCAAATTCCAATTCAAATAAAACTTACTGGTATTGTCACAGTTTAATAGTTTTTTTGTGATAATTGTACCTTTTTATTTTTGGAAAAGCATTTGAATACCTATAGTGAAAGTTGTTTTTCAGGTCTAAGTGTCATTCTTTGCAAGAGCTACAATATTTTACATTTTGCAGAGCGTGTAATAGTTCAACTAATAACAGCCCAAGTGAGAGATTTAGTGAAACAAAAATAGATTTGTGCACATTTGCTCAACAATAAGAAGCGTAGACTGTATCTTTCTTTACAATAAATGTGGTTTAATATTTTCCACCAGTTCTTGCCGAGCTAAAACGTTTTTAACTTTGTACGTTTGGCTGTGACGAGCTCCAAGTTTATAATATGCATAAAAAAATTAGCTCCTGAAAGTGTGTTAATGTTGCTTGTAGAAAAAAACAAAGTCATTATTATTTGGCAAAATTAGAAATCGTGGCTTTGCTCTGGGTTTAGACAGCCACTAACATAATTTAGATCAGACTGTGCGCCTAATTAATTTGAGCATTAATTGTTAACAGAAATAGATGAGCTCGTTTTAGTCCAAGTTAACTAACAATTACAATCGGCGCTGCACAGTATTTGAGTCAGCACCAATATTTAATGGGTCAATCCAGGACTATTCAAGCATTTGAGTCCAGCCAATGTTCCGAATAAAACATTTTGTTCTTATTAACTAGTGATGATTCTTGGATTTGCTTAATGTCTGGTCTTGTTCAAGTTCACAAAAAATAAATACAGATGTATTTTACAATGTTAAAACAAATCCAATGTTAGGAATAGTTTGTGCAACCCCAAATTAAAAAGTGCCTTCTCTGGCCCTTAGAACAATAAAGTTGAATAGCCCTGGGTTTATTAGAAGCCGCAATTACTATTCTGTATTTTTATCAAAATATCATGCTGACCCTGTAGCTGTAAACAGTTCATATAAGTGACTTGGCTTTATCAATTGGTTTATATTTCTTAAAATCTTAACAATCCACCTGCAGAAAACCCCCATTGTACAATGTGAGTCCAGACTCCAGACCAACCACAATAATGACGACATCAACTTGGTGGCACCAACAGACATTTGACCTAGGGCTGGGCAGTATTGTGATAAAAATCTCATCTCTGTGACAATCGTTTTTTTTTTTTATGAAATCGTCATATTGTGATTTCCTTTTTCTCTATTTGATGCATCTGTCTGTTCAAATACATTACATTTTTTCCAACTTAAAGTGACTTTGGGCTTCTTTTTTTGAAGTCTCTTTTGGAGTGCACTTTTAAGTCATAAAAAGAATGAATATTAGCAATTTTTCAGGTTTGATTTGATAAAATAAATACATTTATATGACTGAAACAGGGATTTTTAGCACGTTTTCATTTCTTAAGTTATTAGGTAAAACACATGATCTGGCAAAATCCTTAACATGTTTTGCAGCAACACACAATGGTATAATTAATTGATTCTTTTATTAACTTTTTTATTGAAGGGCTGAAGTTTCTTGTTTCTCTCTAAAAATCTGGCAACACTGGACAGATTCTGACAAGTGGATTTAGCTGTTGATGAATTGTATTCTCCTCAAAGACAATAGGAAAATAAACGGTCTTCAAGAATCGTGATAAAATCGCCAAAATGGCTCCAAGAAAACCGTGATGTACATTTTTGGCCATATCGCCAGGCCCTAATTTGACCTATTTTAACAGAACTATGGACTGTTTTGACTTCTGAAGGAACTCAAGTGAGACAAGTTATCCACTAAAGCCGTGTGCACCTCTACATTTTCGGGGAGGCGTGGTCAGAGTAACAATTTTTGCAATTTATTTTGTTTCTCTCCATATGTCTGTTCATCACTGCGACTATTTGCACATAAAATAAAGAAGAAACAATGCTTCATCATCTGAAATGTAACACTTTGTGCACATAGACCAAGTGTGGAATTCTCTTTTACAATCCTTATGAACGTCATCTCCAATGTACCCGCTCTTTCAATGATGCGACTTTACTATATTGAACATGGCCAACACAGAGTTTCATTCACGCCCACAGTTCGTCAGTGTAACAGATCCTTACCTCTAATGACAATCCGCTTTTCTGTGACGTTTCTGAACCTGGTTTAATCCATTCGCGTTTCATTGTTTATTTTTATAAAGGAGCACACGAAAGAAAACACTCTGCGTCTTCTGTTCTTTGGAACGTCAAAAAATCGCAAAATATCCTAAACTCCTGTAGTGTGCAGCCGGCTTAAGAGTAGAAGTGTGCATTAAATCAAATTTTAAGTTACAGAAGTTACAGAAATGTGGTATTAAGTCAATTATTTAAGCCTTCGTTGATCAAAGTTTACACAGGAATCTTGTTTAGCTGAATTTTTTTCCATAAAATTAGTTATTTAAAATGAAAAGCCGGTTGTCTTGTGAGTGCCGCTTGGCTCAGATGTTTGGTCAGTCATTGAAACACACGTCTTTAGTCGACTACAGCCTTAGTAGTTTGATCGGTACAATTCAAATAATACGTTTAAAGACATGTTTGAGCATCTTCTTGGTGGTTTGACATAATCTTCTTAATCTATCTTAATTGACATGCCAAAAAATGATCTGGATGTCTACTTTTATCTATATCGAATAACTAAGAGTCTTCTCTAAAACATGAATGTTAGTGGGTAAAATGTGAATTGGAAATTTAATCCTAAAGGAAAATATAACCTGCAAAGCAATTCCCAATCTGATAGAACGTACTTGCAAAAAAAGGAGCAGCCGTTGTGTCACTTTGCTTTTTGTCCTGTTTTAATTAGAAAATGTCAAAGGTGCTGATAATGTGTTTGTGATAAAGTTAATCACTTCAAATATAAACCCAAAGCCTTTATCAGCAGTATCTTTGGTCGCGGACACTAATCAGGCCCTTGATGTTTCAGGTGTTCCTCTTTTAAAAGCCCTCTCGTCTATTGTTTCATTAGCAGTGTTTGCTGAGCCGTGTGATCTAGGACAGGACTAGAGAGAGACGATTAATAACTCGGAAGAGGAAGGAGCTGTCTACGGGGCCAACTTCAAAAACTGTGCCACTTCTCAGGCAAAAGGAAAAGAGGTGGAGCCCGAGCTGCAGGAGACGGCGAGGTGTGAGTGAATTCTAGAAGTGCTTTTGGAAATATTCTGAGAGACAAAGGAAAGTTTATGTCTGTTTTGGATAAGCAGATTCAAAGCTAATTCAACCTTCTTGTCAGATTTTCAAGTTAGAATCCCAGACTGAAAATTGGGATGGTCTATTTTTTATTTCCTCATATTGATTGATGTCGACTTTGTGGAATATAAACTTACTAAACAGACTCACATGGCTGCCAGTTAACACAAAAATCAAATGTTTTCTTCTAAAGTCTGGCTTTGATCCACATGTTTTGACTGACAGAAGATTAGCTCCGGAGTTCCAGATTCAAAAAGCATCAAAACCTAAATAATTGATGATTTGACTGGATTGTGATCTCTCAATCTTCGGATTTACTGCCCAGCCCTGACTGGAATGATGGGCATTCAGTGGAGAACACAACATTCTTCTTCTACAATATACTACAGCAACTACTAGAAACAACACTGCACAAAAATGTGATTACGCAAAGGCTAATACAGAGACAGAGTATTAAACAGGACTTTAAAGGAACTACACTCAATTTTCTACAATAAAATAACTTAAAATCAATTTCCCTCAGCACAGATTGTTTGTTAATGTAGCTATTCAAGTGGAAATAAATCTACAATGTCTGGTCTCCGTCTAATAATGTCCCATTTTTCACCTTAGCTGTTTGTCTGTTTTTGTTGTTGTTGTTGCACCTAGCATAAAAAAGCTTAAAACACGTCGTAATGAACAATTGGGAACGCATTACGTAAGTCAATTACTCTTGAATTTACTTGTTCCCAAGCTTCTTGTTTTGCCTAATTTTAAACATTTTAAACATCAGTTCAAGTTCTCTGTCAGACCTGTTTAGAGGTGACACTATGTTTTCAAGCATCTGTGAAGTGAAGTGAAGGTAGTTGCACAAATAATGCCATGATAAAAATGGGAAAATAATGCACATACTCTTGGAATTGTCAAATTTTACATAGTGTTTGTGTTGCTCTGCTTAATCTATTCTGCAAATGCTTAATAACGAGACACATAATGTACCTTGAATGTCAGAACGGAAGAATTGTTCAGCTTCTTTTTATAATCCAACTAGTTGTAGAGAGAATATAAGTCAAATGTTCTTTTGGTCACAAGCTGACTCACGACAGTATTTGCTCACACACAACAAAAATCAAATCAGCAAACTAAATGTTACAACTGTGCATCACTTCTACTTAATCAGGACAAAATAAAACCTTAACCAAGGCAAATAAACAAAGCCAGTACATCACTGAATTACATCTACAGCATGACTATATCTAAACAGATAAACAAATGTTCTTATTAATAGTCTAATCAAACATCACCTTTCTGACTGAAAAGCTAATTAAAATACTTTCAAGAAAACCACAAACACAGCTTATGGCTAATACAGAGAACAAGATAATCCAGCACCAAAGCCGCCACAAAGCAGAAGGACAATCAATATTTACATCTTTGCCACAATGTCCAGCACTATTTTTAAATAAAAAATAAAAAATAATTTAGTTATTTAATAGACAGGTCACAATATAATTGTAGAACCAACAAGAAACAGTCAAGTTTTTAGAATTCTCATTCAATATTTGGTCAAACTCTCTGTTTTTGCCACATTAACATTCTATTGTTTCTTTCACAATGCTGGGCACAACCGTGAGGAAAATTAACATGGAAACAATTAAGAATTAAGAATGTTGGTATAATTGTCAGAGGTGGGACCAAGTCGCTGTTTGCATGTCTCAAGTAAGAATTTTTACTTTTTTTTTTTTTACCTCAAATCAAAGAGAGACAAGTCCAAGTCCTCTGATTTTAGTTTCAAGTTTCATATTAATTTACCTAATTAATTTATGACATTCTAAAAATGTCATAGATTTTTATAGATTTCTGGCCACAATAAAAGAAGTGAGGAGAGACAGGTTGCAATTTGGCAATGTAAAATTACACAATTTCTTTTTGAGAAGAGAAATCTCAAGGCACTGACCTTCGAGTCCAAGTTGAGTCCCAAGTCATAGTCCATTTTATCAAGTCAAATCTGAAGCCATCAAAGTAGTGACTCAAGTCTGATTCAAGTCCAAGTCCACACCTCTGACAATCATAATACTAAAATTTGATAGTGATCCTAAATGTAAAACGTCAAAGCACAAAATACCTGGTTTTGAGACAATTTGCAAAGTATGTTTATACAACTATAAGACAAACAAAAACAAGGCTAATTTTTCAACTACTGTATTAAAGATAAGGTACCTGCTTTTCACACCACAAAACCAGAAATAGGTCCCACTAGTTCCTTGCTCTCACAAAACTTTCAGCACATAATAATATCCATGTACAATATTTAAATAAACTTTTACAGACAGCAAATTGAGACTGGGGCAGTCAATCAGAGAGCAGCATTTGGCACTTGGTAATAAAATGCTTTAGATTTTCATTCAGACAGTACACAGCAGTCTAAATTATGTCACAATGTGCTGCTTTTGCAATACACTTAATGGTAGAAAGACAAACTTTACTCATGTACAACCAAAAGTCAAGTAGCCCAGCTGTAATTGCTAAAATCCACTATAGGCTGATAGAAAGACTCTTGCCTGCTCTGCACCAACACATAACATCCACCACATATTGCACAGAGCTGGAGTTAGTTTTAATCTCACCTTTGGCAAACACGGTGGTTCTGGGAGTGACGTCCAGGTCCAGGGAGGAGCTGAAGGGGAAGGCCCGCAGCTGTGAGTTGGCAACCACAAGAATCAGGTAAAGAAGCAGTGGAGGCAGGAGATCTCGTCCCATGGTGAACGCACAGCTCCGGATAAAAGACTGTTGCTCTATTTAGTTTGACAGACACATAAAGCTGCCTTTCTTTCCGCAAATGAAGCCACAGAGGCAGCTTCGGCAGTTTGTGATTATCCTCCAGCAAAGAACGAGCTGTGCAGAGAAAGAGAAATAATAAGGTTAGAAATTTCGAAAAGAGTTCATTAAAATGTCTTCTATCTGGCCACGTCGAATCCGCTGGCTTTTTGGTCATTTCTGGCTGGAATCCTTTTCAACAATTGACTTAATGTCCTTTTTTCTTCTATAATCAATATCCTCTCTTTTTCACTAATTCAAAATGACATTACAAATGGTTACAACTATTTCCCTTTGGCTTTACACAATGAGGTCGATGCAGCTATTATCTGCCAAACATGCAAACATAATGAATTACAATGCTTAAACGAGAGTATTTCTGGTTGTAGCTGGATGCCCTTCCTTATCAACCAATTTAAAAGAGAAACAGTGGCTTGTAAATCTGTTTTATATTGTAATAGTCATTTGTTAGGGTTGGGAAATATCATATCGTACATCATATATCACAATATTCATGTGGAAAAGTAGAATTTTAGTATATCGTGATATGATTGCACTTGCACCAGTGCAAGCGAGGCAAACAGAAATTGTGACTAATTCCCAGTGTTGCCAGTTTTTAAGACATTAATAATCGACAAGCCTTGGAAAAAAAAGCCAAAACAAACTATCTTCATTAATAAAGACTTTAAAACACATTTGTGCTTCATACTTCAGTCATTAGTGTGGATATTTTTGTGGATCCAACTTGAAAAACAGCAAACTAACAATCCTTGACTGTCAAAAATCATTAAGTGAGTACTATAAAGCTGCAGATTTGGCAACTTTTTCTCAGCAATTTTCCTCTGATCTCTTTAAACCTTGAACAAAAGTAATCTTTGTCCAAACAGTGGAGGCTCTGCAGAGGCTAAAACAACAAAATTAAAAGTAAAATATGGTGTTTGAAAGAGGAGCTTACACTAAACTAAAACAGCCAGAAACATAATTATAACAATGATAGATGCTATGTACAACTACATTGTTACTGCAAATGTTCTTTTTCATACCGTGATAAAAATTTTAGGCCATTATAGGCTACTATAGGCTACCCGATTTTTGCTTCCTTAAAATGTAAATAAACAGAATGTTTTAAACTTTTACATTAGTCTACATGTTTTTGCTCACTTTCCTAGGGTGACCAGACCTGGGACAGTCCCTATTTTAAGCCTGTGTCCCATGTCCGAATAAATGTATTTAAAACCATTGATTTGTCCCAGTTTTCACAAGACATGTCCCAGATTTGTGACCACTTTGACTCTTCCCAGAGGTGACAAGTAACTAAGTATTTTTACTCAAGTACTGTACTTAAGTAGTTTTCTTGAGTATCTGTACTTTACTTGAGTATTGCAAAATCTGGAAACTTTTTACTTTTACTTCTTACATTTTTCAAGAAATATCAGTACTTTCTACTCCCTACATTTCAAAAACAAGTTAGTTACTTTATGAGCCCATTTATTTTCCTCTTAATCCAGATTAGACCTGCTGTGCCACCGTGAATAGCTAAAATTTTATATTTTCTATTTATCACATGATAAAAGTCAAATGCATTATATTTAATTTACTATAACGCCATCTCACTCTCCACTACATTTCAGACTTTGTACAAATTGGTATAAAGTCTTGTAATTCTGGATTTAAACCTTATTATTGATATATTTTCTGATTAAGGTGGTGTTTACTAATATACTGGATTATATGACTTCTTTCTAAATGACTTGCTAATGAAGATATTTTCACTCGCCTCATTGGCAAATTTGATTCAAGTTCAAATCTCTTGAAAACCGTCAGAAATATCTTGAAACAAGTGAAATAACCTGCAAAATTTCTATTATTCTAGTGGGCGACACGGTGGCGCAGCGGTTAGCGCTCTGGCCTCTTAGCAAGAAGGTCCTGGGTTCGACTCCCAGGCCGCCCGGGCCCTTTCTATGTGGAGTTTGCATGTTCTCCCCGTGTCTGCGTAGGTTTCCTACGGGTACTCCGGTTTCCTTCTACAACTAAAACATGTCCATTAATGCCTCCCCTGACCCTTCCCCAGGACTCCTCTGCAAAAGAGATTCTGAATCTCAGTGGGACTTCCCTGGTTAAATAAAGTCAATTAAATTAAAGTTTAAGTGAGACTAGATAATCACCTTGGGCAGTGTGATTATACTTTTTACTTTTTTTACTTAAGTAAATTTACACACGTTTACTTTAATACTTTTACTCAAGTAAAGCAGTTTCAGCAGGGCTTTGACTTTTACCAGAGTCGTTTTTTACACAAGTAACGGTACTTTTACTTGAGTAGTGAACCTCAGTACTTTTGCCATCTCTGCTCTTCCCAACTGTGAAGGGAGGAATATATTGGTATTTCGTAGTTAAACTAGACAAAACCCTGCTCGAAAATAACCTAAACACAACAAAAAATGCATGAAATTACGCTGACAAAGGTTTTAGAGAATATACATGAGTGTGAACGATCCCCGAATGGACTAATGCATTAATGAACTAATTTACTCGTTATTTCCACTCGCGTGTGTTTTTGTTTTTGAAAATATGGGCACCCTACACTTACCTAATGCATTCTGATTCTCAATTGTTCAGTACAATGTCTTATAAGCTTTTTTCACAGCTGTTAGGAGCGGGACGTGCCGACATGCTAACAGCAGTTAGCCACAATGCTAACAACAACAGACAAACTTAGCAGAGATGGGTGAACAAACGGGACATTATTAGACATAGTCAAGTACATTGCAAACTAATTTCAACCTAAATAAATACATCAACAAGATATCTGTGCTACGGGGAAATTGATTTTCAGTAGTTTTATTGTAAAAAAAATCGGGTCTCTTTTCTTTCTCTTTTCACTAGGCCTATATTATTGTTTACCTCCATCTCGAGTGCGTCCCAGTTTTTGTCTTTCATAATTTGGTCACCCAAGGCAATTCACTGTCACCATCAAATTAATGAATGTTTTATTCTTCACGAAGCGGGGAGTACACTTTTAGCATGCGAGTCGTCGTTTTAGCTTTACTATGGTTACATGTTCCGGCCTCAGAGAGTTGTGAGAAGCGCCTACAAACTCATCACGGTGAATAATTAGGAAGTTCTGAATGCATTAGGCAAGTGAGCAATACATGTGAAGTTTTAGCACAGCTTTTCATATACAAGCAATGAACTAGTTTAGATATGTTTAATACTGTAACTGATATTAGGTTACATTTAAAGACACTTCATCTGCAGAAATAACTTAAAATCTATCTATCTGTTTGTGTATCTGTGAACATTGCATTGTTCCATTTATGTCTAATCAGAGGTGGTGGTAAGTATTTAAGTATCTGTGCTTTACTTGAGTATAGGGCTGCACGATATTGAAAATTTCTGCGATATGCGATATGGCCTCTGAGATTGCAATATTCGATATTTTTGCGATATTTATTTTTCAAAATTAAGAATTTCTGTGTACATTTATTTAAAGTCGTTATTACACTATTAAAACGATGTGCGTATAAACCGCACACGTTCTGTGTCTTAGTAATTGCTTAATCATTTTATTAACTTATTTTTATTGAGGCGGTCATGTTTTAGGACGATTTTTTACACGGCTTAGTTGCTGGTTGCTCTAAAAATCTGGCAACCGCAGTCGGTACCCTACACATGTTATGCCTGACAGGTCACAGCTTTATCACAACTACTTTTTGTGCCTTTCAATCTTGTTTTAAACCAACACAAATCACAAGAGTTGTTCTTAAGAGGAGAAGACGAGAACGGAGTCAAATCACTCGGCGCTAAAAACGGATGAATAATGCATAAAAATGTAATAAATTATTGCACATCCTTGCGATATGGATATTGCACGTGTCAATATTGCGATATCGATATTTTTTCGATATATTGTGCAGCCCTACTTGAGTATTACAAAATCTGGCAACTTCTTACTTTTACTTCTTACATTTTCCAAGAGATGTCTGTACTTTCAACTCCCTACATTTTAAATACAGGTTAGTCCACAAATTCCACAAACATGTTTTTTCCTCTCAAAGTCAGTGCAGCGCTGCTTAGCTGTCATTTATCAATGCTTTTTTACAGTTAATTAAGTTAAAATTCTAACAATCTAACTACCCCACAACAAAATAAAATTGTATTATTGTTTTTCAGCCCATTTCACACCACACAATAGGAACAATAATGATAATATTGTGATGTTGCGATACCAAAATTGTCAAAGAAACGAGACTTTATAGCTGATAGAGAGACAGAGCAATTTAGTCTGAGGCTATGAATTTGCACCAAGAAAAGGAATCACTGAATGATAATTAAAAAAAAAAAAGAATAATTTGGAAATGTAGCTTTAATGTTTGTTATTGTTGCATAAAGTCAATATCGTAGGCCCTCTGTAATATCGAGAAATAGTGATAAATATCGTGTCATGGGCTTTGGATTTTGTTACATCCTTACCTAACACCAAGTCTGTTTTATTTTTATTTTATTTCTCAAGTAAATTGCCAATAATGTTCTTTTGTACTTTTAGTAGGACTTTTACTTTTACCAGTCATTGCTTCAGACAAGTGCAAACTGGTGAATGTATAAAGTGGTAAAAAGCATTTAAAAAAGACATCATGGTGAGTAATTAAGAAACACAAAACTAGGAAAGTCAGCAAAGTGTTTGCACTGCTATAAAAAATTGGATATAGCACTTTTAATAACATTTTCTACCACACTGTAGTGAGTGTCATTTCTCGTATGAATGCATCTTATTAGTCACATGTACATATAGGACCTTATTGCACAATAAATAATTCATCGACGATATTGCCTTGTGTGAATGTGCTCATGAGTGAGATTATTAGTGTGATCAGTGCCCTACAGTCATGCACATGTTACACTGGGGCCGTGTGGTGAATGAATCTGCATACTAAATTGATTTGAGTGTAGATGCCATCATTTTATCTTGACTTGGAAGAGGCTTTTTTTATGGATTTTGGCTGTGTCCATTTAGGATTGTCAAGGTTAAGGTTAAGGTACACTTTTTTGTCCCTATAGGGAAATTTATCCTCTGCATTTGATCCATCCTTCAGTGCTTCTGTTCTGGAGCATCAGTGAGCGCCCCTTTTCACATGTTCTTGTCAGGCTTGGTCAGGACTACTGTAGCTGTGTAACATTTCCTAAGACGCATGATTTGGCTGAAGGGGGAAACTAGAGTGACTGGAGGAAACTGGGAGGAACATGCAACTCCACACAGAAAGCCCTGGGCTTATATGAGCCCAGAGTGCAAGCCATGGTGCCGCTGTCGAAAGTATAGAAAATCTAATACTAATCGTGCCAATGATTTGAGAAAGTATAGATAAAAAAAGATAATAAAGATAATCACCTTAACTTTTCCTAAACAATGTTAAAACGATCTTGAACTTAGTCAGAACTATAAGAAGACTGCAGACTTTGTAGAGGCACAGCATTGCATGTGACAACAGTATATCCAGTATTTATCTTGTTTTTTTGTTTGATAAATGACTTTAATCTTATAAAATCTACAACCAAGTAAAGTTCACAAATGAACTTTTGCAATGCTTAGCCTAATTGCAGATCTATTTGCATTTTCACTGAAACGACAAAACGTGTTGCTCTCAGGACAAACTGGGAGCAACTCATAATTGCCTTTAAATGAGATTTTAGAAGAATAGTCACTATAATTATGACAGAATACACAACACATTCAGCCTCTTAGATCTACAGAACTCCTCATAATAAGTCCTCTAATGACCCCACCATTGAGTCTCTTCTTTATAAATTAAAATAAGCAAAAATATCACAAACAACTTCGTCGCTGTGTTAAGTTTCTCGCTGACCTACCTAATTACTTGCTCGTGCTCTTGATCCCACATTAATAACATCCAATTAGTTAAAATTTAATAAGTTATAGATGAAAGACTGTAGAAATTTGGGGGCTGTTAAGTAATGCAACCTTGTAATCTTTTAGAGGTTTTGCACTTAATAATTAGCCACTAGAACTGAATAATTGTGAAAGATAAATAGGAGCTAAATCTCTATCAGCGCACAGAGGGTCAGTGGTAGAGTGAATTTGGTCCCGCTGCACCGTGACTGGGGGAATTACAAGCCCCGTCTCGTTTGCAGCAGTGGATAATCGCTGGCGTCTCCGGCACAATGAGGGAATGACCTCTGCGTGGAACATTTGGGGGTATAAGCCTTGGAGATGAACAGCACGGCTCAAATGTGACAGAGAGAGTCAAGAGGACGAGAAGGAAAGATGATATTAGGAAGTTGTGTTGGAGTACTATCTGACTGTAGAGCTCTAGATTCACAGTAGATTTTTCAGTTTGCTGATTGTTATCAAGATGCTAAACACACAGCCTTCATTCATAAAAAATCGGATTCAACAGAGTGATAAATGCAATGAATTTATCAGTAGTATGCAAGTGCTATCACCAAAGAAAATATCATAAATCGCATATTAATGTTAAAAGCTGAAATTGAGACGATTGTGATATAATAATTGCTGTTTTTCCTCATAGTTGCGAAGAAGTCCAACAGAAATTGTGACTAATTCTCAATGCTGCCAGGTTGAGCCATGACATTTTTCATAATTTTTCATTATTAATAGAGACTTTTAATGTAAATGTCTATAGCAGGACTATTATAGTTATAGTTCATACACGGTCGATGCACGCACACCCGATATGCAGAAAGAGCTGCTGCTCATTGACCAACTGGACCCAAGCTGGAGCAATAACCAGCGGTGTTGTCAGTTAACTAGGGTTTATCACTGGCAAAAACAAAAGTTCTGCTGTTAATAATATCGAATATCACTTACATTCATGGTGAGTATAAAAACGTGAGAATAATGTGGTATGCCGTCTGTCAAACCGGTTCATACCTGATCGAAACAGTTGCTCTCGTTCCGTTTTGTTGTTATTCGAGTTCCTAGCTAACCAGATGGACAGCGTTTCTTTCTGCATGAGAATGCACAGTACGGCGGACAGTGACATCGACCGAAGATCTCCAATATGGTTATTATGGTTTTTGTGATGCCTAAATTGCCAAAAAACTAAATTGTTTCCAAATTTTTTGTCTGACGCTCTAAAACCTGAACATGAGTGATGTGAGCCCAGACTGTGGAGGCTCTGCAGAGGTTGAAACATGACATTACATTACAACTGTAACTGAAATAGTCCGAAACACATAATTATAACATTTATAAATGCCAGTCTTATATAATTATATATTTATATATAATTTATATTATATATAATATATTATTATAATTTATTATATATTTTTATAATAATAATATTATATTGTGATAAAAAATTTATTATTTACAATATTACTTGGTCTAGTTTTATTAATAAAAAAAAAAAGTCTAGAAAAAGCATCAGAAGAAAAATTTACTTAAATTAAGGTGTGCTCTAAATGAAGCAAAGACTTGAACTGAAGAAGAATTGGTTGACTTGTGTTGCCTAACTAAATAGTAAATAAAAAAATTCTATAGGCTTTTCTGGCAAAAATATTGTTCCAAGAATCTATTACTTACTTTTGTTTACATTGTATTGGCTATTATTTCTTAATTTTGCACAAGATGTAAACATGCAGTATTTCCATGGAAAGCAACTTTTTTTTTACATTCTAAGCTCTAAATAAAGTATAGGCGTTAATTGGTTTGTTAAAAGTATGTATAAAAGACTACAGAAAATCATTATTTGTTCACTCCACTTTTGTAGCCACAACTGCCCTGAGCAAGACTGACAAAAACATGCTGCCTCTGACAGGTTTAGTGTTGATACCTGACTAATAGACCATTTTTGCCTGGTACCTATTTATGTATTAATTGTTATATAAAATGACAAAAATAAAATCTTGATGTTGAGAAATTACAACTGAAAGTACTTTTCTCTAATTGTCTGCTGGTACTTGAAACAAATCAAACTAAATAGTGCGTACAACTCTTTCTTTCTTTGGACAAAACAAAAAACTAGTGTCCAGTGGCTCGTTGAAACAGAATGATCATCCACCATTCAACAATATTTCACTGTGTCAATTCTCAAAAAAGAAAAACTTGTTAATACCCTTTGTTGTATTTGGTTTTCACTCTCTGGATGCAACAGCTACGCCATCTGCCTCTTAGCGTATCATAATTTGCATATTTGATTTGGCCAAGATTTTTCCGCAAGATGTCCTGCTTAAGTAGTTAGCCTCTCAGTCTCTTTTGCAGCAAGGAGCTTTAGGGTTTGATGCCAGCAGGGAGTGCATTGTATTTTCACAATGGAGCAACAACAACAAAAAATACAATCTTCTATAAATGCTTTTTTGTCGCCTCATCTATTTTTTTTTTTACAATTCCTTTTTTCCCGAGAGAGCTCACATTTCAAAGTGATTGGCTGAATCTAGAGATAAACAGATGATTGCACACTGGAGTTGTCACAATACTCAAATTTCAACTTAAATCTTATGGAACAGACAAGATTCTCAAACCAAATTTTCATACCACATAAGGCCAAGGTTTTAGACAGTCATTTGAAAAAATACTAGGGCTGGGACAATATACTGTTTTGCGATGTATAGTGATACATTTTGCTGTGTCATACCATATTGAATTGCAGTAGTTTCCAAACTTTTCATACATGGGACCCCCAAAATACCCATGTAGCCAGTTTGCGATTTATCAGTATTCTGCCTCAAAGTTTGACATTTGCTTCAAACAACACATTTTCAAGGAGTGGTTTTCGATCTTTCGGTTTAAAACCCACCACCAAATAATTGAACAATTCGTGATTCGATCTCTCAATTTTTTCAATTAACAGCCCAGCCCTAACCCCAATACTTTCAAGCTAGAAAATGATCAAAATTTTGTTTAAACGCATTTAGTTTGATATTTTTTTGCTTTATATGACCAACATGATGCTTCCAGTTAGGAGAAAGATTAAATACCAAGTTATAATTGTAAGCGTTAAGCAAAAGCTGCTGTTCACATCAGGATTATCAACACCAAACTTTTCATAATCAATCGGCACCAAAGGCTGGGCCATTAATCGAGAGATCAAAAACGAAACAATTGTCAATTATTTGGTGATGGGTTTTGAATCGAAAGATAAAAAAAACAAAACAATTTTTAGTCAGTAAAAATGTGTTTGGAGCAAAACTTGAAGCAGAATATTGACTAGTTAAAAAAAAATCTAATAAATGGGACATATTAAAAGTTTTTGTTTGTTTATGTTCATGAATGGCATTTTTTTGTTTTTGAAAAGATCGAAATTAAAAAATGGAGATCGATCAAAAATCGTCATTATATTTTTTCCAAGATTGCCCAGCCCTAATTACAACCCAGCTATTAATTTTAAGTAATACATTTGAAAAAGCTTCACCTCTGAATTTCTTTAAACTATTTTTGCAACATAGTAGTTCTTAATAATATTGAACCACAGACCTACTTTTTTGGACTGACCTTTATATTTTGTCACATGTCATTGTAAAAACATTGCATTAATAATAAATATTGAGTCCTATTCTTTGTATCGCAATATATTGTGCAACGTAGCCTTTTGTATGACTGTATCTCAGATTTGCAATATTGTCCAGTCCTACAAAATACTAGCATGGTCTTTAATAAACATTGTGTTATCATTTAGTTTTAATAAAGCTCTCAGAAGCTGAAAAATGTCATCTTTTATGGTTTCAGATAATGTTAAATAGTATTTTGATGCTAGTTTAGCTTCAATAATGTTATTTTTGATGCTATTTTTAAAAACGCTATGGCCACAGCATGAGTACTCCTTTGAGTGCTTTGACAGGTGGAAAAGTGCTGTATAAATAGAGACAATTTAGCACTGGCTTTAAATCTAACATAAGCTGATATCTTGTTTCAGCTCACTAAAGAAAGCCCATTTAGTTTAATTTGCACAGAGAAAGCTGCCAAAATTGAGATTTCACAGCTCTTTTATGGGTTTGCAATGAAATAAGATTGTGGAGTTTTGTTGCAGCTTCATATAATTTAGAAGAATATTACCAAAATCGACCACCTGTCTCTTTCTTACAGCCTGACAGAAGTCGACCAATTAAAGGAGAAATTGAAAATGTCTTAAAAATCACTGGTTGGGATTACAATTCAAATCGAAATACCATGTTGTCCACTTCTACTCCAATGTGCCTGTTCTGGTCACAAAAAAATCTATTATCTAAGAAAAACAAATGAATGAATCGTCTGAACATTGCTTAAATTGGAACCATGTAACTTTTCAAGACTAAACTCCACGTTGCTTGTCCTTTGCACACGGTTTAGCTTTCTTTCACCGTTTATTTTTTATTCTCTTAAATTGTTTTACTCAAAACGAAAATGGTTAAACACAAAACCTCCTTACATATTTCAACAAAGTCAATGATTTTTACAATGAGAATATTATTATTTCAATGTCTGATTAAGCTAGTTCTGGCTGCTAACTGTTAGCTTAATATGACGATAAATAAGTGTGGCGTTTTGGGCTTTCTATTAGCTTTTGTGAGATACATTCAAATATCAGTATAAATAAATATTATTAACTGTCCTACACTTAGGGTTGCTCGACTATCATGAAAATAATAATCATCACAATTACTCAAAAGATTATTTGCTAGCATTAGCGCTCCTTAAATTGCCTATGACAGGTTGAACTTCTCATTTCACTAAAACAAAGTTGAGTTCATTGTATTTAAGATTTCAAAAAACAGTTTAGCCTGTCATTCCCCAATCTGAGTCACTTGCTGTTCAGTCAATCATGCTAGTAGTTAGCTTGACTATTATTTCATTGTTTCATTGGTTAAAAATGTTATTTGTCAGTTGTAACCTTACAACTGATTGCCCATCATATGAGATTTAAAAAGTTCGTTAAGAAAGTTTAATAATGTTTATTTTTTTTGTAAAATCTCTTACTTTCTACAGTCATAAAACATTCAATGTAACAAAACGTTGGTGACCTTAAAGTTTCACTGCTCCGAGCTGTTTGCTTAAAATTATTGACAGTTAAAGATTGTGTTTTCACAATCGTTAAGCTCATTTGTAACCTAAAATAACATATTTAAAAAGTAAATAATAAATATAGTATATTCTATGTTGTTTGTCCTCTGTGTTGCCATATTAAAACACGTTTATGTGCCAGTGCAGAAGCTTTTGCACACATCAACTTTTGACTCAAATGCGGCACTGACTCTGATTGGGGAATGTCATAGCCTTTTTTTTTTCAAATACAAAAGTTCTTCCTGTTCATAGATGATGACATCACACTAGGAGTTGCTTAGCGACCATGTAATAAATTGGGCCAAAACTCTTCTAATGTAAATGTTTTGTAAAAAATGTATATGCTAATATTCATCCTTATGATGACTTAAAAAAACCCTGCAACTTTCAAAATGTATCAGAGACTTTAAATAAAAGAAGCTCAAAGTCGCTTTAAAGAAGCAGACTTGGCAACTCTGAGGCAAAAAGTAGGCCCTAGTTTAGAAAAAGGCATTAAATAGAGAAATGGGAACTCACTCTATGATGATTTCACCCAAAAAGCAGTTTGTCACTAAAATAAACTAACAATTGATTTTTATTCCAATATTACCACGCCTTAAACGATGTGATACTGTTTCTGACATCGCTCCATCTCTGTTACCCTGTTTTAACAGTGTTTAAGTGAGCATAACATCGTGTATGCCCTGTGGAGTTGTAACGCCACCTGCTCCAGACATCTAATCTTCATTGTCACCACACACATCACATTCAGCTCTATTTACACGAGCAGACAAACCACTGAATAAAAAAAAAAAAAAACAGCCGACAGTGTTGCCTCGTTGACGAAAGCATGGAAACTCCACAAGGAAAGGTAAACACATGGCGTGGCACTTGGCAGACCCCCAACTATTAATACACCGCGCATGAAAGAAGAGAGACGTGAAGCAAGGATAATCAAACAACAGCAGCCAGCCCGGGATGGTTCAGCTCACAAACCGTTTCCGAGTATTATTGATCGTAGGCAAAGTTCAATATCTCGGTCTGTCAAGAACAAAATGTCACAGCATAAAACATCATCATCACAGTGTTACGAGCATAAACAAAGACAATTTTTCTAACGGGGGCTAAGGTCTTCCACACTCCTCTATGTTTCCTTCACTCTTCTAAAGTTTTACACAACAAAGAAACCAGTAGCGCTGTAGTTTTTAGCCATTTGGTCGATAATTTGGTCGATAGAGTCTTAGTCGATCAATAATTTTAATAGTTGACTAATTCCTTTATTTAGACCACAGGGATTCACACTGGAAAACATCTTAAATTAGATAACAGGTGTGAATATGTGACTGAAATAAAATGTATATAAGATTGCTAATGGCATAAAATACCTCGTTTTACTTATGATAAATACGTATTTAGTCTTGAAATTACCAAAAACGCTTCTGTATTTGAAATATTAAATAAAGATTTATACTTCAATGTCATATTTTTGCAGTTTTGAGATTGATTTCACATTTGTTTGGCAAGACACATGACATGTAGGCCAATAACGTTTAACCAAGCATCTGAAAGTCAAGTGAATGTGTCTAGTATCACTCAAATTACACTGTTATTAGGATGAAAAACTTGCTTTTGCTCAACATCTGAACTTATGACATCATTTCTACAAAGTGAATGTAACCTACTGACATAAACTAAAATGTTTAAAGACACATTTTAACACATTTCTGTTGGATTGATAAAATATCATCTGAATATTGTCGTCAACATATATGCTAAAAAAAATCTATATATTCATTTTTGTCAAAGCGCACAGCCCTATTCTAACAATCCGTAAAGATGATAAAACTCAAAATATTCTTATATATCACGATAGATATTACTTAATTCAACAAAAAGTAGTGACATTAGACAGTAAAGATTTTGAGAGCAAACCCTTGATCTAATCTGCATCTCATGAAATAAACACATTAATTTTCTCTATAAATTGTTGCTTTTTGCATGAACTCCATAACAATTTTAGTTTTTATGAGCACAGTTTCGGTCAAATTACATCTTCAGATCAGCTTTTTAGCTTTAGAGCACTGGCCACGCCCCTTTTTAGTCGTTTTTTATCGGTCGATGGGTCATGATTTTTGTCGATCAAGAGTCTTTGGTCGACTACAGCCCTGGAAACTAGAAGTATTAAATTGATTCAACTTTCCTCTGTCTCTCACAAACTTTAGTTACATCATAATTTTGAGTTTGTGCATAAAAGAGTGATCACACAAGCAGAGCCAATCAGAGCAAAGATTTCTATTCTTGATGAGAAATAATACATTTTATTTTTACATTAAAGCAAAAGTGTCATATTATGTGCTTTGTTTGCTTATGGTGAAAAGATTTACACATTAAAAAGGGAAAAAATGACCCCAGTTTAGCTTCTGTAGTGCTTTATTAATCTATGTATTAGTTTTGAAAAGAGGCACAAATCTTCATGGGGTTTTGGGATGCATTGGGCATCACAGAGGTGCTAGTGCCTCCTAAATCCAACACTTGGTGCCACCCCCTGCTTTATGCCCTATTTATCTACAGCTATTAAATTTATTTTGTTTCTTGAAACTGGTTATTTCATTAAGTTCATCTAATATAGCCAAATAATATGTTTTACTGAACAACTGGAGGTTTTGAAGCAGTTCACTTGTAGCTCGTCCAGGGCTGTCCAAATAATCAAATTTCAATTTCAGTTATGATTTTTGCTGTAGCCATTTATAAAAACTGTGTAATTAACAAGTCAGTTTGTAAGCGCTCAGATATTTCCTTGAGTAGGGTCCTGACTCTTTACATTTGTAGAAAACATTTACAACCGTCTATTTTAATAAGATATCTCACCCATTTAATTCGATCTCTTCACTCTCTGCATTGAAGAATATATGCACTATATATGCACTATTTCTAAGCAAATTGAGTCATTGTGATTTCAATTATTCTTTAAATAATTGTGATTATGATTTTTTTATCAGAATCGAGCAGCCCTACTTAGAGCAGGTGTAACATGTGTAATTGACGGAGCACAACATTCTAAAACCTATTATTTGGTTGTGTATTAATGTATTTTTTCCTAAAAGAAGCTCAACCAGAAACATTGTTCCTGTGAGTGAATAAAATAAATAAATAGCCCTCTATCTTTTAATACTTAGCACATCCTGATGTCCTCAGAATCACTTCCTGTGAACTTAAAATGTTTGTATAACTACATGCTCTGCTCCAACCTTATGATGTCACGACTCACGAAGTGCAAGTTTTACAGATTGCTAAGTGTTTTACTTACAAAATACCACAGCTATAAATCAAACGAGGAGTTCATGTAAAACTGTCAAAACGGCAGAAGCTTGAGCCACTCTGACCTGTTAAAAGTCCTTTAATCGAGAAAAGGACACCTACATGTTTCGACCTCAGTCTTCTTCAGTGCATAGTCCAACAATTACGTTTTACCTTAGTTGACATTCCCATAGAAAGTCTTCAGTTTGTCTATTAATACAGTGCTTATAATGACATCACTGGAACAGGGTGTTTTCAGTTCAAGAGAAGAACAGTTAGTTATTTATAACTTTGAACCTCATGAGATAAAATAAAACTCTATATATGTCTTTGATGAGAACACAACAGTTCACAAAAATCTAATTGTTTGTAATACAAGCCCTTTAATCAAGTTTTTGTCCTCCTTTGGTCAAATCCTAGGTCACAACTACTGGTTTTGACTGGGTTTAATCCAAAGTAATTGATTTGGATTTGGTGGTACTCCATTTTTTTTTTCTTTGGTGTGAAAGTGTGGAGAAGCACTGCTGGTGTAGCCTACATCCACAGCTGACCTAATTGTTAACCTATTTTCCCTAGCTGGTGACCCAAGTTAATTTTCTTCCATCTCAAATCGAGGGTAAAATGATTCCTTGGCGCAGAACTGACTGACATGTTTGTAGGCTTTTGGTGTGGATGACTTTCTTCTTCCAAAAGTGAGAAACGCAACCTATCACAGTGAGAAAACGTGCTTGAACGTAAGTGTTATTAAGCCCTGATTACTTAGTTTGGCGCTGGCTAAGTATGAATGACAAATTAGCGTTTGTTTTGCTGCTTGAATAATCAATGAAGGCACTTTGAGTCTACTTACTCTTGCCAAACTTTGCACAATTGACTTTAACGATCATGTGTGCGCCAAAACGTGCGTCCTGATAACATCTGCCCCCGCCATGTGCACCTGTCCGACCTGGACTGACTGCACCAAAAACGTGCTGTTCCGCGCGCTGCTGCTGACCTCAAAACACACAAACACTCCGCAAGAAAAAGTACCAACTCCGGGTTTAAAGCAATGACAAATCAAAGCAAAGATTTACCTGTGATTTTAGTGAATGGCAAACATCTCGAGTGAAGGGGAGCGTCCTCTCCGTGCCGCGCTCGAGTCGTAAATGCTGCAGCCTCTCTCTCTCTCTCTCTCTCTCTCTCTCTCTCTCTCTCTCTCTCTCTCTCCCTCTCTCTCTCTCTCTCTCTCTCGTGCTCAGCCTCTCTTCTTCTCTCACCCTAAAGATTAAGTGTAAATTAGATTTGTGCAGTAGCTGTTCACTGAAATATATAGGCAATTAACTAATCTATATTCACCAGTGTAATGCATCTGTAATTAAAACCTCTCACGTCCAAAAATCTATGGCGTCAATAACAATAGAAAAAAAAATGTTCAGTGAATGGATGCCTATGACAATATATAAAAAATACACAGTTAAATAAAGAAAAAAATCTACCAAGTGTTGGCTGAGGGATTTGAACTTGAATTCTCAGTGAGGTAATAGTGCCCCCTACTGGATTATTTTGAACAAGAACCTAGTTTCAGGGTCTTTTAATATTGGAGATTTTGTTTTAGTATTTTATCATATCTTATCTTATCATATTTATTGTGGTTTCTTTTTTTTCTTTCTTTTTATCACGAGGCCCAGTGCCCTTAGATGTGTTTTGGATGTGTGCATGAAGACTTGGAAACCTGTTTTTATAGAAAAGTTGTTCCCTATTGTCGACAGCCTATTTACAAACTTACAGTATTCAATTATATATGGAGCATTTTTCGACTAAAAAAGTCTATGTCGTGTTACGCTCTTGTAATGCTTTTGTAGAGATATTCTAAAAGAAGAATATTTTGACAGGCAGTAACTATTCTCTAGTAAAAATAAAAATAGGATACAAAAATAAAGGGAACCAGATCAGCACATGCTTTTAAACAAATAATAATTTAATTATGAAAAAGTCCAGATTAATAAAGGCTTTTAAAACTTTTATTGTATGAAAAGTGCCTTGAGTTTGCCCCCCTTTCTGTGACTTTGTGTTCTCAAATCACCAATGAGCATCTTCAGACGTACAGTAACTATTTCCATGAGCAGTTTTGGAAATTTCTTTCTCTTTTTAGTATATCGGTTTATATTTATTTGTATGAGACTTTTAAGATTGAGTGTGATGTCATAAGTCCAGATGATGGGCAAGAGTCAGTTTTTTTTTTATGAACGTTCTAGTTTGCCGTGAAATATATACAAGGTAATTTTACACATTACCAAGCTGGTGATTTCTTCTAGTGACTGGAGTCTAGATCAATTTACTTTTTGTGTTAGCCTACAAAACAACAACAACAACAACAACATTGACCTAATATTAATTTAGCTAACTTCCATCTGTGTTAGACATTGTTAGACATTTGCTAACCTATTTCTTCTACTATTCTACTATTATTATTCTACTATTTTACTACTACTACTACTACTACTACTACTACTACTACTACTACTACTACTACTATTATTTATGTATGTATGTATGTATGGATGGATGGATGGATGGATGGATGGATGGATGTATGTATGTATGTAGGCTATGTATGTATTAGCAAGGCTATTACATTCCACCTTCATACACCAAGGCTAAATGCAACAACAAAAATGAAAATTGTTTAAATGCAGTTTTCTTGTTGTAGACTAATAAAATATAAATGTGTAAAGACAAGTTAATACATTAGAAATCACCACGCAGAAAATGTGTAAAATTACTTTTGAGACTTGATTTTGTGGCAAAATTCAACAATATTATTAGAAAAAACTGACTCCATCATCACCACATTCTCAATTTCTCAACAACAAAAAAATAGCTGGTTTGTTGCATGTCTTAGAAGAATTACTCTGATAACAGACAGTAACGCTAGATGTCGCCCTATCTCGATTTTTTTTTTATTCGCGTGTGGAAAATCCTCTCCAGACTTTACGTGTACGTCAGCTGGCGGCTCGTGACGTGACGTTCCTGCCGTAACCCGGAGCAGAGCAGCCAGACGCCGCTGAGAACCAACAAGTTAGCTTCTACTGCCAGACAGACACGACATCATACTCTGGAAAACGCACAATTTAAACGGTAAGAAACAATATTATGCTTGAAATATGCTGAGATCTGTTGAATGTCTTAAATCCGAGTCATTTGATTGAAGCTTTTTCCATTGATAACGAGATAAGCGATCACTCGAGCTAATGCTAAGACATCCTGCTGCTAATAACAACTTCTGCAAATACATGACTAAGTTATTGTTGATTTTAGTCTTTTTATGTTAGCATAGGCTATTCATCAAGATAACTTATAACTACAAACCGGAAAACCTCTGTACTATCTAATCTGTCCAATTTGCTGGTTAATTTCCAATACTAGTGTGTGGCGTTCAAGGCAAGCATGTACTTTTTAGTTTTAAGTTAGTAATCAAACAAATTGATAATAAAATGGTTAAATACTGTTGTTATATAAATGTATGTAAGTAATAACGTAATAACTAAATGGTTTACTATATATGAATTCTTGAATTGCCCTTAACCAAGCAGTTTTGTCAATTTAATAAAAATATATTATGTGAAGATCAAATTTCAGGTCAAGTTTTTCTGTCCAATCTATGTCTTACAGCTAAAGTAGAGCTGCATACTTTTATACACGCTCTAAGCCATTGTTAACCCAAAGGAAGACAAAATGTTGGTACACTAGACTTTCATTTTCACAAGAAACACAGTTTGTTAATTCTACTTATGCCAAAAGGTGGTTGTGTACATTGGCTCTGTGTGTGATTACAACTTTTTGGCTTCTAGCCAAAGCTAAGAAAGCAGCTTTGACCAATTTAGAAATCTCTCTCTCTTTTTTTTTCTTCTTGAGATCCTAGTCTCTCATTGTTGTTGCAGATGTGGAGTCTGTCAGCTGCGGTGAAGTAAACCATAATAAAACATCCAGAGCCAAACCGCCTTTGTCTGATAGGACTGTGTTTTGTAGATTTTGGTCTCACTCCAGCTTGTTTGATGGATGTCTATCTTCTACATCGCGATATTTTTAGCCTGTACTGTATCCTTACAGCAGAGACTATATAAACAAGATCTAAAAGTAGCAAAGTGTGGTTGGGTACCTGTAATCTACTCATCACACTTTTTACTTGTCGCCTCTGAGTAATAAAATCTGTATTGTGCATTTTTTTTTTCAATCCACAATGAGAAATAATATGCTGTATAGGGAAGATTGTCGACAGTAGACTGGCATTATAAAACATAAAATAAAAGCACTTTCATTTCTAAACATTTGAGTCTTAAACTTTTTGGGACAGTTGTTGTCTAGTTTAAAGGCTTTTTTTTTTTTTTTGCTGCATTGTTGCTTGTTCAGATGAGTATCTAGTTTTGATACTTGTGTTTGTTTAGGTCATTTGATTTTATTGGCTTTTGTTTAACCAGGAAAGTCCCGAGATCATATCTCTTTTTCAGGGCAGTCATGGGGGGAGTTAAAGCAGGTAGAACCTATTGTACATGTTTTTACTGGAAGGGAAAAGAAGAGAAGCTGTAGGAAACCCACATGGGAAGAACATGCTAATTCATCAGCTGTCATGTTTTTTTTTTATTATTTGTTTGAGTTGTTGCATTTGCTCTGTTTGTGTTTGTGTGTGTGTTTTTGTGTCAGAGGGTGTGGTAGTTTATTTAATGTAAATAATAATTATGCATGCTTTGTTTGTTCTGCTCATTGTTACTCGTTTGTCTTGTCACATACAGTATGTGTGTTGTGCTTCTCACAATGAGGCAACTGTAGATGTAAGACACCTTCACGCTAACTTTGGTAGAACCACCAAATGACAACACATGTTTTAATTATAACTTGTCGTTTTTTGTCCAGGATTAATTCACATTTCAAAAGGCTTCATGGTTCAATAGTGTCATTATGAACAGCTTTAAATTCTTAACGCTAACATTATTTTCAGTGTCAGGTTTCTTTGCCAAATAGTGCTTTGTTTGTAACTAATGTTAAATTATTACCCATTTCTGTGTGGTCTGCTCAACATTGTTCAGATGAGTATATTTTAAGCCTCACTCTCATTACATTTAGTTATCAAGCTCCCTGCTCATGTCATGTCTCTACATTTAAGATTAGGCTTAAAACGTTCCTCTTTTAAATTGCCTATGGTCAGGCCAGCAAAGAACAGACTCTAAAACCACACTTCTAGTCAGGTTTTTACATAGTGTTTAAATGTGTTTATTGTTTTATTGAATGTATATTGTTTTGTTCTAATTTTCTACCATTAATGTTTCCTAACCATTAACCTTGGGAAGTCCGCAGAGATGACTGTTGTGATTTGGGGCTTTACAAAATTATTATGTGATTGTGTTATATTTGTCTCATTGGTGGGCAGAATATTGATAATTGTCTCTCAGTAACTATTACATCACCTAAATTCAGATTTTGCATCCAAACAGTTAAATAGAACCAGAGCTTCTGAACATCTATGCTCTACTTTAACTGCAATAATAGTTTTCTTATGTAGTCCAGCTTTAAGTACTTTATCTTCTTCTCTAGCCTCCTAAACAGTGCATTGTTACTGTAGTTTTGTCTTTCACTCTCACCATGTTGTTAATAGAGCTCAGCTTCGGTTAACGATGAAGTAACCCCCTCTGGTATGCTCCGGTGGATTCTTCTCCCAAGGGCACAGTTTTGGGGGCTGCAGCTGTGACTTCAAAGTGTTACATTCAGACAAAGGCTCACAGTTTGCAACAACTGAAACTGTAACTTTATGACACTGTGGTCTCACTGGCAGAGTCAAATCCAGTGGACACAATGTGCTCAATAGTTTTAGCAGATATTGAGTGATAAGTGTGAAAGGGCAGTAAAATTACCCTCTAAAATTCAGAAATATAACTGTATATACCATTATTGATCACACAAGTTTGTTGGAAATTGTAGACAAGCTGTATTTTGTCGTTAAAAACAACAATATGCAAAACTTCAACACATTTCAAAATATGTATTCAAAGTATACCAGCTTTTTGGAAGCTTGTCTACTCTGGTGTTAAACCTAACGACCTAAATAGCTCTTGTCTGCTTGTGGCACACCCAAAATGTTCGGTTAGGTTACATTTCTCTTTTAAGCCCCTTTTTTAATATTTTGACACAGGAGAAATGTCGCAGTTGTTTGATATTGTTGTGGATAGAATATATATTATAGGCTTGCTGTTGTGGTACCATTTTGTATGCTTTAGTTTATGTTGGTTAGGCATTAATATAAGTCTTAAACTTTTGCCTAAACCCTTTCAGTCTGTAGAAAACAGCTTTTTGTTAAAGTTGGGGTAGCTAACTTTTTTAGCTGTAAATTAGTAAACTTTGTGTTTTCCACCAAAAAGTCTACGATGAATGCAGCACTTTGTGAAAAAATTAGCCCACAGAGTACGGTCTGAATTGAATGATAAAGAATTTCAATTCTAATCAGGTGCAAAATGCAGCGTTCTGATTGGCTGAGGTTGGATGGTTCACTCCAGTTTCACTTTAAAAGAGAAAAAAAGAGGGTTTTAGGTCAAAATTGCAACCAAACGTAATACATATTGATATTAACAATGTCTTAATGATTTATGAGAGAGTTTTCAGATTTAAAACCTAAATTGTGTTTGCACCGTGAAAATCACCTATTCCACCTTTAATTATGTTTACTATATGCTACTTTTGACAATGGCTACTGACCGAAGAATAAAAAGCAACAATATTACATTTCTTAAAGTGCATATGACAGGTTAAACCATTTTATCATTAAAACATGGTGAACATGATAATATTTAAGATTTCACCAAACATTTTGCTTGTTTTTAACATAGATTGGCTATGTTTATGACATTTGTAGTTGTATTTTGTCCAGCAAATATCACATGTAGAGGGGAACCTACAACTGTTACCTAGCAACCGCCTTGTAAATGTGAGCCAAAACCCACATAAATGACACAGATGTTAGGATTTGGCAAATGACAATATTTTGCAACACTTAAATTGTGTTAAGCGATTATTTAAACTCAAAGGAACCTGTATCAGTTGTGTGTAAATTATTTTTTGCATTTTGTTCAACTTTTATTTGTTATTGTCTTCATCATTTGCAACTTAAAAACTTGTAAAACTATGATAATATTTACCACAAGGACTATCACACCAAACTAAATCAAAATGTGATATATGTGCTTTAAGTTGGGAGTTGGTCAAAAGCAAACTGCTGCCTGCATGTTTGTGGTGACTTTTAAATATGAGGGCTGTGCATTTTCCAACCACAGGAGATAATTGCATGTTTCATTGTAGGTGGCGTTCACATCCTGATGATATGTAACTAAACCAAACGAGGTCTAGGACAGAAAAACAAAACCTTAGCTACAGTCTAATATAATGATAAATAAACTACACTTGTCTAAAGCTGGACACCAACCTTTACAATCTTGGACCACACAATTTTGAAAGAATTTACATCCACTTCTAAGCTTGGTTTGAATTTGTAGCCCAATTTTAACCAGATATAGCTTATGTAAAAGCTAAGATGTCTGAAATTCCCTTTATGAATTCTTTTGAATCAACAAAACTAAGAACTAGGGACGGGGTCGACACTTTGGGGACTTTTTTTAGCTTCTCTTCAGGGGGAGGTACTTTCCAATCAATACAACTTTGCCTTTGAAACATACGTATTCATGCAAAAATGTACAAAAATAAGATTCATTCATTTACAGACATTTACAAACTTTACTGATTAAACGACAGAACATTTTTAGACTTAGGTTAACAATAAAACGTGTAGCAAAACTGTAACTAAAATATGGAATAGTTGTGAAGATTGTGTTTGAATTTTATTACCAATAGTTCAATGGTTCTTGTTTGGAAGGAACTGAGGGATTTTGGGACGTCATTCCTTTTTTATCCCATTTTTATGTTATCCTATTTGTGCTTTTTTGTCAGGTTATGAAGCTGCAATGAGCGGGTGTTGTCCTCGTCTTGAGATGCGGAGAGAGCGGCTCAGAAAAACGAGGGAGTGAAGCCAAAGACTGAAAAGCATGGGCAAGAGTTTCTGCAGTGTTTTCACAGGAGTTTTCTCGACTTCAGTGCTGTACGGCTCTCTGGCCCTCTTCATCTCAATCCTCCACAATGTGTTTCTGCTCTACTACGTGGAGACGTTTGTATCTGTTTACAAATCGATAAAGTCTCTTCTGGGTGGGAGAGGTAAGCACTTCTACAGTAAACCGTATTTCATTGGCTTTGTGAATGTAAGAGATGCTCCATGCACGAAACGTCACTTGGCTTGTTATATTCAAAAGGCAAACTTCTTTATTTGAGTATTTCCTGTTCAGTTCTTTTCTGTGGAGGTTGTCATTCCTCAATTTGAGTCAGCGCCAATTTGAGTCAAAATGTATGTGCCATGCGAGCACAGGAACACCTAGAGGACAAACAAATAAAATATTTATCAAATGCTTTTTGAATGTGCTTATTTTAAGTTAAATATGAACTTGATGTTTGTGAAAATACAATATTTAACTGCTAATAAACTTAAGCAAACAGCTCAGAGCAGTGAAACTACTTGAATGTTTTTTATGAGTGTTAAAAAGTACGAGATTTCACGTGACTTTATCAAAAATAAACGTTATAAAACTTTCCTAACAGACTTGATTTACCTCATGTGATTGTCGATCCAAGGCTTCAACAAGGTTTTCACAACGTCTAAAATAAAAAAAAATGTTCAGAAGATCCGACAGTGAACAGTGA
This sequence comes from Mugilogobius chulae, assembly GCA_038363315.1. Lineage (NCBI taxonomy): Eukaryota > Metazoa > Chordata > Actinopteri > Gobiiformes > Gobiidae > Mugilogobius > Mugilogobius chulae. The sequence goes on along the minus strand of CM076401.1, from coordinate 25,172,767 downwards.
TTTGTGTTTTCAAAACAGTTAATACAATCAGGAAATACTCAAAAGACAGTTGAAGAGGAGCAATACTTGATGCTTAAAAGTACAGAAATTAGTTATTTGAGTATAAACAAGGCAACTGACATTTGTGCACAAAGCCAATTGGTTTTACCTCAGGATATAGAAAAATACCTCATTAAAAATGCGGTTCAGGAAACAGAACTATAATTTTTTATGCATTGTTTTCCAGGCGGTTTTCTTGATATGGAACAGTGTAAATGACCCTCTCTTTGGCTGGTTGAGTGACCACGCCTTCCTCAGCTCTCCACAGTAAGTATTTATTAGGTATTTATTATTCAAATTTAGATGTACTTAACTTCTGTTTCATGACCTTCTCTAAACAAATCCAGCACCCACTCAAGTTGTCATGGTAATATTCAAATCTTGTACCCTTACAGTGCTGAAGAGTGAGATATTTCCTTTGTGGAAACTTGTATAGCAGCATATATTAGCTCATAGTGTCTGGAATAGAAAATCTCTTATGCAGTTCATCATTGGACAGTGAATTGAAATTCCTTTTGCTTTTTTGTTTTCCTTTAGACAAACTCTGACAGAGACTTTTAAACTTAAATAATGACTATTATGCGATTATAGCATTTGATATTTAAATAAAGGTAAACTTGAACTCACATGTATGTACGGTATTCAACAAATAGCTCAGGATACAACATTATTACAATTAGATGTATGTACTAATCAATCTATTATAGATATTCTACAGTACTTTGCTACTGCTAAGAAGCAATTGAAGAATAAACATTAATCCTAACCAGAACACAAAATTTGTATAAAAAGCTATCAACAGTAATTGTTTTGGCATAATCAAATGTAGTTTCTTTCTACAAAATTGTAGTACAGTTAAAAAAACTTGGCAGAAAATAATATAATTCTGTATCACGTTCATCATTAATGTATGTTTAATAATCAAATAAAATCAATATTTTTGTAAAGGCCTAACATCACAACAACAGTCGTCTCTGAGGACTTCCCAAGATTGTTAATTTAGCAAACATCAATGGTTGAAAATAAAAAAACATTGAAAAACAGTGATTGATCAACCATGTCAACCATTCCCAGAGCATCCCCTGTCCTTAGACCCTTCTTCTCTGCAAACTAAAACAAAAAACAAACAAAGAAACGCCTGGATCATATGTCACTTTTATTCACGTAAAAGATTTATTGATTAATTATTAATTCACATATTTCCCTTTTGCAGATCAGGGTCACAAATAACATCTCCAGAGGTAGTTCTGAAGCGCCTCAAAGCCCTCTCCAGAAATGGCCCTCTCTTCGCGCTGTCCTTCTTGGCGTTCTGGGTGGCGTGGGCCCGACCCGGTCTCCAGTTCCTGCTCTGCTTGTGCCTTTACGACGGGTTTCTCACCATGGTGGACCTCCATCACAGCGCCCTCTTAGCCGACCTGGCCGTGTCCGCTTCTGACAGAAATCGTCTCAACTTCCACTGCTCGGTTTTCAGCGCCCTGGGATCTATATCTGTGTTTTTGTCCTATTCTTTCTGGGACAAAGAAGACTTCTACTCTTTCCGACTTTTTTGTGTGGCCTTGGCAACCTTTTCTGTGCTCGGATTTTTCTTTGTGTCACGACTGTTGCGTCAACGTTTTCAAAATGAAATCCGGCCAAGACAAGATGAGACGCAGGCGCTGAAAGAGTATGTTAAATTCTCTGGATTTGTAAGAATTTTATGTTTTTTTTGTTTAAAAATAATATAATGTTTTGTCTCATAGGTTAAATGTGAATTCTCCCCATAACCAGTCAGAGAAACCGGTCACGGTTGGACAATATCTGAGGCAGCTTTCCAAGCACAAAAACTTTCGTTGGTTTGTGTCAATGAACCTTATTCAGGTAATTTGCTGTCATTATTTTTGATGTAGCCTTTTTGGTTTTGTAATGACTACACCCAGTTTAGCCTTAAATGCGCTGTACCTGATATTACATTTCATTATTTAAAATCAGTTTTCCTCTAGCACAGATATTAATGTGTCTATTCAGGGGAAAATCAGTTCGCAATGTCTTGTCTCCGTCTCGTTTGTTCACTAAAATCTACAAAGTTTGTCTGTTGTTAGCACTGTGGCTAACTCACTGTCATTCCTCTTTGGAGTCACTTGCCGAAATTGAGTCTATCATGCTAGTTACTAGTTGTTAACTTGACTATATTTTCATTGTTTAAACTGCCAGAAACAGTTAAAATGTTAGTTTTCAGTTGTAACCTTAGATCACCCATTATATGGATTAAAAAAACGTCCATTAAGAAAGTTTAACAACGTTTATTTTTGTTCAAGACACAAAATGTTGTACTTTCTACACTTACGGTATAAAAAACATTAAATTTAACACTAATGTTGGTGACCAAGTTTCACTGCTTTGAGCTGTTTGTGTTTTCACAAACGTTAAGCTCATATGAAACCTAAAATAAACATTTAAAAAGTAAATGATAAATATAGCATATTTTATGTTGTTTGTCCTTGTAGTGTTGTCGTAGTCAAACACTAATATTTATGCGCCCCCACGCAGAGCTTCTGGGCATGCACACATCAACTTTTGACTCCAATTTGGCACTGACTCCAATTGTAGAGTGACACTCCCGTTAGCATACCAACACATTTCGCTCCCAACAGTTGTGAAAAGCTTAAAATGCATAGTACTGAAGAATGTATTAGATTAGTGAGTAAAACATGTAACTGATGTAGGAAGTTGTCTAAATTGTTAAGTGTAAATTATTTCTTACAATTTTAAGGAAGCAAAAACTGGGTATAGCACTTTTTTAAAGCATGAATAAGCACTTAAAACTTTAAAAACAAAGCTGAACTAATAAATTGACCTGTTTAAGGCTTAATAACCACTCAATACCAACCCTAAATCCTAACTTTCTTTGTTACTAAGCCTTGTTGATGCTTTGATAAGACTAATTCCAGTATAGGAAAGCTGTAATTACTTTTTTCACAACAAATTAAAAAATGATTTTCTCTCTTCCAGGTTTTCCACTGCCATTTCAACAGCAACTTCTTCCCTCTTTTCTTGGAGCACCTTCTATCTGATAATATATCTGCCTCAACAGGTTCAATACTGCTCGGTATGATAATAATCCAGTTATTTTTGCAGTCACACAAACACTCAAAGATGATCTAGAATAAATACAAAATACATTTACTTTATTTAAAGCGATGGTATCCAACATTTTTTGTTATGGTTAGTAAATTAGATTGTTTTTTTCTTCAGAAAGCAAACATTGTTAAAAAAAATCTGATGTCTTATTAAAAGTGCTTTATTTTTTAAAATTGATAAAACAGCTGCTTTAATTTTAAGCTTACGAAGGTAGGTTTAAAAGAGAATACTACTTCTCTGTACTACAGCTTCTATATCAGGGTGTCCAAACTGTTTTCAAGATAGGCCGCATTTTGAAATCTATTTAGTACCTAGATAGTACACGGCTGTGAAGTAAATCATTTAAATTTTGGATTTGATGTAATGTTAATGAACCACCACTCTTTTTAATAAGGCATTACACATTCACATTCACATCAAAATGTTTAAAAAATTGCTCAAATTTGACATTAAAAACTATGCTTTTTGTAATTTGGGCCAATCTAGCAGTAAGTTTGAGGGCCGCAGTTTGGACATACCTGTTTTATATCAATGTAGAAGTCATATTACCACTTTCTGTTACCATCCAAGCAAACCCCACACGCTTTTATTTCGATGCATTATTTAAGCAAATGTACATTATTGTCTATTTGCTTAAATTGGATTGAGCCTTTCTTATTTTAACTTAATTTGGCTTGAAATTTTAGCTACTATAGGCCCTTTTCAGTTCCTTCTTGTCCCATTCATTCCTTATGGGTAATTGGCCAATGCACTAATATAAATTAATATTTAAAAAATTTAAAACAGTGAGCGGATTTCAACTAGATAACCACTGGCAGCGAGTTCAGACCTTCACATAGAGGTAAATACTTCACCAGGGAAAGCCTGTATGTTTATAAAAGTGCGTAAGTTTGGCTAACAAATAATTAGCGCAAATATAAACCAGACAATTTTATCAAAATAAATGACAATAATTATAAAATTAAATACAGGTTAGACTAGCTTCAGAGACAGAACAGCACATTTTATAAACACATGGGTTTTCTCTGGTGAAGTATTTACCTCGTGTGTGAAGGTCTGAACACGCTGCAAATGATTTTCGGCTTTTGAGCTAGCCTCCCGAGGGAATGTATTGACCGAAAACAACGATCGCTGGTATAATCAGACCGTAACTAGCCAAGCCGCAGCGTGAAAAAGGCCTATTCTGATAAATCCTCAAAATTCATGCTGTTTTGGACATGGTTCAAGCCTTTTTTCTAAGCAAATGCACAATGCAGGTTTGCTTATGAAGCGTTTTGACAAGTTAACTTTATCCTTGGATGTTGCATGTTCCTATTATTTTACCCTTTGCTTATTGCTCTGTACATTTGATTTGCTCCTTTTGCAGGCATCTCTTACATTGCCCCCCATCTGAACAACTTGTATTTCCTGACACTGTGCCAGCGCTATGGGGTTTACCAGGTCATTCGTTGGCTGTTTATGCTCAAACTGGGACTTAGCCTGGCTATGCTGCTAGCAGGGGCTGACCACATTTACCTGCTCTGCATCTTTATTGCTAGGTATGACATTATGCACAGACCGACACATGTAAAAGAATATACGGTACTGCTGTTTAAATCTGTGATGTGCTTTCTATTATTTTACATGGCAACATCAAATCAATCATTTCTTTGTAACCCAGAACTGACATCTAATCTCTGTCAAGCTGTTTCTGACTAATTAAAATACAAAAAGATGCACAAACCTACTTTGTTTGAAGGTGAATTGGCTTGAATGTGCAACAGTTGCTTATCTATCTCCTCTGGTTTGTAAGAAAGACTCCACTAAGTAAAGTGTCAAACTACAACAAGATTGCTAGTTTTTCTGCCTGTTGCCTTTTATTATAGTACTTTCTTGCGTTTATTATGTGTTTATACATTGTTATCCTATTACAAGTGCTCATACTATTAAAAACCTAGAGAGTATATCTAGTATCACTACTATAAACTACACTAATTTCTACATTTATAAATCTTTTGTGAATGTTATGGTTTTCAAATTCTCATCCTGGGATAATGTTTGGCATGGGCACCCATACATTTTTCTTGTGATCCTGTTCCAATTAGATTAAATTGAATGTTTGGTTAATATTCATTTTAGACCTGGTGTCAGCCTGGTTTCACCTTTTCTATTGATTTGTACCTTATTATTCAATTAATTCTATTTTTATTGTTTGTAAAGTGGCTGTGTGATCATTTTGAACCATGCATGCTTTATATGAATCTGAATATTTTTAATAATCACAATTAAATACAGACAAGTGGGTGATAGGTAGACAGGGCTTTTGAGCAGTGACACAATTTGAGGACAATCAGATACTCCAACACTTGAATCATTCTTATAAACAATGAAAAAAATGAGAAGCAGTATAAAAGTTAAAATTTAGAAAATAGATTTTACACATAGGTTCTTTAACTAGTAGTCCAAAAAACAGAGATTATTTATTTTTATTTTTTCAGTTGAATTTCTGTTGCTTTTTACTGGAAGTTCCACTGACATTTGAATATGTTTTTCAGAGGAAAAGGGACATTGTATGTTTTTTTTTTGTTTTAATCATGTGTTTTGTATCTTCTACTTGTTTTTGTAGCATATTCTAAGTAACGTTTTGTTTTTTCTTTTTTCAGTAACCGAGTCTTTACAGAAGGAACATGTAAGCTCCTAAAGTGGTCATCTCTGATCTGGTGGATGAAGACTTCGTTCTTCACAGGCGACAGCAGGCCACCTCAGCGCTCCTGTTTGGGATGGTTGCTCTGTTGACTAAACCCGGACAGACGTTCGCTCCGCTCATTGGCACATGGCTACTTTGTGTTTACACAGGTACAAATAGAAACAGGCTGGCGGTGTCCTTCTGGAGGAGATAAGAGCTGTGGCTTTAAGCTGTTACATAATGTCAAAGGTGCACCTCATACAAGCTCAAGTGTAAGAAACTTGTCTCGTGAAATATTGTCTAAAGTAACAATCTAATAAAGATGTAATAATATGTTTAAATATGAATAACAGTCTTACGTGAATTAACCATTTATAATAAGAAAGTACATTTTCATCTTAAAGTGGCTAGACTAGGATAAAGTCTGTAATATGTTTGGTAAAATCTTAAATATCTTAAATCATTTTAGTAAACTTATTAGTCCAGCCAGTCATAGGCACTTTAAACACATATAAATAATGTATTAAACTGCAGATATATCTTGGCTCGAAAAACATGCATTTCTACTGCGAGTGGATTTTTTTCTCAACACGTCAGACGTGTTGTAAGTTGGCGCCACCTGCTTGTCTCCATGGCGATAGTATTTAATGTCACGCTATGCATTGTTCCTGGCAGTCTCTTCATGAAGATGAGCTAATTACACAGTGCATCATTAAGCTAATTAGTAGTGAACTAAATCTCTGGCAAAAAGAGGCAAACGTTGAGGATTATAAATGATTATTGTAACACATGTTTACACAACAATTAGGAGCTCAGAACTATAAACTACTTGTTGGCAAAATAACGCAGATAATTCTTTGAGTCTGTTAACACAGGTGTCCTAAGCTTTTCAGGCAAGGCTGCCAATGCCAGTTTACCATGAGGGCCTATTTTTCTTAAACAACTGACAAAATGATCTGAAATTCAAACTAAACTCTTTTTGAGCACTTTAGAGCAGTGGTTCCCAACCTTTTTTTTCTGAAAGCCCCCCTGATTGAACGATCAAACCCCTCTGTTTAAAACAGTGGCCTAAAACAGCCATTGTGATGTTTTGGTCTTTAATCTATTTTGTAGTCAAAGAATTGTGTGGTTTTTTTTACAAAAAAAAAAAAAGCTCTTATAATATCTTTATTACTGACACTCTGACTGGACAAAGCTCTGGGACCCCTGCAATCTCAGGGCAGCCCATGTTGGGAACCACTGGTTTAGAGCACAAATATTTGCCCTTGAGAATTTTTTTTTTTTTGATGACAACTGACTAAAACTGAAAACAAGCCTTGCAAAAAAAAATCTGATTTTTAAGTCAGCCTAAATTTTTCTCTGTGAAAATGCAGAGCAGCAGAGGATTATTTGTTTATCAACACAAGGGATGTGCATGCAAAAGGATAATAGAAAGAGCCGCTGCTCACTGACACAAGTTGTAGCAGCAACACTAACCAGTGTTAGTAGCTAACCCCAAGAGTTTATCACTGTGCTAAAACAAAATTTACATTTACATTGTCTCAAGCTTCAGGAATGACCGTCATAACGGTTCATATCTGTTTGAAACAGGTGTTCTCCTCCTGTTTTGTTGTTTTTATTAAAGACGTTTTTCCTACTGATTTTTCTTTTTTGTTTTTAGGTTATGACATTTTCCAGAAGCATCCAGAGCAGGACCCGGTGCCTGAAGTTGCCTCCGCTGCCGGGACTCCGCCTTTGAGGATCGGCTGTTTCTACATGTTGGTGTTTGTGCCTATCACGTGTGCCCTTCTCCAGCTCACTGCCTGGTCGCGCTTCACTCTCCACGGACGAAAGCTGCAAGGAATAAAGACACTAAGACAAGGAGCACAACATGGCCACCTGATTGATGTCAAGGCTATTTAAAACCCAAACTAGCCAAGTCGAAACTGCACATAGACACTTTTAAAATGTCTCTCTTAGCATTTTATCAGATGTTAACTTATAAAAAAGTACTAATGATAACTACAGCACCAGAATACAGAAACCTGCCTTAGTTTTGATACTAAATATTTATATTTGAACAGATGACCAAAATAAACTTGTACAATCACATTTGGATGTAAAAGGACCAAGGGGTAACAATTTAGTGTAAGCTAGGTATTATTCATTTGGTCATTTTTGTATTGTTCTAAACATTAGATTCAGTACTTTCAATTCTTTTGTCTGTGAAAATGTTGTGTGGAGATGAATCTGCATGAAATAGGGCTTCGCAGGGAATTTGTATTTATTTACATTAACACTTTGTATGATGGGAAATGTTTTATTACGTCCAGTATTGGTCTTGTTTTGCACATCACTGCCATTATCTGTGATACTTCCTTATTTTTACATACGTAAGTGCTATTTTATGATGGAATGATTTTATTTCTATTTTGGTATGTTTTATTACGATGATTGTGGTGTCTTAATAAACATTCAACAGTCTTGAAACAAACTCTAGTAGTTCTTTTTCTCACTGACCAGAACAAGACTACTTTATCATAGACTATTCATTATTAAGTAAAATATCAGAGTGATGACACATTAGTCCCTTTTTTCATTGGAGCAAACATTTCTAAATAAAACATATCTTTTAAATGTTATTACAAAATGTTGCCTCTAAGTAGAGGGGTGAAGCTTTAAATTATAATTTTCTGCAGAGTAATAACTTAAAAACTCTCCAGTAACTTTGAGTTTAGGGTGTGCCTCGGCTGCTTGTCCCTAATCTTAAAGAGCAGTGTTTCCAAACCTTTTTCGTCTAGTGTACCCCTTGTTTACCCCTAGTTTTTTATTATTACTCATACATTTCATTTATAACCATTGCATTTTCTTTTTTTATATATATTTTATGTAAAAAAAATTCTTAACAGGTAAAATGTGCTGTAAACAACATTTTTTTGCATTACAATACCTGCAATTCTATACCTTTCTTTTAAATCTGCAATCATATCCCTGCAAATAATCGCGTACCTCCTGAGGTCTATGTACCCCTGGTTGGGAACACTGTTAAGTTATATACATTTTTAATTTTTACAGTGTTTTACAATGTAGTGTTAAACTGACCTGTATCTTTGCTTAGTAGCATTATTCACCTCACCTTTATGGAGATGTACATACCTTTTTTCATCTTTATTGGCCTTGGGGAAAGTATAAAGTATACTAGACTGGAAATGAAGTGTCTTGGCTTCTTATTTTCGTAATAGCTTGTACTGTAACATCAGTCAGCAACTGTAGCCTAACTGAATAGGCTATGCTACATTAAGAAAAAATCAGATAACACGACATCTCTATGTATGAGGTGGTAATAATTTCACATTGTGCCTTTAATATCGTTTTCAAACCTTGAAAGCAGAGCCACTTGTTAACATTTTTCCACGCGCGTCTTGTCTGCGCATGCGTCTCTCGGTCTGCGGTCCGTTTTGAGTTAAATTTAACCATTAGATAAATGCTGTGCACCAACTCGTGAGGAGGTTTTCACAACAAGGAAATACAGATAGCCTAAATCTTATTCGATAACTTTAAAAAATAAAATACCTACTGTAAGTAAAAAAAAGTTGTCTACAAAGTTTAGCTCGCTTCCCATCATGCACCGCGGCACTTTAAGGCTACTTTGTTTCACGTGTCTTATTTGTTTGGCTTTTTTTTCCCAGTAAGGGCATTTTAGCTCGAGTGATTTAAGAAGCAAGTTGAAATTGTTGTCGACGATAATGTAACATAGTTCATACCGGTTTAACACGATAATTCGACATTTTTATTTAAAATCTGCAGACACGAAGCTTTGCAAATTCAACGCAGCGTGATGAAGGGCAACCTAGCTAAATATGAGCTACATATTTGTTAGTCCAATGCATCAAAAAAGGTTCCCGGATCGTCGCAACTTCAAAGTTTGAAGTGGCACTCTTCTGCAGAAACTCTGGAAAAGGGGAGGAGACATGGACAACCGTGAGCGAGAGCGGTAGGTCGGGAAATGGCTTCTCACACTTAGTCAAGTTTAGTTAACACTCTCATGTTTCTCTTCAGATCGTATAAATCTTTCGCCTTTTACTAAAGATTTCCGTGGAGAGGAACAACATGAGTTTTTCCTAATTTTTTGATGCCCTGCTCACGCGGGGCTTCCTTTTCTGTGAAAAAAAAATCCATTCCATGCCAAGTCCGCTTCTTTATAGTTATTTTATGCTTCTTTTTATAGAAAGTTGCTTCTGAATTTTGTCAGTCATAGCTGGTTGTGTTTTTTTTTTGGACTTGATCCTGAGAGACATAAAGAAGATAGGTGTTTTTTTTGCCTTTAGTATTTTTAGGTATTTTGAAATAAGGAGAATAATTTACCACAATGCTAACGATAACGCTAACAGGAAATACTCAAAAGTACCTGGGAACTGGGATATTTCCAAGTTGAAAAATACCAGTTCCCAGTTCAAAGCCTTTCAATGCATTAAACTCATGCATGGCTAATGCTAAACTTTAGGCTAAATAAAAGTAATATTAAAAGCTGTAACTAATGTTTGAATTGTTTTTGTGAAAGCTGCTGAGATTCGCTGTTTGTGGTGATTGTTTTTTCTTGTATGTAAGGTGGGACTCCCTTGACCAGGTCCCAGTTCGCAGGTGGAAACGCTCTACAAAAAGGCTAATGCAATTGCTTAAGGTAAGATATAAATAATGCTGTTTAAAATAGCCCATATATTAATATTTGAATGATATTTAGAAATGGTTTGTACTTTTTTTTCTTCAAGAAAATCTATGTTTTATATTGTGATACCTGGTAAGGAAGCTTATTGATTTTTGGCATCACTCACTCATTTGATGGGATATTCTTTTTTTATGTGCTTGTTCTATGAAGTTTAAAGAAAAAAAATATAGATTAGAATCCAGGACACAACTCAAACAAACTTGAATGAATTGAAATGCCAATTAGACTGAGCTTATGAAGACGTACAGTATAAAGCACGAACTAACATTGCTCAAAACTCATCATTTCACAATTCAAAGTTGCCCCGCCAGAGACAGGATTACACCACCGTCTGTGATTTGACTGGAATGCACCAACCCACAGCTACAACAGATAATAAACTGTATTGTCACGTGTATTTTATTCAAACTTAATGTACAACTGACTCATAATAGTGTGAGCCTAATTTAAAACTGGAGATGAACTGTCACGGTTTCTTTTCCTGCATCACAAATGGTCATGAGTTTCAACATCATCAAATCAACTCATTACACCCAGCACAGCCGTACAACCTTATTTGGAACGCACAATATGAATCCTCCTTCACGTGAAAATATGAACAAAACTTCCCATTTCTTGTGGCTTTTCGAGTGCTCTAAGTTGTTCTCACCCACTTTGACAACAGACACAAGAAGAGACGGAGAACAGGAAACAACACAGCAGCACTAACACTGTAGACCAGACCAAAGCTTCTAAGTGTAACTCCTAGATTAACTCTCCTATAGGTGTGTCAACTTTGCTTTGCAGACATCAGATGACGAGACAGAGCCGGCTGGAAGGGCAAAAAAGGTAAGTGCACGTTTTATTGATCTGCATTAATAGCATTTTGTGCACATTATGTTTAATACATAGATGGCTTCTGTTAAGGCTGTTTTTTTAATGGATATAAGTAACCGATAGTGAAAGTCCCAAATATTTCTTAATCTTAAGCTGTTTTTCTACAACATAACAGATATTTTTTGTTCCAACATCACTCTGTTGCTTACAAACTTGGATAAATTAGCACTAGTTTGCATTGGCTATAAAGTATGTTTGCATACATTTCATTTTTGTAAGGATATATCTTTGGATAAACTTCATATCTCAACAAGTATATCCAAAACAACTTATAAAAGATCTTCTTTTTTAATATTTCTGGTGTTTCGTCCAGTCACGTCTTTATATGCATTATAGTGGTGTAGCTGAGATTGCTAAATGATGCTGGTGCAGACTTCCTGTTTTGTGGCTCAGAGCTTTAGTCTGCTGCTTCAGTGGTATTTAGCCCTCAGTTCAACAGCAAATGGAAGCAACATCCTGTCTGTCTCTGTGTGAACGAAGTGGAGGGCATAGCTTCTTCTGCCGTCAATCTGAATCTGAGTGAAAGTGCAAAAAGCCCCGAATGCATTGACGGTATAAAGCGCGCAGGCGTAATGACAGTAAATGTGTAACAGTACAACATTATGGCCACTATGCTACTTCAAATTATTGTTTTCTCATCAAGGTTGTGTTTCGTTTCATTCACAAGTTTAACACACAATTCCTGTCTTTTTAAGGAGTAGGCTATTAGGTAAACAAAAAATAAAAAGCAACGTTGGTAACCATAGAAATAACAACAAATCTGCCATGTTTGCAGAACTTCCAGGATTTAAATTAGCCAAAACAAAAAGTAAACAAAACAGCCTTGGAACAACCTAAAAAACACATTCTGGTAAAGTTATTTATCTCTCTGCGTCAGAATATGATTTAATTAACACTATTTTTAGTATTTAATTTATTCTCAATTGTTTAACATAAGTCCAACTGAATATTAGTCAAGATATCGAGCCTTATGTTTAGTAGAATGCAGAAAAAAGATTCTCATGTTTATCACAGACATTGAGATCACACACAGTTGCACTTATTACCTTTTTTCCTTAATAAGATGTTTTGATGAGGAGTTAATGATAATCTGCACTATTGCCACGACAACCAAATAACATCTGTCAGTTTTTAAGGAAAGATAATTTGTAGAAACTCCATAGACAAAGATTAAGGCATAAAGAAGTTTTTGGGGTTTTTTTTTCTATTGTGTTGCCTATAATTTTGTCAAATAAAACAATGTCTGTGCATAACCTCTATTTTGCTGTTGAAGTGAAAACATTCTGTTCCACCTTGTGAAGTCATCAAGTGCTAATACACATATATACATTTAGGCCTAACCAGAGCATCCTCAACCGGAAAAGAGATAAAACCAATTATTTTAATGTATCGTGGAGCAAACTAGTACAACGGTGGCTAAAGCAAACTGTTGACAGATCAAATTTCTTACTTGCAATAGCACAAGCTTCAAAGATTTTAAACTTTTGAGATGTACACACTCTAATAAAGCAAGAATACTCAAATGTATGAATGAATCAAAATACATTAGGCTTTATAAAGTAACTTTAGAGCTTATGACATTCTTTTAGTTGAAGATCTTTCCTATTTAAATCTGAGTGTGTGTCTGAGTGCGAAAATTATGGGCAACACAAGAGCTGTTTACAAACATTTATTTTCTTTCCAGCAAATTACCTTTTTGGCAAAACTGTGTTTTTTCTGTTGTCGTGGCAACAGCGCAGAGCTTCACACACCGTTTGTTAATGGCAGCTGGAGATTTAGGACATTTTAGCTGCAACACTGCAAATAATGCCCTCATCAGACTCAAAAACATAATTTTTAAGAAGAATAAATGTATGAGTTTGACTGTGTGTGATCCCTAAGTCTCTGACAAATATGAGAAGCTAAAGTTTCCCTGTTTATCTGCTTTTATACACTTGTTTACCTGATCACTAGAGACGTGGTTGGTTATATTTGTCAGACTATAGCCTCTTTTTCTAATTTTAGCTGTACTTTGAGCTCTTACATGAGAAAATGTCTTTTTCAACATTGACTCTCATGTATTTTTGCCACTCATTGCTGAGATTTAGAATGATGTGATGTAATTTGCATAACCTCTATTGCTAAAAGCCTATAGGGGGTTGGCGCTTACATTATAAAGAACCTTTTGTATTGCCTTTTACAGACACTCAAAGTTGCTTTACATTTGTATGCATTATTTATTCTAGCAGTAGATGGTTGTATTAAGTTCTATAGCCACACTTGCCCTGCTGTAGACTGACAGAAGCGGCTGCAAATCTGCTCCTGCACCTTCTCCAACCACCACCTGTCTCTTATTCACACGTTTTATAAACAAGCAGGTGGGTGAAGTGTATTCGCCGCAGACGCACCGGCGGCATTCAGGCACTTTCACCCTTACACACCCTTTCACACTTCCCCCCTGTGACAGCCTCGTGTTGTTGTTGATATGACATCAGATCTATTCATATCTAATGCAATGGGTGTTTTGTGTGTGAAAACGACCGAACATCAGAGTGTATTTCAAAGTAACATTGCACTTGTAAAAGTAAACACCCGGGTGATTTTGAAACGCAATCCAGTAGATGTTGAGGAATCAAACTTTAGCCTGGAGAGTCCAAACTGATATCTCTATATACAACAAGTAAGTCTGGAATTTTTCAAGTAAATGAGAGTTATTAATTGGTGGAGAATTGCTTTAGAGATATCTGTCTTGACATTAGGGCTGCAATCGACTAGTAGGGCGATTAGTTGTTTGGAACGCAAAAGTCATATGATCACAAGATTTTTTTAGAAATTTTGATTCAGACAAAGCCTAAAATTAAATTAGACCACAAGTTTGTAATTGACTGTTAAGATGTTTTAAAAAAGATGATAAAATTTATGTTTATTAGTAACACTGACTTATTTTAAAATTGTGTTTTTTCTGGTCAAAACAGCAAATTTACACATCCAATAAAAAACAGTTAACGATAATTCAATCACTAAATTATTTGACGAATTCAATAATCGATTAGTTGCAATTAATCAATTAACTTGTTGCAGCCCTTTTTGACATAACTTTCTAGTTTAAAATGTATGTAATTGAAAAGAACAACACTCTAAATATTGCCCCAAACAGTTCTTTTTAAAGGCTTCACACGTATTTGTGAATATGTGTGATTTTTTTAAAATTGTGTCTGAAGAAGAAAGTGAGAAACACAAATGTGTTTCATACATTTTTTTTTTACTTTACTCACAGTGAGAAGAGGAACCAAAACTTTTACTCAGTTTAAGAGTAGAAAGATGAAATATACAAATTCTTTGAAAGGTAGTCAAGTAAATGGGTAAATGTGAATAAGCAAAATGTTTACTTTCACATCTCACCTGTAAAGTTTTCTTTATAGGTTTTATTAAAGTCTACGTAACAAGCTAGACCACATTTTTCAGTAAAACACATGATTATATTTAAGATTTCACCTAAGATTAAGCTTGTTTTCTCCCATTTTGGCTGTTTTGATGAGGTTCATAATTGTCTTTGTCCAGCAAATACAAAATATATATAGGTAAGTAATTCTATAACTGTTACCTAGCAACAGTAACTATATTGCTGCCGTCTTGGCCAGGACTCCCTTGAAAAAGAGATTATTAATCTTAACGGGACTTTCCGGGTTAAATAAAGGTTAAATTAAAAAACAAACAAAAAAAAAAACAAAACGCATTGTTAATATAGGCCAAAATCCACATAAATAATACAATCCAATACTTTGTAAATTTCCAATGTCATTTGTCTTTGCTTTTTGCCGCTTTTTGATGACAAGTGTAGGGGGATACTGTTTTACAACTCAAATTACTTACTGTAATTTTGAAATGTTGTCATAGATGTAAAACTATGACCAATATTTACCATAATGACACGTATCACACCAAACTAAGCTTTCACCTTCATATGGAGTCAAACATTATTTTGGCCAAAGGGAACAACAACACTCATTATAAATAGTTGTGATCAAGTTAATGCTGTGTATGCGTGCAGCTGCAAAAATGTACAAAGTTCATGCACAACAAATGAAGAGAATGAATTTTAAAATATGTTTCCTCTTTTCAGTTCCAGGATGTCGAGGCCTTGACCAGACCTGGCTCCAAACCCACATCTGCTGCCGCTGTTATTTCCAAACATGGAGGTGGTGTCGGTGGAGCACGAGTTCGAGTACACGACAAAAAGCGGTCGCCTCATCTCCATCAAACCCGACGAGAACTTCCTCCTCATCGCCAAAACCAACGAACACTGGTGGCATGTGCGCAAAGACCCGGACTCCAAGCCTTTTTACGTCCCCGCCCAGTACATGAAGAAGTCCCAAGTCGACAAAGAAAACGCAAAAGAACAAGCTTCCCAGATGGCAAAGATGATAAATCTGAGAAATGTGCCTTGAAAGATCAAAACATCTTGAAGCCAGTGAGAAATTCATTCGGCCAAAAATATCGTTTTTCTACTTTTGGATTAACTTTGCCAGATGACGACGCTTTAGAGCAAATTCCTGCAATAAAAATAAGTAGTTTTGGACAAAAATTGAATGAATCCTCTTTAGATTCTGGCAATACTGACTTCAGCCTTTATGCTAAAACCCGGCCTAAGCTTGAGGGTCACAAACAACCACAAAACTCCCAAAAAGAAGAAGTAAAACTACAACTTAGGACTTTCAAACAGCAAATAGAGATTACAAAAGATGACAGTTTTGAGTTTCCTCCTCCACCGACGCCAACTTTATTTGCAAATAATGGATTAACAAGCTTTAATCTGGAACCTGAAGAGACTGAAGGGGAAAAAGATGGGATTACAAAGAAAAAGGAAACTGAAAATCAGACTGAAAAAGCAGCTTGTCCTCCAGGCCCACCTCTCAGGAAGAAGGTAAGCAATGACAATGATACGTTTTCAACACAAGATGGCGCAGTTTAGTCACAAACATATGGACAATACTGGGTAGTGAATAGATGAAAGTGTAGTCTGATTACACAGAATCAAGCACAAAAATGCATTTCTAGATAAACTTAAGTGTCTTGAAGTATGGATTTTGGACCTAGATTATTTAGTTACCCTTGATGTAAGACATTTTTATTTACCTCATCAAGATTCAAGCTAATATATCTTCAAACAGTCAAAAATGTCTTCCAATTTTTATTCTAATTTGTCTAAAACTGATTTTCTGAATCCTATAACTCACTAATTTACCATTGTATGTGCTGTTACAAAGATTACTCTTAAAAACAGCATGCAAAGCTTTTGATTTTGTTGCATTAAACAGTCTTATACATGTAATAGGCTGAGAATCTTGGATAAAGACCTAAATTTTGAAGTTAATAGACCGTGTAAATGTATTGGTATTATTTATACATCTTAATATACAGTTTTTTGTTTATAAACCTCTTCTTCATGTCACTTTTTCTCACAGTTGATTTTGGGAGGAAAATACTCACATATTCACTTATACAAGCTTAAACAAAAGATTATTTAAGCCTGTAAACATGCAGAACAACAATAATTATTCGCAGATGATAGTGTTCATGTAAGGTTCCCTTAGCTTTATAAATTGTTTTAGTTTAGGGTAACCAAATGTCCCTATTTACCCGGGACAGTTCCTATTTTGAGCTCTGTGTCCCACGTTCCACCAAATATATCTAAATATACTGATTTGTCCCAGTTTTACATAAGAAATGTCCCAGTCGTCCTAATTTTTTACCACTTTGACTCTTTCCAATGTGAAGGGAATAATATTTTGTCATTTCTTTAGTCAAAATGGAGAAAACTGCTGGAAAATTACCAAAGCGCAAGAAAAATGTACCAAGATATGGACAGAAAGTTCAGAAAATACTGTATATGTGTGTTAATGAGACATGATTCGACTAAATATAATAATACTTATTTCCCCACTAGTATTCATTACCCTCTGCCAAAACTTGAGTGTGTCACAATTCCTTTTCAGTCCTATTCATTCAGAAAGTTCTTTAGTCCGGTGCTTTGTTGAAGAAGCCTCCTTGTTCTTCCAGTTCAAATCTTTGTAATAGTCAAAAATACAGTGATATAGTTATTTTCTTTGTTTATAGTTAACTCTCTGATCACCTTCTCAGTTTGGCACATATTTGTATTGCATTAAACACTTTTAACCTACAATAATAGCTAAGATTTCTCAAGTTTGTAACAATACACTTGTGATATCTTAAAAGCTGACATGTTGAATAAATTGTCTTTTTGGATCTTGCATTCAGCAGACTCCATATTAGCTTTCAAAGTTTCTGCTCCAAGCTAAAAATGAATGGAACTTGATGCTTCTTGGGAGGAGGTTCTTCATGTTGTCATTGTAACCAAAACATAACCCACACGAGCTCGTATGACTGTGTTTTTCTCATATTCTTGCAACAAAAAAAGTGCTTGACCTATGCCAGATTCCTATAGTCTTTGCACTTTTTTTTTACAAAGCCTTTGACTTGGTTCACACTGGACTTTATCTGTGCCAGCTCATCAGCATATGAATGGCGGGTCGTCCCTTTCAATGGGAAAAGAGGTGTTTCTAACATACCACCACAGCACAAGCAGCAGCTGATAGAGGCTGGTTTTACTCTGCTCAAGTTTGGACTAAACTCACGAGGGCGTACGTATGTTTCACTACTACACTTTTTGAATGACTGTGCGTAATTTTGATGAGGAAAAAGTTGTGTGTACTTAGAAATTGGACATTCGTTTTAACACAGATATTCAAAGTTTCTTAAAAGGAATGCAGGACTCTTCTTTTCTGATCCGAAAACTGGTTGTAGGAACAGGTTGTAGCGGCTTGGTAACTTTATTGCCAGAGGAAAGGAAGGAGTTAAAGAGAAAGCTTTGGCGGGGCCACTCCCAAACAATCCTCCAGCTGCTACCTGCGTTTTCCCAAGCGCAGCAGAAGTCATCCAAGACGAGAAAACAGTCATTGAGCACTCTCTGCGTGGAAAATATGATACATTTACACGCGCACAGTCCAGTCATAGCGAACGAGTTTGCTTTTGGATGTTGTTGGTGGTGATACGCGACGTGACAGGTGAGTTTTTGCGGAAGTTGGGTCACGTTATGCACCTGTTGCACGGTTACCAGTGCGTGACGTGGGATGCGTAAGCTGTGTTCGTGTCAAAATGCTTAAACTAGTTATGTTTTTTGCGCTTCAAGACACGCTGGCATGACTTTACGCATTATGTATGTGTAATTACGTGCTTATTATGTGACTACGTGCTTTTTCCAACTTTACGCACATTCTTAAATCTTTAGAACAGCGCGTTATAATCGTTTCCATTTGGGGGCAAGCTGAAGCAAAAGGCCCGGGACTGTAGACGTGCCAGAGCCCCTCAAGTGCTGTAATTCTTACCTCACAATGGGAGCTCGCATCTCCATGGTGATGTGACAGCCCTGGCCCGCTCCCAAAACCGGCGCAGAGATTTTGGGTTTTGGAGCAGTTTGGTGCCAGCTTGCTCGCCATGCATGCGGGTGTTTTTGGCTGTGAGCGTGTGTGCGCATTTGTAATACGCAGAAGAGCAATTAGCGTAAATGTAGGTCACTTTATATCAAGAGAGGGGCTGGTGGTTTCAAATGCAGAGATGGCAAAAGTACTGAGGTACACTGCTTATTTTTCTTGTTGCAAAATATTTCTGATTTGACTTGACTAAAAATCCAGGTTTTCAAACATTTTAACCAGTCTAGAAATACATTTTTTTGCAGTGCACACAGTAGATTTGTAATGTTGTGAAGCGTGATATGGGCTTTACAGTAAATTAATTATAAATAATCTGACTTTTATCATTACACAAATATGTAATCTGTGTTTGAAATCATAAAGCTTTAACGATTTTCACTTGTTTAAAAAATAAACACGGCAGCAGCAAGTCTGACCTGGTTTTAAAAGATCTTTCTGAACTTAAAAAAGTAACTACTGGTAAATTGTTTTTGAAATGTAGAGTAAAAAGTACAGATATTGCTTGAAAAATGAACGTACAGATACTCCAGAAAAGTACAGTGCTTGAGTAAAATACTTAGTTACTTGCCAACTCTATTCAAATGTTATTGTCGCAAAGTGGATGGAACAGACCAGTTGTGAATTTGAAGTTTGGAGGTTTGCTAAATATGCCTTTAATCTTAGTGCGTCTTTAAATATTATGTAAAATAACATACAATTTACAGAAAAGCCCCTATTTTGTCTTCTAATGACCGTTGTTCTCATAATAAACACACTACTGTCCTTCTAAACTAGGCTTGACCTGTTGCTCTGTAGCAGTGGTTGGTTTTCAACTCAAAGCCCCTCCTGTATGACCTGGAGACTTGCCAATAAGCTCCCCCTTGTCTAAAACCGGACCCACACATACATAACGCAGTCAAATGTATTCACAGCAAGCTTTTGTTTCAGATGAGCAAACAGTAAAGGCAGTGTTGTTTGTGTCAATATTTATTTTGCAGACGTTTGCTGGTGACTTTGACAAAGCTTTGAAGACTTTCTGTAATCTCTGAAGACCTCACATGGGTGTCATACCCTTAAGGTTGAGAATTACAGCTAGAACTAAATGTTAAATGTTGTCAAAAGCGTCTGTAACTTTAAACAATATGTTACATTATGATATAGGGGGTATTCCATGAAAGTGGCTTAACAAGTCTAGGCTTATCCTAAAATCTTGAGCTGAAACTAGCTTCATCTCCAACTTAAGCCTCAAGTGGTTCCATGAAAGAAATAAGCCTGGGTCTGAACAACGCTAATTCAAGCTTGAAGCTTAATCTGGGCTGTGAGCGCGCTCCCACTGAATGTGACGAGGCCAGATCAATGGAGCAAAGACATCACAGAGAATGAGAGAGAAAAACACTTATTTTACATGATCTGACTGAAACACGAGAGGAACCAAAGTGCACACGGACTCTAGTTTGATTTGCAACGCAAAAGTTTTCAGTTTATAGTGGTTTATTCTGATGCGAGGAGCCAGAGGCAGCCCCTCCCCTCCTGTGCACTGCTGGAGAAAGACGAGGCGGAGATCCAGAGGATTTATCATCGTATTTGTCAGTAGTAGGCTCATCGTTTTCTAATGCAATGTGCGGTTTTCCACTCCGCATGTGGAACTAGTCCTGCTGCGTAAAGTAGTCACAAAGTTGTAGCGTAACTCTTCACAACCAGAACTAACCAATCAGAGCAGAGGAGAGAGACGAGGGAAGGAGATGCGATGAAGCGCTTCTGTGCGTAAAAGCAGCAACACAACTTCACGGCTCTCATACTTTAGTCGTGCTTTCATTGCTTCATCCTTTACAGAAATAGCTGCATGTCTGTGCTAAATCTTTTGTAGTTTAAATGCACGTTAATTTTCCAGTTAGATACGTGGCTCTTTGTGCAGCCAATGTGACGTTTGCTCTTACAAACCCGTCTTTTCACAGCGAGAGCGGCTCAAAAAAAGAAAAAAGAAAAAGAAAAGAAACAACAAAAGCGGCTCTTTGGTGCCAATGCCAAGTAAATAAAAGTGAATAAAAAGTGACTTTATAAGTTGTGTTGGGACAGACAGAGAGATTTCACACAGTTGTGGAAGTGTGTGGGGATAAACATGTGATTTAAGACTTTGATTTAAGACTAAATAATCTTGACAGTTAGCCTGGTCCCGACCAGGTTTATGTCTGCGCTCTTGTTACTGCGGCAACTCAGCGTCACCTCTGGTTAGCCACGTTAGTGGAACGGAAATGGAGATTTCATAAGCCTAGACTGGCCAAATAAGCCAGGCTTTGGCTTTAGCTCGCTTCATGGAATACCCCCATTATCTTCTTAGCAATAGGTTAATGATCTATAAACTTGAAATCACATCATTTTATAGGTGGAGTTTGATCTACTCAATCAGAGAAGACAATATTCAACCAAATCAAAGGTTAATGTGGATAGTGCTGTAGTTTTTTGGTTGTTTAGTCGATTAATCGGTCGATGGAGTCTTGGTCAACCAAAATTTTGACTAATTCTTTTGTTTTGATTGTAAGAATTTGTATTCAACAGCAATAAAATCATTGGTCTGAGCTGCCATTTTTATATAAACACACCGTTTCCTTTTCATTTTCTGCATAAACTTTAGTTTTTGCATGAACTACATATTATTATTACTTTTTGAGCACAGTTTCCTGTAGAGTTGTCACAAAACAAAAGTTCGATTTTGATACTAATTTGATACCAGTTTCGATGTCAAAATGAGAATTAAAATGCCCTCTCAAGAATATCAAATGTTTATTCAATGGACTGCTATTTTCAACACAAATTGTCTTGTTTGGCTTATTTTTGACAATCCTACTTTTTAGCTTGAGCCTTTGCCACGCGGCCTTTTTAGTCGATTAATCGGTCGATGGGGCATGTCTTTAGTCGACCAAGAAGTTCGTTGGTCGACTACAGACCTAATGTTGGCCAGTGTTTTATTAGATACAGTGAGGTTGTTAAAAGTATTGAAAATCGGATACAAATCTATTCTGTTAGTATCAATACTAAAGGTAACTAAAAACAGTTATTGACTTTTTAAGCTTTATCATCGTGAGCTTTAGCCTCCTAAGACCACAAGGTTTAATTAAAAGTGCTGCTATGTTAGGCTACAAATGTGTTATCTGAAAAGAAGTAGAAGAAATAGCCTTTTGCAATTGAAATCAGTATTAGTAATCATGCTTTTTCCTTAGTAGAAAGCAAGTTTGGCGTTTTAGCATCGTGACAACACTGGCTGCTGCTTCTTTCTCTCATAACACACTGACTATTTGGAGTCTGTTTGAAAATGACATCCTATTACAGCACAACTATTAGCCATGCATAACATCAGGTTATTTTATATTTGTTGTTCTAGACCTGACTCTGACAGAGTTTAATTAGTTTAAATGGTCTGTTATAATACTGAAAGTGCGTATGACAGGTTAGACTACATTTTTAGTAAGACATTAGATTATGATTAGATTTCATTAAACATTGAGCTTAGTGCTGCAGATCTTTAGTCATTTTGTCGATTAATAGGTCGATGCATTCAACATTTTTATTAGTCGATTAATTCCTTTTTTTGACGATAAGGATTTATTTTGACTGAACGTGATCATCTTAAATTAGAAAAGTGAATCTGATCCTGAAGAAGCTCAATTTAACAGATTAAAGTCAATTTTGACTGGTTTAAAATAAGATTGCCAATAGAAACAAGCATAAATATCTTGTTTTTACTTAAAATACATAAAAAATAACATTCATTCTAACTTGAAATCAGCAAAAATGCTTCTGGGCTATAGGATAAGAACTAATTTTACGTGTTCTATTGGCACATCTTAAATATTCTCATATATTATGATAAACACCATTAATTTCAACCCCTTTTATTTAACTTGTTAATGTGTTGAACTATAAAAGTAGTTAAGCTGAAGATTTTGGGTCTTATCTGCATTCTTTACATAAACACACGGTCAGATTAATTTTTTGTATAAACTGAGCACAGTTTGGGTCAATACAGAGTCAGAGCAAACATACTTTTTAGCTTCGGAGCTTTGGCCACACCCCTTTTAGTCGATTAATCGCTTGATAGGACAAGATTTTAGTTGACCAAGAATTTCTTTGGTCGACTAAAGCTCTAATTGAGCTTGTTTTGGTGATTTTGGTAAAGCTTATTATCGTGTTTTGTCCAGTAAATATGACACATGTAAAGGGGAATCACAAATGTTACCTGGCAACCACATTGTAAATCTGGGCCAAAATCAACATAAATAATACAGGAGTGACAATGTGACAAATTATTATAGCTTGTAACACTTTAATTGTGTTTAATGATTGTTTAAAGTCCAGGAAACTGTCAGTCAAGTGTGAATTGTCTTTGCATTTTGACACTTTTTGATGACGTGTGTGGACGGATTCTGTTCAAGAACTTAACCATTGTAAAACTATGATAAATATTTAACACAAAGACTATCACATGAAGTCAAAATTAGAAAATGTTATATGGGCTTTAAGGATTTACACTTATTTAGGGCTACAATTAAAGCTAAAACTAGCATAAAGCTTACTAAAATTTGTACATGGACTGTAGTTTTGTTGAGGCTGACAACACCTGCTGCTGCACAGACAGAATCAGATTCCTAAAAAACTGCTCCAACAGGTCGTGTGAGCGCATCCCGTCTGACTGGGACTCACTGTACTTTTTATAGTTTAGAACGAAGACACACGTCGCTCTGTCACAGGGACAAATAAAAAACACTATAGTCATCATATTTAGGGAAATTTATTACACCGTAGCATACACTGTCCTGTTGTGTAATAATTACCATTTTCCTTCCTTGTGAAAATGCAGAATAAGGAAGTTTGTTATTCCAAACGTGTCACCATTGAAACTGCATTTAATAGTTACTTCCTGGTGCACATTTGATCTCAATACAAGGAGTAAATTGACTTAAGCATAGGAAAAACAATGGAACTGAATGAGTATTGTGTTGCTGTTGCTGTTGTTGATAATGCTTTGACTATCATTGTGTTATTGAAATAGAAGACATTTTATTTGAAAATTGCTCCTTAACGTTCTGACAGAAATTTTGACAACATTCTTGCTTCTTAGCTGTTTATTGTTTTGTTTTGTTTCATATTTCTGCTGAAAATGAAAACTCTGAGCTTTTATGTTGTCGTGGCAACCGCGCAGCGATTATGGTGTATTTCCCATTTCCCACTTGAAAATGCACTTGAACGCCACTTGAAATGGTAAATCCTACTTGCAAACTACTTGGGAGCTGGTCAAGGGATTCCTGCTTCACAAAAATTTCCACAACAAATTAATATGAGAAGCTAGCCTCATAAACTGGATACGAGGTTAATTCAAAGTAATATTTTATTTCATGCTATGCAAATTACAATTAGCATTTGCCAGATTGTTTACACACAAGTTGATTTAGTTGGAACTATTGTTGGAACGCACCGAAGTCAGAACTGGTAACTTTCTAAATATCCGATATCCCACTTGCCTCAAACGCACCATTAGCTGTCCATTACAACAATGAATGAATAAATTATGTCTTGCATTGCAATCTCATTCCCAGCACTTAGCATCAGCAACTTACAGATAGGCCAGATTTTAACCATCAAAACCAGTTTGCTGCTTCTTTCAGGCTTGTGAAACAACTAAAACCAATTTATAAACATTATAATCCAATAACCATCACGTCTTGTTGTCATCAATACAACAAACAGCTTCTTAACAAAATACTTTTGAATAGAACACAAATTCTAATTCATACAAACACATTGTTCTGTTAGACTCAAGACTTATTTAAAGAAGACCTAAGTAACATTTTTACCTTATTAATGTCTTTATAAGTCTCTGTAATGATGGTTACATTTGTGTTTTGGGGCATTTTTGATTTTGAAGTACTATGTGTTGGCTTTCTCTCGCTGTCTCCGGCAGGAACTACAACAACTGCAACCTTCCTCCACCTCCCCATCCCAACACATTCTCGACCCGAATTTCTGTCCTGAGAAACCCTGGCTCTTAGGTTGTTTTTTTAAATGTGTGGTAAAATGTGTCTAAAGATGACCTGCATAAACTTTTTGACCAAAACTTTCTTATTTATATTTCTTTGTTGCAGAAATCTGTGTTTTCACTGTGAACGGACTTCCATAAAATTACCATTACTGTATTTGGCTGGAGAATGGACTCCTCTTGTGGAAAATCTGTTCATTTAGCTACATTTTTTCACATTTGGCATAATTTGCATTTAACCGCACACACAGAATATCTCAAAGTATGCTTCTATCTTTCTATTTAGTGAATTGTGTTTAACTTTTCACCTACAGAAAGTTACACTGTGCACCTTTAAGTTACAAAGTAGGCTATAACAGCTGTAGGAGGAGGACTACCACTGAAGTTGTTTAGTTCTGCTTTAAGGAGAAGTCAGCAGTTTATGTGTGTGTAATCCCAAAAGTCTTTGTCAGTGAGAAAAGCTAGAGAAGCCTTTGTTCTGTTTTGTTGTTTACCGGTTTTCTTTTTGTCTTGTCAGATACAAACTAAATATTCAGCAGAGGTAGTTGTTTATGTTTGTTTTCAGACGTAGCTACTTTTGCTTATTTCAATTGTGTTTTGAGCTCTTGCCTATTTACTGTCATGTATTTTTGCCACTCACTGCTGTGTTTTAGCGTCAACTTTTTCTTTGGGGTTGAAATCAAGTTTGAAGTGTTAGCAGCTTGACAAAACAATGCATTTCTTTTATATCGGTCACTTTTCCTGATTGAAACTGGATCAAACTTTATTACTCATCAACTGATATCTATTTTTAATCTGGGCGTGAGCGCTGCATTTCTTTGGGTCATTCATGTGTTGTGAGAAAATTAATTCACTGAGTTAGGTAACTTTACTAAAGCATAATAGTTGTAAACATTTCTCAACTCTTTCCTGAAGTACAGGTTTTAGATCTCTTTCCAGAATTATGTTTTTGCAGTTTCTTCTTGTGCAGTTCACAGAGTGGTACTTCAGATCGACTCTGCCTCCCTCAAAGAAAACATTAGAGTTTCATAATCGCAGGACTGTGAACAATCTGCCGTCAAAGTCATAAATTATAATTGTTACTCAGTTTACCCTTGATCCTTTGAAGAAATGCCAAGATGTACGAGTGCAGTGCTTTTCAATCTGTGGTCCTGTTACAACAGTTGGTTAAAGATCATTTATAGATGCAAGTGATTTTAATTTAGTAAGTCTTCAGAATTACAATTTAATTTCCAAAAAGTGTTACAGTAATGTTACTTTTGCACAGCGTTGTCACAGTACTAAAAATGTCAAATATTTAAGATGTATCTCAGTTTTGATGGAACAATAACTAATAAAGGTATTTTTATGTCAAGGTTTTAGACAAAAAAGTAAAGTTGTGATGCACCAATTCAGCTTTTTCAGATCCGATATCAAACATCAATTGATATCAGTGTAGAAAGTTAACATTTTAGCTTTAAATAGAGTTAAGCTTTTTTAGTTCCAATACCAATCCCAATACTGTCAATAGATACCCAAGATCAACTAAGACTAGTGTAAGGAGGACTGAAATAACAAAACATTAAACATTTGAACATATTATGTTATGTAACTGTTATGTAACAAGTCACAACTTATAATGAATAAAATGTCAACATTATGAGACGTTCTGGATCCACATCAGTCAGTAAATAAGTCTCATTATGAACAATTAAAGGCACAGCCAGGATATCGGCTGAACCCGATATTATGGAGCAAATACCAGATCCTGCAAAATTCCTTGATCCGGCGCCGGTATCCAGTCCAGTATGGGATCGGTGCAGCCCTAGCTTTAAAACCCAATTATTGTTGTAGAATAAATCAATATGTATCATGAAGCAAGAGATTCACTGCAAAAACATGTATCTAGACTTGCTTAAAATGTCTTATTCAGAATTTTAATCTGGATTTGAGTTGTTTTAGCTGGATAAATTGTTATTGTTTAAGTAATGCGGAAGATTTCGTTTGTTTCAAGGAGTTTCTGACTGGTTAATAGAAAACGTTGCTTAAAATAAGAACAAAGATTTGCCAATGGGATGAGAACTGTTTTCTTAGCCCATTGGCAAATAATTTGACTCGAAACATGAAGTAATGTCTTGAGGTTTGAAACTGAAAATTATCTAGATCTTGCAATAAATAGTGCTTAGATTAGTCAAAATGCTTGGAATGAGGGTTTAAATCCTAGAATTAAGCCATTTTAACGTCTTGAAAT
Source organism: Mugilogobius chulae (assembly GCA_038363315.1). Classification (NCBI taxonomy): domain Eukaryota; kingdom Metazoa; phylum Chordata; class Actinopteri; order Gobiiformes; family Gobiidae; genus Mugilogobius; species Mugilogobius chulae. Next base: position 25,145,635 of record CM076401.1, on the reverse strand, counting down.
TCACTTTTGCAGTGTGATGGTTTAATTGTCTTTTGTTAACATGATTTAGAAGAAAACAGCTGGATTTGACAGTCTTTTCAGCACAAATTTAAGCAAAAAGAAAGTCTAACCTCTGCACCTTTGCGGCTAAATTAGTCCTCTGAAAGGCCAAGTTTGAATTGTGGTCCACACTTTGTGCAGCACTGGTTTAGTAGGTAACAAAATGTATAAAAAGCACTAAACTATGAACTACAGTTGATTAAAACATTGTATTTGCTCAATTACTGTTATTTCCTGGATGGTCTTTTTAACACCAAATATACAATAGTAAGTTCTGGTTTTGTTTTTATGTTTTAAGCTCTTATTATTTTGCTTAAATTCCGGTCTAGAGTACATCCATTTAGAACAATCATGGTCCATTAAAACAGCTTGTGCAGAGGTTTAAGCTTCATGTTTTAGGAGACATATTTTCATTTTAGACCTAATTTAGCTCAATCCTGCTGTAACTCTGTCTTATATTTCGTATTTCCCTGTGTTTTCTGTAGCGTTAACCACTGCTGCCGTGCTGCTGGAGCCTTATGGAAGCACAGAGGAGTGTGATGTAATGTGGGCGGAGCCAGATGTATTCAATAGTCCACTGTGTGTTGACCGTGGCGTGATTTGGGCCCAATTTGGTGGTCCCATTGTTTGATTGGTTGAGCGCTAATGTGGTTAAGTAATCGGGCAGAGTGCTGCTTCATGCCTCACTGAGGGCACTGAGTTGTTGCTAAACTTGAGGATCTGTGGCAAAATCTATACCTGCAATCTGTTATGGTGCAAGTATGTTGAAAACTCGACATGGACTGCAATCACAAGTATTTGGAACGATGCTTAAATCACAATTATTGATCTGTAGATGAAAGGTACAATGCGTTCTTATGGCTTAATATAAGTTTAGTTCTGTTTTGTTCTGTCCGGACCCATATGGAGAGAAGAAAGGGGACCTGTTTAGTTTTAGTCCAAAAATTTAAAATGTTGTAGTTTAATCCTGCTGTATTCTGGAAAAGACACTGGTGTGAATGAATGAGTGGTTTCTTTGGTGCCTGACGAAAGCCTGCTTGATGATACAAAAAAAAAAATTAGCAATTATTACATCATAATTTAGATCAAATTGTTGAAAAATGTATTTGCTTAGAGAGAACACAGCAACAAAGCTAAGTGACTTACCTCATAGAAATACTAGGAACAACAACAGCAACTTTTCAGGAAATGATTGGGTTAATAATGTGGATTATGTAATTACTTAATTGAAATTCAGTCAGTTGCACAGTCCGTAAGTACAAAATGGCTGTATAAATGTGAACATAACCATCATTGAAAGTTATATATTCAGTTGTGATGTTTGTGGAACCTTCGACGACAGATTGATGTTAGATTCACAGATGCACAATCACTATTTCAAATTGGGGACAAAATCCAGAACTAATAGACAAGAGACTAAACAGGTCCTAACACGACTAAATGAGACAAGAAAAAGTGAATGCTTTTTAGGTTTTTTACAGCTTTAAAATCATGTGATCAAAATGGCCCGATTTAATCATTTGTATCCCTTTAACATATTAAAAAAAAAAACTACAATACTATATTTTAAAAAAGTAATAATCAAGTTTAATTTATTTGCATGTTAATGAACAAACATACTACTTTCCATCAGACGTCTCTGGCAGACCAAGATGAGAAAAACAAAACACAATTCAGCATTTATCACAAACACAAAATATGGTAAAAGACACAGAGATGAATGAGTTTGAGATTGTGTTAAATGTAAGACTGTTCTGATATCAGCTGGAATGTTATTCCTCTGACTGACAGCACCTGTCGACTGAAGTCTGTCCACCTCAGAGGCGCTGCACAGTCGCCTCTAATGAAAACTGTAATTGTTTAATGATTCAGATTTGAAGTTAATAAACTCGTGAGAGGTGTTGGAGAAAGCAAATTACAGCGAATGTAGATTGAAACAAGCTCATTTGAACTGTATGAATTTATCAAAACTTGAATTATAGTATCTTAATATTCAGTGATAGAAGAAAGGAATACGATTTTCAAATAATTTAAGGCTTTTGTAATAATGACTAAGGATGCACAGATCCGATACTAGAATTGGATATCGGCTGCATGATATCGGTTCAGCCGATATCATAGTTGTGCCTTTAATTGGACATAATGGCTGGTGTTGATACAGAAAGTCTCATATTATTGGACATTTATTCAGATTAAGCTGTTAATTGTAGCTTGCACTATAAGTAACTGTTACATAACACTATATGATAAAATGTCTTAATTTTTGATAAGAAAAAAGAACTTTAGTCCTTACACTGGTATTGATTGATACCGGGTGTCAGTAGATACTTAAAGACAAAGTATCAGAATTGGCTATCGGTACTGAAAAAGCTAGATGGTGCATCACTAATAATAACTTGGTTGTTTTTAAGGTGGGTTTGCATTGAAATGTTGTTTCGCAATAATCCATGTGTAAAAAGATTCAGAACAGGTATAGTTTTTTATTTTTCCTATTTGTTGTTCAATCACACCAGGGTTGTACTTTACTGAAGCAATAATACTGATGTAATCATGCTGGATTAATTGCACTGCTCCTGATTCAACACAAGGGTTCACTAAGGGACTCTTTTTCCTAGAACATTTTATTTGCAAATTTCTTTCTGCTATTGTAGGAAAAAGATATTCCAGGAAGTTTTGAACATTTGCATTATTATATTTTTGTATTTTTTGACATAGAAATCTGTCCCAAATTTGAAAAAACTAGTAGCTATAAATAACGAAATAATGAATTATATAGTCTTTATTTTGCACAATTGAACTATGAGCTACAAGCCTTAATATTTGAATAACTTTTCCAGCTTTATGTCCTAAATGTTGTGGCCTTTTGACAACAAACAGTTTAATTGTGCGACAGACGAAAGGAAACGCTGATGTAACAATCGACCTCAAAACTAGACTTCCTGTTTTAAACAACCACGTGGAATCTACCGTTTTATTTTGCTTCCTGGACTCGCATTTCTGATAATCTGACCTTTGAAGAGTAAATGCCAGGGATGTCACAACAACAAAACTTAGTGTTATTGTTTTTGTGCGAAGGATAAAAAAAAATCACAATTTAATGACATAGTTTGAATAAATACTAAATAAATACAGTTTTTGTTGTAATACGAAAAGGGGTTTTGTCCTAAATTTAAAACACCTGACTGAAAAATTGTTTAATTACATAGTTTATGACAAATACTATGTTTTTACTGGAAAAACTAGACCAAGACTTTCCAAAACAATATGAGGCCAAGACCACTGAGAACCTAGACCGAAACAAGCAGAAGCATTTATTTCTCGAGACCTAGACTAAACTAATACCTGTTTTTGGGCATATCTCAATGACGATATTCAGACGGTTAATACGTCAATAGGTTGTGTTCAAGTTGTATAATGCAATGATACCATAAATCTAAATGGTGAACAAGATTTCTGATTAACAAACATCTAAACATCTTCAAACTGGTCCTGATTTCCATTAGTGACTAGAACCATTCACTTTTGAATTACAACAAAAACTGACTTTGAACAAGATTTATTTGGGCTGCAAACATCTGTGTGAAATATTATGGCGGTATACTGTGATGACACCTGAACGCAACCTATTGTCAGACAAACACAAAATGTTTGCAAGTGATTCACAGAATTGCTGAAGTATTACATCTTTATCTTAAGTTGAAAGTTACCAACACCAATTTCTTGATTTTTATTCTTATTGGGCTCTTTTTGAGGCAATTTTTACTATAAACAATATACTCAATATTCAATTTTTGGATCTTAAACACAGCATTCACGATATTATCTAAAATTTTATATAGCCTATTGCACACCTCTAATCGAGCGCGGTCTATCGAGATCAAATCAAGACCACTTTTGTAACTTGATACAATTATCAGTGTCTGCATGATCTTATTGTGCAGGCTTTTTGAAACTGTGCCTAGGACAGGTCACCGCCCTACTGGTGCAGGTTTAGCAGAATGTGGTGGTAATTAAATGTTGAATTGGTGTCTAAGGCAAGACCATGTCCAAGATCGAGTCCAAGTGTGCTCAAATCTGAGACGAGACCAAGTCCTTAAACAAGCAGTCTCAAGACCAGTCCTAGACCAAGGCCGGTCTCTAGTACTACTACACTAGGAAAATCTATCTTTGCCAACACCTGGCCTTATGACATCAACACTCTGCAATATGAATACTATTAATACTGAAAATGTGGCCAAACAACAGAAAGTGTTTCTTGTTCTTTCATATCTTAACTCTACCTCAAGTTTGGGACCAGTCTAGTTGTCAAAGTGAACTTTGTACATCAGTGCTTCCAACGTTTTTTGAGTCACAGCACACTTTTGTATGTAAAGGTGGGGTAGCTGTTTTTTTTAGCTGTAAATCTGACTACTCCTTTCAAAATCTTTCAGCACATGGTTAAAATCAACATGTATTCATTTTGGTTGCAATTATGGCTTATGAACAACTTTTACAAACAACAAAATGAAACTTAGGAGGGCCACCTAGCTTAGCCATCAGAGTGCTGTATTCAGGTCCTGATTAAAATTAAACTGTTTCATTATTCAAATAGACAGTGGTCTATTTTTTGCATAAAGTTCTGCATTTACTTACCTTTGGCTGAAAACACAAAGCTTACAAATTACAAAAAAAAAAAAAAAATGTGTGACTCCAACTTTAACATTTTTCGCTGTACTCTACCTATTAAAATACACAAAATTGTTTAAAAAAATGTCCATGATACTTTAGGGAACTATGTAACTTTTCTCGTGGAGTCGTTGCTGGCTTTTTGTATTGCTGTGGTTGGAATGTTCCAGATGTTATCTATTTGAAAAGAAATAAGCATGTGATGCCACAAAGCCAAGTGATACTGGTCAGATCTATGGAGAGGCAAACTGCATCTTTTCCTAAGCTTTCAGAAATTAAATAACCCATAAACAAATATGTGTTACTTGTTTAATGTTTTGTCTTGGAACATTTGGGTCAAAGTAATTCAGTCTTCGTAGTAACAAAACCTTTTACTGGAATTGTTACAAGAACATCTTTAAATTATTCTTTATGCTTTCATTCTTGCTTTAAAGAGTTGTTCCAAACACTCCCAAATGCAGTTTTCAAGGCTCACCTGGCAGTATCTCAAGGCGCATTAGTGTTCCCCGGCACATGACAAAAGTTAATGCATTACACCCTTCAGTAAAAACTTATGATGACACAAAAGCAGCATGAGCAGAATTTTGGCACTGAGGTTATTCTATTGTTACCAAGCAACCACATTGTAAAAACAACAGTCAAATCCATTTAAATGACTCAATAGTTATGATTCAACAAGAAAAAAGTTCCATGATTCATTAAACTGTCAGAAAGGTGTGTTAGCTGTGTGTTTATTGTCTCCATTCTGTTGGAACTTTGTTTTGTGATGACACAGATTCTGTGGAAGTTATTTTGTGAAAGAACTCTTTACTTCTGCAGAATGATGATGATAAGTATTTAAGGGCCATTCCTCTAATTAAAAGAAACATCTGTGAACTTGTCTTATGGGCTTTAAAGGGGATGTATTATTTTGTAACCATGTTATAGCAGTGTCTTATCATTACTTTAAGCTGTATTTGGATTGATTTATACATGTTTGAGTAATCTTGTATTGTCCTGGAGCTGATAGTAGCCAGCTCAGAAAATACCAGTTTTCATCTACCACCTAACCCCGCCACCTACGTGTATTTATTTGCAGTAAAAGTTGTGGTTTAGACCAAAAGCCAAACTTTAACACAGAATATTGGTATACAGTTTATATTTTTTTCAGTGAAATGGTTCTTATTAAACGTCGGTTTTGTTTATGTTCATAGAATCATTACTAAAAGAAATTCTTATTTTGTTTTAGAAAATAACAAGCAAAAAAATGAATCGAAAATCTAGATCAATCAGTAGAAGTTGTATGTTTGTTTTAGCTCTTTGTTACTAGGACGGTAGTCAACCAAAGAACTTTTTGGTCGACTAAAGACATGTCTCATCGACCGATTAATCAACTAACAGGGGGCCTGGCAAAAGCTGTCGAACAAAAAAGTATCTTTCTGATCTGATAATGATCTGACCTAGAGCTGGGCGATCTGGGAAAAAGATAATCACAATTTTTTTCTCATATTGATCAATCTCGTTTTTCGATTCAATTTTGTTTTCATGAACAAATGAATAAAATCATTCATGAACATAAACAATACAAAAACCTGTCCCATTTATTAGCTTTTTCTGGAACTACAACTTCAATATTCTGCCTCAAAGTTTGACTTTTGCTCCAAACTATACATTTTTACTGACAAAAGGATTGGTTTTCGATCTTTCGATTCAAAACCCACCAAATAATTGATGATTCGATTCGATCTTTCAACTTTTTGATTAATAGCCCAGCCTTAATCTGACCCTTATGGTTCTGGAAAATATTAAAATGCATTGGAGTTTATGAGAAAAGCCATAATAACCCAAAGATTTTCACCCAAATTTTCAGTTTATCTACAAAATGTTTCTGCTGTTCTATAAACATACTAAGACTCCATCGACCAATTAATCAACTAAACAACTGAACAACCTGCAACCCTAATGGTACATTTAAATTTTGCAGTGAAGAGGCAGAACTTATCCGTTTGCAGTTTTGAATAGGACATCAATTAACCTTTTTTCTGTTTTCCTAGCCATTTTGTTTTACAATAAATCAAACATCTGCTCTACACATGTCACAGTTTATTCTCATTACATAACGTGCTGCCTTTAAGCTAAAATGACTTTATTTCAGGTCGAACAAGTTAACACAGGTCTGTTGGTGTGAAAATGGATACAGTGACCTCTGATTTCTTTAAGCAGGAAGTCTTGTCTGGACAGAGCTGCTAACTCAGTATTCCTCTTTCACACCGTCTGTCTGTCTTGTCTTTATTGTTTTCTAGCTCTCAGACGCTTCACCCTCTGCCCCATTCGCCTGTTCGCTCGCGCTTCATGTCTGCACCCACACACACACACACACATGTATTGACTGAAATAGACACACTCCCCTCTCTCTACCCCTTCCTGCAGCTATTGTAACACACAGAGCTTACACTTCTCCTTTTCGTCAAACTGTGTCTGCACCGGCGAAGATGTGAGGAGCGTTTATTCTGCACCGTAACTTTTAAAATCTTGGACTTCTTTTTTTTTTTGCCTCTTTCTTATGGATGTTCTGATTAAGCTGTAATCATGGTGGACATGTATGCAACTGCTTGGACAAGTCACCGTCCCAAAAAGAAATTAACCTTATCCGTCCCGTCGCAGGTGAGATTTACTTTAACACAGATAGTAGTTCATTTGCATATTATTTAGAGTAAGTTGTAAGGCTGCGTTGTTGTTGTTGTTGTTGTCAATGTAACGTCTTGACATTTCCTGGTTTTGAAGTGATGTGATGCTGCACTTGTTGTTTTCCTGTTACTTAACTTAGGTTTTGTAGTTTAGCTCCTACAGTTTATCAAATAGATTCATACAGAAAGCTTAAAATGTTGTTTTTTCATTTATTTTAACTTCTAGGTTATTATTACTGTGACTTTTTTGCTTCTGGTGTTGTCACAATACTAAAAAAAGGAAAATACCCGATTACATGTCAGTATTAGTATCATATTATGACACTAAGATATCTTTTATTAGGGTTAATATCATCTTATCTACTTGTACTGACAGTTTATACAAGTTCTGGTTAGTGATGTTTTGTAATTGTATTTTTCTTCTTTCATATTCTTTTTTTTTTTCATGTCTTTATATTTTGTGTTATAAACTTTATATTTTAGTTGATATTTCATTCTTTGTTATTATCATTAGTGTTATATCTTGCACATTAGCATCAAAACAAGCTCATAGTTTGTGAGTTTTGTTCACTGACAATGATTTTAATAATGAATTTAATAAGTTCTCTAATTTGGTGCAACAATACTGACATTTTCAATACACTATAGCCTTAAACTAGTTCCTATAAATGAACTGTAGCTCATACTAAAACTGTTCAACAAAATCCAAATTGTGTATTGTTAATGTGATTCTTTTGCATTGATTCTGGCCCAAATGAGCAACTTTCAATTGTAATTTTAGTATTGATTAGTAACTTATTTTTGTTATCTTTGACCTCTCTACAGACAATAATCCAATATTACCACTAAAAACTGAAATACAGCCACTGCACAGTCAGATTTGTGTCATGGGACTAAAAATGAACTGAACTGATTGAACTTTACTGTGGAGCTGAAGTTGTAAATGTGATGTGCAGATTCTGTTTTTTGTGTTTTTAAGCAAGTAAATTGGTTTTCTAGCAGTATATGTCGTTAATATTGTATTTTGTTGGTTTAAGGAGGCACTGTGCTAGAGATCGACCGATAAGGGTTTTTCTTTGACCAATGCCAATACTGATTTTTACAAGTTTTGTCAGTCGATACCAATAATAATGGCTGAATTTTAATGCTGTTTTTTCCTTATTTTAGTTTCAGATAGCATAGCTTGGATGAGATAGAACAACAACAACAAAAAAGGTCAATCTAAACTATTATTTTGTCTCATTGTTTAGTGATTAAAAAGATTAGGGTTTTTGCACATCGCAGAACATTACAGATTAAAGAGTAATTCAAGAAAGAGCTTCTTTTCAACACAGTGACAAAGTGTTTTTATCATCACACTGTATTAAACCAGGGCAGCCACGAGCTTTCTCTGTAATAAAGCAGCACATGATGAGTTCATAATGATAAACTAGCAAACACTTTTAAAAGGACTTGTGCTGCAGTCATAGAACAAGAATAAAACTTTAAAGACATGTTAATGATTAAATCAAAGCTGCAGACTTAGGAATAGAGAGACATAAAACAAGTCTTTGCATTTTTCTCCAAAACAAACTGGGAGCTCAGCTGATCACTGTTAAGTTCTGTGCAGAGGACTGTCCTAACAACTGCCTGATAAAATATCGGCCATAGCGAAGCCGATAGCCAATATGGCCGACGCACAAAATTTCAAATATTGGCTCCAAAATATCGCCCAGTCTATCTTTACACTGTGCAAGATTTTGGTGGATGCTCTGCAGTCAACATAACTTCATGAAGAGGGGGTTTTGATTTGTCTCTATGGAGAAGTGCCTACTCATTGTGATAATAATGCATAGTTTTGAGCAATAAAAACACAAAACTGCCTTGAAAAACACACATTACACATCATACAGTAAACTATAAAGAGAAAAAGTATTTCAGTGTACAGTATGTTATTTCAAACCTTTAGTGAAATATATTAGATATTTGTCATTCCTGGGAACATACTGTGAGCAAAGCAATAACATACACACGGGTCATTCTCTGAAAGTGGGACTATAAAGTGTGACATCCAGGCTGAAAATTCAAACTGCAGCAATTGTTTTATTTTTAGGTTAATTTCCATCTTTGAGACGTGTATTGACAGGATCTATAATGGTCAAGAAAGATGCAGAACTATTTTTTCCAATATAGCCATTTCATTTTCAATTTCAATTGCTCTCAATGCAGCATAATTCCGCATGTAGCATGGACACCACTTGGAACACATTTTTTAGCTGAGAGAGTTGCTATATACTAAATAAAATGTTGATTTTTGAGATATTTTCTCTGAATACACACATTAGTGGCGTTTATCCACTGCAAGGTTCCTGAGCGTTGAAAAGTCTTCACTTGCTGATAAAATTGATCAGTTCCTCGTGTAACTTATATGGATGCCAACAGTTACATACCGATACCCAGGAATGTATGTATGTATACATAAAGCACATTTATAGCTCTTTATGCCCACAATTTCTCAAAAAAAAAGTTTTAAAATTGAAATTAAAGTTTACACTCATTTCCTCAGGTGCTTGGTGCTTGCATACCACCAAGAGTCTCTGTACCCCTTTTTGGGAAACACAGGTGCAGCAGACAGTGTGCATGTGGTTAAAATGTTGTATTGTGTATTTACCACTATAACTGCATTTGAGATGAAGTGCTGTCTTGTCTTAAACAACTTTGATCAAGTGACATAGCAATTTGAAAATAGAGGAATTAGTTATCTGAAACTAGTTTGATTGAAGATGTTTTTTGTGTACATTCACAATGTTGACATTTAACTTCCCTGTTTCTAAAAATGAAAACTAGTTTCATTTTTTGAACATGAAGCTGTATTTCAGTGGTTTTCATCTGAATTTTCCTGATGACTATAATGTAAACTTAAATCTTTATGTTGAGAAAGAAAGAGAGAGACAGAAAGAGAGAGAGAGAGGAAAGAATGAAAGACAGAGGAGAGAAATATAGAGACAGAGGAGAGACAGAAAGAGAGAGAGAGAGACAGACAGGAGAGAAAAACAGAGGAGAGAGAGAGAAAGGAGAGAAAGAGAGACAGAGGGGAGAGAGAGAGAAAGAAAGAAAGAAAGAAAGAGAGAGAGACGAGAGAAAGAAAGAGAGAGACAGGAGAGAGAGGAGAAAGATAGAGAGACAGAGAGAGACAGGAGAGAGAGAGAGAAATAGAGAAGACAGGAGAGAAAGAAAGAGAGAGAGAGAGGAGAGAAAGATAGAGAGACAAAGAGAGACAGGAGAGAGAGAGAGAGACAAAGGAGAGAAAGAGAGGGAGAGAGAGACAGGAGAGAAAGAGAGAAAGACAAAGGAGAGAAAGAGAGAGGGAGAGAGAGAGACAAGAAAGAGAGAGAGAAAGAAAGAGAGAGACAGAGGAGAGAAAGAGACAGAGGAGAGAGAAACAGAAGTGAGAAAGAGAGACAGAGGAGAGAAAGAGAGTCAGAAGTGAGACAGAGAGAGACAGAGGAGAGAAAGAGAGGCAGGAAAGAAAGAGGGAGAGAGAGGGAGAGACAGAGAGAGAGGAGAGAGAGAGATACAGGAGAGAATGAGAGAGGGGAGAGAGAGAGACAGATGAGAGAAAGAGAGAGAGACAGAGGAGAAAGAGAAAAAAACAGGAGAAAGAGAGAGGGAGGGAAAGAGCTAAACAGGAGAGAAAGAGAAAGGGCGAAGAGAGTGTCAAAGAGAGAGAGAAGAAACTGAGCGAAGGCAGAGAGAGAAAGAAAGAAACAGAAGACAGAGTGGAGAGCCAGGGAGGAGACAGAGAGAAGAGTGAGAGCAAAAGGGGAGAGAAGGGGAAGGAAATTAAGAAAGAGAGAAAGAAGAGAGAGAATGTCAGACAACTCACATACATGAGTTTAATCTACATAAAACTTTAAGGCAGAAATTGAACTTACAGTACATTTTAAGTTAAAGTGCTTTTTATGGTTACACGTAGTTAAGTCTAGACCCAACATAACCCAGTTTACTTTGTTCTGTCTAGATTTATTTCTGTCTGTCCTAATTCGATCTTTCTATAGCCCTACTTTAAATCTAGTGTATTCTAATTTTGCTTTAGTAGCCTATATTTTGGTTTTATTCTCGTGTTGTAGCTATTTCTCCAGATCAATTACACAGCAATTTCAATTTCCTGTGTCGGGTCAGTGTTGCCATGGCGAGTTGCCCAGATCAATTTAGGTTTTAGGGTCACGTCTGGTCATTCGTATTGATTTAGTTACATCAAAATGGTCAAAAGTTGCTCTAAAGGCTTTGTAGTAGTAGTTGTTTGAAGATCAAGCAGCATTTTAAAATTTTGCAGTCACTGAGTATTGACAAAGTTAGTTATTGTAGAACGTATCTCAAATTGCAACACACATTGGATTGGATTATCAATTAATACTTAGAAATCAGTAAGTCTAGAGTCCAGTTTATATAGATTTTCAAACAATCTGTCTAATTACAGATTAAGGAGTTTAGATGTGAGCAAAACTGCTGACAAAATAGTTACATGGGTGAGGTTTTCTTCAAATATTTCTAAGTACGTAAGAAATTTCTAGGTATCATGTCCGTTAAAATGTTTCTGTATTGTAACACTCTTTCTAAGAATAAGAAATTGTCCTGAATGTTGCCAGCCACTTTGTTTGCCCGAATCGTCAATTAGGCTACTTGGTTGTAGGTTTTGAATTGAAAGTACAAAAACAATCTTTTGTCAGTAAAACGTGTGGTTTGGAGTAAAAATAAAGCTTTGAGGCAAAGTATTTATACATAAAAAAAAATAAATAAAAATCTGGTTTTCTTTTTGTCTATGCTAGTAAACACCTTTTTGATTGTATTTTTTATCAGATCGCCCAGCCCTAGTCCAAACTTTCCCCAAACATCCATCTTCTCAACTTTCCGTTGCTATAATAACTGGGTATTGACTCTATTTTGTGTACAGTAGTTCCTGTTTAGCTCTGTTAAAGGTAGCTAAAATGTTTGTTTATCTGTCTTGTGGGGCAATTTCAAAGAGATATAAAGTTAAAATAAACCCATCGACTGAATTCTACAAGCTAAATGCAGCTAAAGAGGAAGTGTACTTCTTGCAAAAGTGGGCGGGACAAAATAAGGTCAGTACTTCCGAGTCAGGCGCTGTGTCCACATATAGTTCACTATTCAGGGGCCACGCCATTTTGTGGTGTCCGAATGTCCAGCAGGTCAAAAAGTAGTGCACTCAAAATTTCCCACAATGCATCTGGAAAAGTAGTGAGCATCGATGGTCACTAGAACGGTCAATATGGACCACAATTCATTGTGAGAATCGGAAAAACAATGTGGACAGCGTCAGGTCTTTACCTGTAAACAACACGACTGAAGTAAAGGAGCCGCTTAAACTCACTGTTGAGCTGGAGAATAAACAAAACACTCGTGACTGAAAGCCGTTAGCCATAAAGCTGCTAATGTTAGCTGCTTGCCTTCGTTTGGGCTGTAAAAGAGGAATTATCCAGTGCGTTTGCGGTTAAATGTACTGTCCAAGTTAAACCAGACTTGTATTATGATTAGTAGTCTATAAATATGTGTGTGTCAGACGGACTTGACCAGTATTTATTACAAAAATTCATTTTTATCTGAGTTTTTTGCCGACTGTTACCTCAACTCAAGGGGGTTGAGTGACGTGACCCGCGTCAACTGAAAGTAGTGCGCATCGTGCCCAAAATACCCGATGAATGAGTACACTGACCAGTCCACTGAACAGGGCAGGACTATATAGTAATTGAGTGGATAAGGAACGAGTGTGGACATTCGGACACAGCCGCAGTTTATTTATTTTTTAGCTTTTTAAATGCAGAAAAAAACAACTGTTTCATTGGAGAAACATTCGAAGCAAATAGTAATAATAATGTAGTTCAAATCTTAAGGTAGGCTATAATAGGCTGCAGAGTTGTTATTATTTAATTAATACAGTTCATGGATTGAAAACATTCGCACGGCATTACAGGATGTTTGAGTTTGGCAAATTACAGTAAAATTCAAGTGAACCTTTTTTACATTTTTACCGACATGAACAATTCTCTCTGGAGTAAAAACTTAAATGACGTTCGTAATTAGGTAAATTAGGTTTGTAGGTAATTATTATGGCGGGCAAACAGGACAATAGATATAAATTATTTCTGTGTTTTAAACAAAGCTAGTTCCCTCTCAGCGGTTCATCGTTTGTGTAGCCGTTGCTATGGTGACGGCCACAGAGCAGTGATTTAGAATGTGATTTAGCTTTTGTCGGAACTACCTGCGCCTTTAGCATTCTTAGCACAATGGCAGTTAGCTTTAGCATTCTCATTGGTATAAACTTGCATGATTGCTCTTCTGTTGTAGTTTCAGGTTTTAATGGGTTTGATGTGGTCTGTGACGGTGTGAAAGTGTGAGCACCACAGTTTTTTTTTGTTGTTGTTGAAGTGAACGCAGGTAGTTTTTCTCTTTCTCATGTAATAGCCTACTAGGTTTCACGCTGTTGGCTAACGTGTCATTGTTTACAGAGAAACAGACAGAAAAAACAGGAGCCGCAAGAAACACAACACTCTGGCCTATGGGCTTGAGAAGACAGTTGTAGTAATGTGAAAGTACTTGCTAACAACAACAAAAAAACATAAAAACGTGATACTTTTTACTAGGGCTACAACTAATATTTTCCTCATCTTTCATTAATCAATTAGTCATTTTGGGTCAGTCAGTCAGACCCCAAAAAATTCAAGTAGTTGGTTGAAGATGTTCTTGATTTGTGTATTTTGGGGTTTCTGTAGGTTTTTAAAAAGTCTTGAACAGAAAAGTTTGAATTTAAAGCCATGAAAAGTTTTAAATTTGATGCTGCAGGGCTTAAAATGTTTGCACAGAACATATTTTTTTAATAAAGTCATTTTTATGAGACTTCCCTGTTTCACACTACTGCAGTTTGTTGGAATATTCTCAATACTATAACACAATTTATTTGGTTGATGTAGGCTAATAGAGCAAATACATTAAATTGCGTTCTTTTTTTGTTAATTCATTCGATTTTTCATATTTAAAGCAAAATCTAACATTATAGCTTCAGAAAACCTTTGGTAAAGAAGCAGCATTGTGAAATCCTGAAGGTCACAACATGTGAATAGGTCCTAATTTGTATCTTTTGTGGTCTTAAAAAGGTCTTTAACAGTCTTAAATCTGGTCATTACTGTTCAGTTTAAGTGCTGCTTTTGAAACGTATGCATAGTCATAGTTAACAATTATTTGATGGTTAAATTAGTTGTGATTAATCGATTAACTCGCAACCCTACTTACAATTTACTTGCTTTTGTGGTTGTATACTACTAAAATGTTAAACCTATAGGGCTGGACAGAGATAAAAATCAATCTTTGAGCTTATTGATTTTTGCTAGTTTGGTGAAATGGTCCTATCGTAATCGATTCACTGTTTATCTCTGATTAATACCCACTTCTCATACGTCAGTCTTGTCATGCTCTGAGTTAGTGACAGCTGAGGACATGTATGCAAAATTGCATCTTTTTTTTAAGTTTTTCTTCATGTACTTCCTTATCATAAACTCATCTTTAGTTTTTTGCGAGAAGCTATTCCTTTCCAGTTTTTAAATGTCATACATGATTAAAAAAGAATACAAGTACAGTCATGTTTGCACTATTAGGCTCGGGAAGCGTCTGTGGTTACCATGGAAGTAATGGCAAATCCGCCATGTTTGTTGCAGTTTAGCAGAACTTCCATAGGAATACATTAGACAAAACGATTAACAAAAGTAAACAAAACAGCCGTGGAACAGCCCAATGAACTGCTGGGTCAGTACTGGTAAATTTATCTATCACTCTGTAGTGTCAGAATGTGATTTATTCAACGCTATTTTCGGTATTTAGCTATTTAAAATCTGCATTGGTTTAACATTAGACCAACTAAACATTCTACAGCTGTATGATGTCACAATCCCGAGCCTAATTGAGCACTTGAATATAAGCTACACCAACTAGTTTTTCAAACAACAAAAATGTACATATACAAGCCACAACTGTTTGTAGTAAGCCTATAAGAATCTATATCATCATTGTATGAACAGCAGAAATTAAAGTTTGTGGAAAAAAGTTGCGGCTTATTCTCCAGAAATAACGGTCATACAAAATATTTGCGTTTTAGTCAGTCACAATAGGCTGAAGTGTGCTTATCTACAAATATTTTGGACTGCAGTTGTTCATTGCTTTGATTTACATTCTTAACTGAAATGAATTAAATTACATACTCTTTAGGAATATGAACAGTGTACATAAAAAGAAATTATTGCATCAAAAACTATTATCGCAATAAGTTAGTGCTTGTTTTTGCATCACTTATTATCCGTTGTGGCTGCACTCAACAAGGACATTTTTGGTTAACTGAAGACATGCTATGACCAAAAGAAGACGTGTTGTGAGCTCTTTAAATGATTTATCTCTCTGATCTGACTATGTGTCTGACCAAGAGCCACAAGATCTACACATACGTTATATCAGGCCTTAGTTACAGCATGCAACTGTACAAATATTCAATTATTCTGTTTTAATTTGAATTTCTGCTCTATCTGATTACAAAAAATGTGTACTGTAATTATAAACATTAAGTTGTGTGTTTATAACAGATTATATTTGAGATTTAGTCATACTTTCATTTTATTTGTTCATTCTCTGAATTTAACCAGTGCTAATGCTTTAAAGTTGGGGTAGCTAACTTTTTTAGTTGTAAATAAGTAAGCCGTGTGCTTTCCACTAAAAAGTATATTGTAAATGCAACCCTTTGTGGAAAAAAAAGAGCTGAGTACTGTCTGAATTGAATAACTCTGAGCTTATGTGATCCTCTCCAGTTTGGGGTTTGTAAAAAGAGGGTTTTAGGCCGAAATTGTAACCAAAAATGAATAAATATTGATTGATATTAACCATGTGTCAAAGGATTTATGAGAGGAAGTTATCAGATTTAAAACTTTAATTGTGTTTTCAATATGAAAATCAGACACGTTTAGTTAAGTATTCACACACACAAAAAATTGTTTGAACATGTGATTTCAAATGTGTAGTAAAGAAGTTTCAGTAGAAATAATGAGATAAAGTTATGCATTTAGGACATTATTAAGAGTGTGTGTTATGCCACATTTTTGCTTGTTTTCGTTAGATGTCGCGAGTGCCTGTCCCGGTGACTTTGGGCCTTAGGCGGGGGAGCACCCTGGATAGTGACTAACTCAATGCAGGATTAAAACTTACAGACAGACAATCATTCTCTCTCATTCATTCACTAGGGGAAATTTACACTGATACACAATTAACGTACCAAGAGAGAACCCATGGTAACACAGGCAGAACATGCAAACACCACCCAGAGAGATCTTGAGAGGTTGACCTAACCCTAAACCACAATCTCTTTATTTGGAAGCTGTCTGCACCCTCATCAAAACATGTAAATGAGTGTATTTTTGTTAGTAATAAGACATTTTTTGCTTTTAAACTAAAACATTATGTAAGTTAAAGTATTTTGTATCAGATCTTTACAGTGACTCTGCTTTGAAGTGGATGAGCAGGTTAGAAACTCAGCCGTGCCGACAGAATAATTATAGGCAGACGTCTCTCTATTGCCTAGCGACTGTAAAGCTATTTCATGGTACAACAATAATAGGACCAGCTCTATACATCAGAACCAAAAATATCTCCATGCAAAACTGGAAGTGGTTTAAGACGGGCTCACGAGTTCACTTTTCAACAGAGCTCCAACTCCGCAGGACACAAAGTAAGTGGGAAAAACTTTATTTAAATTAGATTGTGTAGGGAACATTTTTACATTTTTGTGATTGATCAGGATCAGATGGGGACATAGATAAGTCTGTGATGTAGGTTTCACTCCTCTAAACAAATGAGTTGTCTGAATTTGCATGTTCTATGCGTGCAACAACTTGAATAACCTACTACTTTGTTATTGTGTGTAGTAAACATGGCAGAAAAATGTTAATGTGCCCAGTTTGTTTCTTCAAATATTGGTGTTTTCTGTGTGTAGTCTCAGAACAGACAACAGAACAGATTTCTCTAATGATTACACATTAATACCATGAAATAACTACACAAATACCAGACAATTTCTAAATAGAGTGGATAGAAGGTTCCTGGTTCGACTCCCACACGACCAGAGTAGAATTTTCATGTTTCTCCCAGTGTCCAGTGGTTTTCTCCGTGCGATCTGGTTTTCCCACTGACCAATAATGTAGATTAGGGCAGTGGTTATCAACCTGTTTAGAATGCAAAATTATTTCAGGGGGTCCCCAGATCATGTGAAAAATTTAACATTACGATCTTAAACCATTTTTAGCAGCTGCAAATGTGATAGATGTCTATCCCTATTTGCTGGCCTACATGATGAATTTATCTAGGTTTATGTCTTGAAATTAAAAATAAGACTAAAATCAACTTTGTCACTTTGGAGGTAGCCTACATTTTGTTTGAGGGTCGCGAATAGCTACGGTTGTTATTTAGGAAGTCGCGACTGAAAAAGGTTGAGAACCACTGGATTAGTGAACGCTTGGTGGTGGTCGGAGGTTTAGGCGCCAGGTGTTCAGGTGACTTGCTTTGGCTGAGCTGCCCCAGGACAATGTGATATATACTGTACTTTTCACACCATTGAGCGCACCTGGCTATAACTCCATTTAAATAAGAAAAATTACAAAGTAAATATATAGACCGCCCTTGTTAATAGTAAGTGGAAGAATTAACAGTGAAAAACATTTCACTAGATCATTGTGTAAGCCGCAGAATTCAAAGCTTGTGAAAATGTAAAGGCTTATAGTTCAGATACTACGTAAATAAAATAATTGCAATTGGATTTACGATTTATGATTAAAGGTGCATCGTGTAACTTTCTGGAGGTTTTAGGTTAACTACACAATTCAACAGAAACAAGATAAAATCCTGCTTTAGAACATTTGTATTGCAGATATATGTTTTATGCTTCATTGTCAAAAAAAAAAAAGTCTAAAGGAACAACTTTTCTCTTGATCATATAATAGTTCATTTTGCTGCCACGCAATCCCGCTCAGAATAAAGTCATGCATTTCTATTATTTGTTTAGTGCCTCAAAGACATCTAAATCAGAAAAACTTTTATTAAGGTTATTTTTTTTGTCAAAAAGTTACACGATGTCATTTCGTTTTCCGTTTGATTGTGTCCGGAAGAAATTACATGAAGTGACAAAATAATTTTAAAAAATCACATGTGTTTTGAAACATGTTTCTTTTTAAGCTACAGAGCCAGCAGTAAGGATATGGATTATTGAAACCAAAAACCCAGGTCTCATATTGTTATATGCAATTTTTAAAATCCATCTAGCATGGCTCCCATTATTATAAACTTTATGTATACTGCAAAAAAAAGAATTTAACCTTATTTTCAGAAATGTCGACAAATTTACCATATATTTATTATTTATTTGAAGACATTGCTTCTTACATTTGAGCCAAATATTTGCCAATGGGTTGAGACAGACATTTCACCTAAACCATTGGCATATTTCTATTTTTTATTTCATTTAACAGGTCAGAAATGCCTTGGACCCTAACCTAATCTTATTCAGTTAAAATTACTCAAATCTAGATTAAAATTCTGAATTCAGGTCATTTAAAGCAAGGTTAGATATTGATTTTTTGCATTAATCTGAGACCAAGAATATAGGGCATTATAAAATATGCAGCCATATTTCAGCTTGATATCTGAACCTGATATTCTGTCAGTTTAACATAAAACGTGTCTTCAAATGTATTAGTTGAGGTATTATTATCAGAGAAATGTGAAATATTTGACAAACTAATCACATAAATGCAGCAATTTAATCATATACCGTAATTTTCCAGTTTTATAAAGCACTTTGATTTACTTATTCTACAAACTCTGCTAAACTTGTCTTGTGTATTTAAAGGTTTACGACATTACTTTTATTATTTATGTCTTTTTGTAACGATTTTTGTACTAAATGATATACTCGATATTTATTTTTTGCATACCTTCAAAACAACATTCACAATAGTATCTAAAATCCAACATATTGCACACCATATGCCCCTCCCTAGTTTCATCTAACAAAATGTTATGCACACATTTCAACATATTTAAATTCTCCTTGTTTTGCATGAACTACTTGACACTATTGTACTTTTACTACAACATAAGCAGGTCATCACTTTGCATCTTGTTCGCTGTAAACCACAATTCTGATCTAAAACGGCTCAATAATAGAAACAGGTACATTCACTTCCTGTTAAAAACTTCAGAACTGATACTGACGTTTCAACCACAACAAGCCGGATTGTCGTGTACGTGTTTTTATTTTTGAAAACTGGCTTTGTGATATTTAAAACTGTGTGTGTGAGTCTTGCGTTGTAGACTTTGATGTCGTAGGGTCAGATGTGGGCAGGAGCAACTTTTTTAGCTATTGATAACATTCTTTGCAAAGATACATCCAAATGTTTCACACAAAAACTGCATTTAGCAATATTTATTTTAGCTGCCGTTCATCTGGTCGGCCGTGTTGTGATGTCAAACAAAGCATGAATACTAGAATTAGGAACAAATTTTTTGAGTTTAGCAGATTTCACATGTTAAGTAAAATTATCTGCTATTGCCAATGGAAAAAAACTGTTTGTACTTAAAGTAGAAAAATACATCTTCTTAAAAACCTAAGTCACCTAAATCAATAAATAATATTTAGACCAGTTTTCAATATGATCAAGATATGAAATGGACTGACAAAATTTTACCTTTCCCAAGCATTATTTTTTGCAGTATTGGTCAAAATTAATGAAACATCACACACACTGACTTGGCTTTTGAAACATAAACAACAAATCGATTAATTAAAGGAAAAAAATAGATTGAATAATGATGCTGTGATTGAATATCGGTAGTCACATGATATAGGTACAGCCGATGTGCCAACCTGATCTCACATGAAAGCAAATGATTAGCACGATTTCATGCTTTTTTGCATAAATATGACATGTGTTGTAGCTCCTTTTTATTTTGGTTGTAAAGATGTGTTATTATTTATGAATATTACAGAATTCCTATGCTAACCTTATACCCCAAGTTTCCTAAACTTACCCATTTTAGTAACTTGAAGCCTAAACTTACCCATTAAACCTAAAGAAAATGTCCCCACCTACCAAAACCTGTGTATGTTTTAGCACTGTTTATGGCAGTGGTGCACAAAGTGGGGCCCGAGGACCAATCTCGGCCCGCCAGGGGTCCAATTTGGCCCGCAAAGGGGTGCTCAGGTCTAGTAGGTCAATCTGTTTGATTAAATTTTGTATTGATAAGACTGTCAAGTGACACCAAATCAAGTGTAATCTCCTTAAACATCTCAATAAAAGACCAATGAATCTTCATCTCTTCACAAATAAACTTTTCAAATGCAAAACAAAATTATGTTTGGCCCTCAGCATGCTTCAACGTAATACATTTATGCCTGCTGAGGAAAAAAGTTTCAGAACCCCTGGTGTATGGGCTGATGTTGACCCAGAGCTTGTTATACTGTACAAAGTTGTTGCACACCCAAAAACTGACAGTGGCACAGCAGTATGACACTTTTCTAACCAGTTAACACAGTTGAATTTAAAAAAGTAATTTTCAACCAGGGCTAGTCCACTTTATTTTACAGAGGGACAGATTTTATCAAGGACCAAGGCTTCTGGGACGTTTGTTGTTGGGCCAAACATTCACAGGGCTGGATTTGTTTCTATAGTGATAATAACTAGTGCTGTTTTTATCGCTTTACAAAATGTCAAAAGATCTAAACCAGGACCAAACAAGGTCTAAAGCTGAAATTAAACCAGGTCTGAAATAGGACCAAATCAAGTCTAAGTGATCACCTTAAACTGGATAATAAGTGAATAAATGCTTAAATTAGGTCATATTTATCTATATTTGGGCATATTTTAACTGTCCTAAAACAAGATTTGCCAATAGAACAAGAGCTTGTTGCTTGGATTGTTGCTAAAACCTGAAAAACATCCCTTGTTGTCACCCTAAAAAACCAGTGACCCAAGTTTGCTCTGATCCACTCAAGTTAATATTCTTGTTATTATTATGTGTTGTGAACAGAAATCTTGACATTTGCGCACACTTTGGGGAGTTTTCTGTGGGTGTGTTTGAGCAACAGATGATGACACAGGAATGAACTGAAGTACTAGTTATTGTGGGATGGGTGTTTCTCTCAGAAGTTTCACTGTTTTACGCCACTTCCTGTTGCAAAGGCACAAAAGACAGAGTTCAGAGAGGATAAATATGAGCTCTATAGAGACTCATATTCAGCCACAACAGAAATAAGTGTTTTTGTGTTTGAATATAATGTTTTACCAAGTCTATTTTTAGTATCTGATTATTTATTGACTTTACACTCAGCCTGACCTCTCGACTCTTTGTGACTCACTTGGTACAATGTGTGAATTTTGCGGAAATAGCTTTTTACAGTTGAGCATTTACTAATTACGTAACTGTCAACATAGTCACAGCTTTGTGCGTATTCACTTTGAAATTACTGCTCATTTATCATCCTCTCTTTTGATCATTTGTAATAAACGCAGTCAGAACCAAAAAATAAACATAATTGGGACTATATTTTATTGGCAAAACAGTCATAGAATCTAAAATGATGTGTGTTTGTAACTATGACCCAGCTTGAATATTCAATGTAAGTAGATTTTGCAGCTGTCAGTATGAAGTTATTGTACAACTTCTTTCATTTAAGTATTCAATTACTTATTAACCTTTATTTAACCAGGTTTATCAAGTTAGACCTGACATGTTACACTAGAAGATTGTTTGTAAAATATGGCAAAAATTCCCTAAAGTTACATAAATGTGACAAAGCTGGACATTTCCTGGAACATTTTACAATGAGCTTGATCTATTTGTGGGATTCATAATGCTTCCAAATGCTTCTCAGTCTGCTTTGGTAAGGTTCAGAATATATCTTTAATATAATGTGAACTGCAATGTTATCATACAATCTAAGGACTAGAGCTGTAGTCGACTAAAGAAATTCTTGGTTGACTAAAGACATGTCCCATTGACAGATTAATTGACTAAAAATGAGGCGAGGCAGAAGCTCGAGAACTAAAAATATATTAATTTGACCCAATCTGTGCTTGAGAAAACTAAAAAATGTATATGGAGTAAATGAAAAAACAGCAATTATACAGAAAATTTACAGAAAACAGTGTATTTGTTTCTAAAAAGGTCCCAAATCTTCAGCTGATTCACACCTTTTTGTTGTTGTTCAATATAAATCCCTATGATCAAAATAAAGTAATTGATCGACTAAAAAAATGTCGGTCGACTAAGACTCTACTCTATCAACCAATTAATTGACTAAACAACTAAAAAAACAGCTTTACTAAGGATGTTACCTGGGAAATGCATAATTAAATGTCAAACATGTATAAGTTAAAGGTGTCAAATAATCTATGTAATACAACTTACGTGATATAGCAAAAGGTAATAGCCTATAGCCAGATACCTCTAAGGCGCAATACTTGATTTTCAACTTCCAGAAAACATAAATAAACAGAAATAATGAATTTGAAACTTTTGATATCAGCTCATACGTTTTTATCTCATACGTAAAGAATTCTGAGCTTCCAAATTATTAATCGAAAAGTGTTTGAAGCACTTGTGACTTGTTGGTATTCTGCTAACAAGAGTTAGCCACAATATTGCTACAACAATAACAGACACACTCCCTGGATTTTGGTGAACAAACAGCACATTATTTAGACGGGACACTGCAAATTTATTTTCACCTCACTCATTGCTTCAACATGATGCAGTAATTGTGCTGTTGGGAAATGGATTTTAAGTTATTTTCTAATTAAACGAATTAGTTATAATGCCTTTAATAATTATTTCCTGATTTGAATATGTAACAAGACCCTATTCCATTCAAAAGTTACCATATTTAGGTTTTTAAATTGCTTAATTGCTATTACAAAGTCGGCCTTTTACCATACCTGGAACTTCATGAATATCAGGACCAATATAGGACTACTTCTAACGTCTTCTCTTTCTTTTTTCCACAGGTGGACAATGATCACTCGGCCGTCTATGTCAACGTAGCCCAGGTCCGAAAGAGCCTCTGCGACTCCCTTCCTTCTGCCCCCTCCTCCTACTCTCCGTCCTATCTCGACTCTGAGGGATGGGAGGTACATTTTGACCAGGACAGCGGTCAGGACTACTACTACCACCCTGCCTCGGGACACACCACCTGGAACAACCCCTTCACAGACTCCTCCCCCTCCGAACTTAAGCCCTGCACTTACTCTCCGTCACCTCCGCAGTCTCCGCCCCTTTCCCCGGCTACGCCCTCCTCCGACTGGGAAGAGTTAGTGGATGAGAGAAGTGGTCGGACCTACTTTTACAACCCGATGTCTGGGGAGACGTCTTGGGACCCTCCTGTGATGGAGCCTATGAGCGTGCACAGATTTCACGAGGACGGCCCGGTAAGAGAGGACACAGGCTGCTCCATTTAGCTACGCTGTCCTGTTTCAGAAAAGCCCTGGGGGAATGCTGCATTTGGTCTGATTAGAAAGGGTTTAAATCGCTCCCACCTACATAGACAAGTTCTTTTAACAAGATTTGAATGTGCCTAAAACTTTAAAGCTGCATCGTGTAACTTATCGGTTTTTGTCGCTTGCTTGAATCTATTTGCAGCAGGTGAAGTGAGTGTTATAGATTTGCAGCAGGCAACATGACCTCTACATTAGAAACGTTTTATGGTTTAATAGTTTGATCAGTGCATCCAAGCAAAAACAAGCTTTTAACAGAGGATGTACATAGTCTGTGCTGGGTCAGAAGTTTAAAAATATATCTACCATGACTCCAATCATGGCTTGTTTAGTGTAACAAATAATGATAGTCATGTTTTGATATCATAACTGTCATTGTTAACATCATATATACGTTTATAATCCTAATTGTGGTCTGGTCTATACAAATTCAAACACATAAGAAAATACACAGTTAGTGGTCTTATTTCAAAATGACAAAAAGAATAAACTGTGTAAGATTTAATACACTCTCATTGTAGCAGGGGAGATCAAATATTTTTACCTGAGGGTCATCTTCAAACCCAGACAAGTGGTGGAGGGTCAGACTGCATGTTAGCAATTTTTTTAAACAGGCTTTTTAATCTACTATTTTGACAATTTTTTTATGATAAATATTAGTGCATCAAAGACACATTCTCCATAGCTAATGATGTGTTCCTGGGAACTGGGATATTTCACACTTCCCACTTGTACAACTGGTAAATAGCACTTGCGATCTTGGACCTGGTTGAGGAAGTCCCACTTCACATAAGAGATCAACATTCACGACAAAAAGTGAATCTGAGGAGATTAACTGCCACAAAAACAATGTAAACATTGGTTATGGTTATTTAACATTACTTTTGTTTAGCCTAAAGGTTAGCATTAGCCATAATGTTTTACTTACCAGTTGATTACATTGGAACGCTTTGAACTGGGAACTGGTAGGTTTCAACTGGGAAATATCCTAGTTCTCAGTTGCCTGGAACGCAACATAAATCATTAAAAAAAAAAAAAGAGTAGCTTTTTTTGTGTGTGTCACAGTTTGCTCAGGTCTGCAGTGAATATTCTGTTGAAGCTATGTTTTCTGTGGGAAAAGTAGGGTGAATCGCCCCGTTTGAGGTGGGTCTCAGTGGACCCTGGAAGGGGTCGTTTCCACAGTTCACCTTGGTTCACCCTGAGGCACAGTTTTTTTTGCAAAATGATTGAACACATTTGAATGCATGCTCAGGTGAAAAACAGACAGAAAAAGCAGAAAGAAACCAAACACTGACTTGAGCCTATAACACATTGTTGCATTTTGCGCAAGCACAACTAGGCTATTTATAGCACGACTTAACTAAGTAAGTTGTTGTTAAGTTGTGCTATTAATATAAAAAAAAGTAACTTCAATGTATAATGCATTTAACATAATACAACCCAATGCATTACATAAAATTAGGATAAAATATGAAAGAAAAGTGATATAAATAAAAAAGTGGACATTGGAATGTTTTTTGTTAATTCTAGCCTTACCTTTGTTTCACCGTGAGCCAAGAACCTGTAATGAAAACCCAGACCACATTAACAAAAAATCTAAACCCATTAACAAAATGGGCTCAAGACACTCCAAGGTGAACCAGTCTGAGGGCCTTTTTTTTTGTTTGCAATGTACTAAAATTATGTACAGTACAATGTAAATATTTGTTTCACTCGCCGTCAACTTCTCAAATATTTGTTAATTGCAAAGTGTGGAGAAAAAAGTTTAATGCAACACAAGAAGGTTTTTGTGCAATTCAATGCTTAAATTGAATGATGGAGCATCACCGTCATGCACATTTTTATATTTTAAGAATGTAATTGAGATCTGAATATGTGTTTTTGAATGTAACGATGCTTTCCAAAATGTACAGAGGAGCTGAACCTGGGACCCTCTTGCTGTGAGGCTGGAATGCTAAACCTTCAGCCACAATGTCTATTAATAATAATTCCACATTACGCAACAGTGGCTCATAATGTTATGCTTGAAAAAACTTGGGAGGTGCAAAAATACCACAGGGGAAGTTTTGTTATAACATTGTCAGAAACTGCAACATAATATTGTTCTTTTTTTTTTTTAATAGTCACATTTCCATTTAACAGAACTTCAGAAAAAAACAAAGTAAGATATGTTCCTCTTTTTGCTTATCGTCTGGAACAAGATGAGCAGAAATAACATTAGTGGGTCATGGAAGTGTGATCTGTCAAAGTCACGAAGCTTTGAGTAAAGTGGTGCGAGGCATTTCAAGGGTAATAAGCACTCAACATGTGCTGCGATGCAAACAGTGCTCAGATAAATCTATAGAAAAATCCATCCATCTCTCTAATATAGGCACAAATTACATAAGTGGATTGATTTTGTCCGTTTCACTAGCACATATACATTCATTTGACAAGCTTTAAATAACAAAGCTCTTATAAGCTAATGTGTTTTGCTCCAAAGCCGCGTACAGGAAGTCTTGTTTTAACTTTAGGATGGTGCCATTGGAGGTCACTTTTTCTAAAAAGGCAATGCCCTTCTTTCTTCTCTTCATGCATCCCTTGGTACAGAACAGGCACAAGCACTAAACCAATAGGAAACAAAGAGTGTGTTTGAACAGACAGCAGCCTTAAATTAATTGTCAGCTACAACATCTTAGATTCGCAAAAAAGACTGATTGTCACATACACTATAAAAAATCCTAAGGCCAGTTAGTCAAAGTACCTTAAATCTTTATGTTGATATAACTTGATAATGTGAGTCAAAGATTTTCAACTTAGATTTTTAAGTTAGGAGAGAGAGAGAAGTGGAGAAAGGGAGAGAAAGAAAGGGATACGATAGAGAGGGAGAGGAGCTATGGTAAAAGAGAAGGTGAGAAAGAAGTGGTTGAGTGGGAGAGAGAAAGAAAGAGAGACAGAGGGTAAAGGGAGATGAGAGAGACAGAAAGGACAGAAGAAATAGGAGAGAAAGGGTGTGAGGGAGAGGGAGAGAAAAGGTTGAGAGAGAGAGAGAGAGAGAAGGATGAGAGGGAGAAAAGGAGAAAGGGATGAGAGAGACAGAAAGAACAGAGAGAGGAAAGAGAGAGTGAGGGTAAATGGAGAGAGAGGTGAAGGAATGATAGTGAGGGAGAGAGAAATGGATGAGAGAAAGAGGAATAGAGATGGAAAGGGTGTGAGAGAGAAGGGTGTGAGGGAAAGGAAGAGAAAGGGTTGAGAGAGAGAGAGATGGAGGAGAGGGAGAAAGGGATGAGAGAGACAGAAAGGACAGAGAGAGGAAAGAGAGGAGTGAGAGAAAGGGATGAGACAGAGAACAAGAGAGACAGGAGAGCAAAAGAGAGGGAGAGAAATGAAGAGAGACAAAGAGAGAATAACAGACAACTCACATACAGTACATCAGTTTAATTGACATAAACTTTTAGACAGAAATTGTTCTCATTGCTCAGTATAAAGCTCTATAGAGGAGGTGGAGAGCAACTGGTAGAGAAATGATATGATAAGAAATATACTGTACAAAACACATTTTTCATTCACAGCAATTCACATAGTTGGAGGGAGGAGCAATTTTGTTTACAATCATTGCAGTGTAAGTCTTGCATAATATGTGCTCCCTAACAAAGCCACACACTCTCTTGTCTATAAAAGGAGAAAATTCTCGTAAAAAGCGGTCTTTAATGTGTTTGTTGATGGTATCTGTTTGGGCAGCCGCCTCTTCCTGAGGAGGACTACCCCCAGGAGGACTACCCCCAGGAGGACTATCCTGCCGTGGACCCGCCTGAGCAGTATGAGGACCATGTGGGCGCCGGTGGAGTGTCTCCCACCCAAGACTTCAACCTGACCCATGCCACCCGCACAGTCATCCCGCGCCCCTCTCTGACCACTCCCACCGGCTGGAACCTCACTGTGGAGCCCAACGGGACATGGGTCTTCACCAACGAAAACACACCGGAGCAAGTAAGTCCTGATGCTTTTTATGCCAGTAGTTTTTACATTTTGCTGTATAAAAGGGGAATAACACAGACAGTGAAAAGCTTAGGATTTGCGGACTATTGTTAATGGTTTATCTTGTTTAAGTTCTAATAATTTACATCAAAAGCAAAAACATGTTATTTTTTACAACATGTATTTATGATCTAATTACTGTAACTGTATTTTTAAACTGTCATACATGTAGGGCTGTACTATTTGTCAATTTTCAACTTTAATTATGATTATTGTTGTAATTGTGTATTCAAGATGATCAGTCGAAACTCATAAACGTGTTTTTATAAGCTCAGATACTGTATTTTTTAAAGTTGCAAAAGTAGATCACACAGGCAGGTTCTTTACAATTGTAGAATACATTTACAACAGAGAAGAAATATCCTTTCATCTCTTTACTTTCAACATTTAAGAGGCACTAATGCTTTGGCCTCTTTCTAAGTGAATAATTATTTGAATAATCATGATTTCCATTATGATTTAAGCACATTTGTTTTCATCACAATCGAGCCCTACATGCATGTATTTTCAGTCAGTGAGAAAGGTGGATTTAACAATAAAATGCAAAATAGCTTTGATAGACTTCTTAAAGCATTTGAATTGAGATACAATTTAAGTCAAGTTTGTTTTTATTGCTATTTTTGTTTTATGAACCACTTGATTTTGCAACTTATCAGGTACAGGCTAGAAATAAATGTATTTATTTCAGAAAATGTAGCCAGTATTGATGTTTTGCATATTTTGAAAACAACAGGTGAGACATTTCCCTGTGCAGCAGCTGTTAAAGCGTGGGGGCATTTTGGTCAGAAAGGAAGAAGAACAGACATTTAGCAAGACGAATGGGAACGTCTAGACAACTCAGGAAGGAGTCAGGAAGAATTGTCTTAAGAAGCTTTTGTAGGGCGTTCCAAATTTAAAGGAGATATTTTGTGTTTTTTAACTGTTTAGTAGCACTATGACAGGGGTGGGGCAATTATTTTTACTCAAGGGCCAACAATTGTATAAAAAAAATTGTCATGATTGCAAACAAATTTCTTGGACAGAATATAAAAGACCAGTACAACTAAAAAGTCTGCTCTACCATAACAAACTTATAATATTTCGAGATTAATCTAATAGTTCTCTGAAAATAAAGTTGACGCCTAAGGAAGTATGATATATAATATAGTATGAGAATAAAGTTGAAGCCATAAAGAAAAGCTATTTTGTAGAATAAATTGAAGTTTTAGCAAATTAAAATTGTAATTTTACACTAAACATTTGTCAGGACTTGGACTTGGATATTTGCCTCAATATTTGTCCCATGATCCAATTTTAATCTCTTTTTATGTCTTTGACTTTATTCTTATACCATTGTGAATTTAATCTCAAAAATGTTACAAATTTATTGTTGTAGTCCAAGGTTTTGTCTCCTAAACTTCGTCTGCACTGTGACATACTGTGCCAATCAGTAATTTACATTTCTAAATTGCAGAACACAAAATCTATCCAATACAACTTAGAAATATAAACATGTTCGCTGACTTCCTGTTCAAAACTGCAGAACTAATAAACCCCACCTAGCTACATGACCATTTTAAACCTTTTGAATCTGAATTTTTAAAGTAAATACAGACAAGTGGATGAGGATAGGTGGTAGGTGAAATTTCTTAGCATTTGAGCATCAGCTGCAGTACAATAAACAAGATTACTCAAACACGCATGAATCAATCCAAATAAACTAATGCTGACACTGTTATAACAAAACAGAAACATAAGACTTTACATAATAAGTTCCTTTTAAGAGCTTCATGTTGTTGTAAAAAAAGACTAAATGGGCGTGTGTCAGTCAAATCCAGCGCTGACCTTCTCCCGTGCATTTGCTTACACTCGTCTCTTTTTCCGCCTGTTGTGTAACAGTGGATCAAGTCAGTGGATGAGCAGGGCCAGACCTACTATTACTGAGAGGCGGCTCCAAATCCGAGTGGACCCTTCCTGAGGTAAACGCAACTCAGCTTTTTCACACTGCAATTACACAACACCGTTTTAAACATTTAATTTTCTTTGGATAAACACCTGTATGTGCCACTGTAGACTATAGGATCTAAAAGTGAGCATTGAAGAGGGTAGATTGTTAAAAAATACTGTATGTATGTTTTTATTGTGTAAGTAGGTTTGAAAATGTTGAAATTGTGGAAATAATCATTGGAAAAGGGGTTTTAAAAAGGTATGCTAATAGGTGGTGAATTCAATAGAAATATAAAGTTTAAGCCATACTTTGGAACATTCTTAATTTGGACAAATATGTTTCATGTTCTAAAGTGAAAAAATATAGTTAAAGGTGCTCTCATTTAGCAACAATAAAAGTCCATTTTGTTGCCATTTAAGCCTGCTCCATGTAAAGAACAACAATTATTCTTTATTCGTGCAACAAAGCCACAGACATTACAAGAACATGCTTTTTTGTAAGTTTATTTCTTTGTCAGAAGTTACATAATGTGTCTTTAGAACAGGGCTTAAAGTTCTCAGTCACTGTGACGGATTTTAGTCAATAAAAAAAAAATAGGAACATTTTCATTAGTGATGTTTTCTTAAACGTTTATCTGATAAGTGCTACCGTATCTAACATGGCCCGTCAGACGTTCTGTCGATTTATTCACATTAAAAATTCTTTGTCCAAATCTGACAAGGTAACAATAGTAACATATCATATTACCATGCAAGAACTGCACCTGTAAAAGAGCAGAAGAAATTCCTGTAAAATCCACCAAAATGCAGGAAATTACTTCTATTTTCAGCAAAAGTTTCCGGGGAGGACCCAGACCCTCTTTTATGCAAGAGTTTAGCCTATATACATTTCTCATCTCAACTCAAAATTTCTCATCACAAGCTTCTCCTTATTACATGGATCTCAAATATCATCATAGCTAAGCTGTAAATGTAATATAACTAAGATCAGACCTATTTCCTTAAAACATAGATTAAAATGCAACTAAAATTCCTGTTTTAGAATCAAAATGTAAAGAATAAGATATTATAAGCTGCAAACAATGTTACAATGTTATCTTTCTGCACTTGGTTGAGTAATTTCTTCAGGCTTTTCACATACAGTATGTTGCTTAATCCCAAAAAATATTTTAATACAATAAATCAAGAATGTTATGTTGCCAGAGCTGTATTTGTATTGATGTTGTTGCACAGCACGTTTTATTAAAGCGCTTTGTAAATACATTTGGATTGGATTGAACAAGACACATTTTGACACATTTCTGGATGATTATAATGTATTATTTCAAGCTACTAAAAAACAGTTACTTATTTAGGTCAGTAATGCCCCCGTTTGTGAGCTGCTCTATTTAGATTTCGTTTGGCAGGGTTTGGGTTAGTGACTTCCTGTCTAGTGAAACTACGCCTGATGAGATCAAATAATTGCTAAAATGTAAATGCTTTTGTAGAGGCGGTGGTTAAGAGCAGGCTTGTGAATTGTTGACAGTAATAAACTTAACTTGTGTTGGCTGTAAATAAGAGTATAAACCCACAACAAATCTAAAAATGACTAGTTTGAATAAAACAAATCCACTTACAAATGAAAGCGCTTCTTCAGCATGTGTAATGAAAACTTTCTCAGCAGAACATATGCCTACAAAAATAAACAAATGTCTGTTTTCTATGTATTGCGTAAATACTATATTTGAATCTACTGCCAACAATATCCACTGACATGTGTTAAGACATTATAAGTCCATCCTTCTTGTAAACTTAATAAGTCGAGACACTGCAGGCAAAACTTTCTTTATTTGTTTTGCATTTTCTGTCTGTTCTTCTGTCTTCTGTTCACTTTGATCTCTAAGTATGCAGGCTTTTATGTCGCTTCTAATCATGTTTTTCTATTGCATTAAATGTAATAGAGCTATAATGTATTGACTTTTTTAAGAATGCATTGTGCTGCTTTTGCACGCCAAACTGTACAATCTTGGACTAAACAAGATTTTTTTTTACAGAATTTATTAAAGTCTTAAAGCGAACCTGGATAAATCACATGTTTATCCTAAAACACTTATAATATCATCACTTATATAAATACAGGACAAATACCTTGAAAGTATTTGTAGTTTTATTAAAATAGTGTTATGAAGAAATGACATGGAGGCTGCCATTTTGCTGCGGTTATGACATAAAATAGTGTTTCAAGGTAACAGGCAGTAGCAAACATGAATTCTGGGTTAAACCTTGTCAGTTTGAGCCGGAGCAAAGCCAAATACAGAAGATTATGTGGAATCTAGTTAAACTGAAGAAATAAGAGGAAGAGGAAGAACTGGACACTGTCAGTGGTGTTTTTGTGGAAACTGTTCACAGATGAAATTGTGGAGTAACCATGGAAACACTATTTTATGTCATCAACCAAAATGGCGGCTCCCAGTGGCTTGAAAACAACCAACAATGACGATTTTATAAAAAATAGTAAGCAGTTATATATTTGTTTGCAATTTATTTTAATAAGCATGACCAGTTCTAGTGTTTTAGCCATATTTGTCTTCATATCCAGGGTTCCTTTTAAGTCTAAAATGTGCCAAAACATAGAATTTGTGTGCTCATTTTCAGTCAGATCTACTAAATATGCTCCACTTCCTCTCTGTAAAGTTCTCTCTGTAAAATGTATTTTCTAATACTGTATTTAAACAAAATCAACAGTACATTTAAACTTGGCTCTGTCCAATTTTCAGATTTGGTTGCTGCCAAAATGTGCAATTTTGTCATTTTTCACACATAAAATGCCTTGTCTCATGAAAGCATTACATGATGATTAAGTAAGCTAAAAGAGAAGTTCTACCATGATATCTTAAACTTAAACATTTTTTCTATTTCTTGTAGTGTCTCTTCTTAACCAAAACAGAATTATACTAGATAATTAACATTAAAGGGCCTATGTTACACAAGTTTTGGTCCTTTTTTAATGTTGCTTTTTCATCAAAAGTAGATTAGTTAGGTTAATCAGTAACCATAATTATTCAAGTGACAAAATAATCACCTTAACAAAGAATAATAATCGTGACCAATTTTGGAAACAAATTTAAGGTACATTTAGTTCTCTGTATCGGAACAACTGATGAGCAATATTTTGAGTTTACAAGAAAATAGGCACTTTTTTTGGCGCAGATGTGCTTAATGCCAAATAAATACAGTTTTTAAATTTTTGATTATTGTGAAGAGCAGGTTTTAGGGGGCTTGTTATGGAAAAGGCAAATGTTAGGTCAAATTGATAATGATATCTATTAGGTTAATACATAAAAACATGTATATATGTATATATTTTTTTGTCTTGTTAAATTTTACATTCAGAAAGTTTATTTGAGAAAATTTATCACAAAATTGAGGGAAAAGTGGTGTGTTAGACCCTGGAAATGAGAGAAAATGTCAAATTTCACTATTTTTGGTCGTGATGATCATAATCGTGAATAATCGTTAAATTGTGATATTTTGTCAAACGATAATTGTGATACTAACAATTGATACCATAACATCCCTAATCCGAAGCACACCTGCAGTTGCGTTTTGCTTCATTTACATTTGCTTGACACAAAAGTCCTGCATATGTTGAGTTATTTTTTTCCAACCTCAAAACACTCTGTTCCCCCTTGTGATGTCATGAAGTGTGACACAGGAAGCGCTTCCTTATGTTTTTAAGCTCCACACACTTTCACCACAATAGTTTGAACATTTCAACCTTGAATTAGTCCATCTTTGAAGCTACAGCTACTGTTTTAGCCTTAT
The DNA here is from genome assembly GCA_038363315.1 of Mugilogobius chulae. Taxonomy (NCBI): domain Eukaryota; kingdom Metazoa; phylum Chordata; class Actinopteri; order Gobiiformes; family Gobiidae; genus Mugilogobius; species Mugilogobius chulae. Next base: position 25,111,944 of record CM076401.1, on the reverse strand, counting down.
TTAAACTGCTTTCCTTGACTGTGTGATGAACTATATTGGACAATGTCCGTGGCATTATAAACTGATTATATCACAATGTCGAACAAAGCATTTCGAGCTTTGTAAATGTGAAAAACAAGATTATGTGAACATTTGAGAATGGAACAATGAATGAATGAATTTGGGCATGACTATAATGTGTAAACAACATTACAAAATGACTAAAAACTTACTTGAGTCAGTTGTGCATTATATAGGACCTAGTGCTTGAACAAAACTGTTTAGAAGTATTTCAATCCTGTCAAAAGCAAAGCCTGTTCTGAACAAAAAATCACTACATACTTGAGTGAGTTTTTATGAACATACTCATCACTTATTCTTACTGTACATTCAAAAATACTCAAATTAGATGATCTTGTAACATTCAAAACATTCAGATAATGTATAAAGCTAGTAATAAGTTGGTGCCAAAACAAATACAGTCTATGTTCCAAGAAAGGGAGGTTAAGGGGTCAGTTACAAGTCAATGTGAGAAAAATACGCACTGTCAGAAAGAGTTTTTGTAGTTCGATTTGTGGTGTAAAATTGTGGAATAGTTTGAATATTAGCCTCAAACAAAATAAAGATTTGTGTTGACATGTAATTTGCTCTTCAGAAGATGTATTACTGCACAAAAAAAAATAAAAATGCAGGAATATCTTATCAGGTGATTGAGTTGTGAATGCATACTGTTGTATTTTGACAGGCACCTCATCCTCCTGGACACTCCCGCGTTGAAAACGGAGGACTCGAAGTCGAAAACGCAAATGTGCTAAAGAACTGGAGGCACAGTATGGGGCCTGCTACCTTGAGCCCGGCCCAGGACGATGGGGTACGTACTTGCACCTCCCCTTCAAACATGCACCAACAAGGAGTCTCTCTCTGAGGCTTATGGGACGGGTGTGGCGCGACTGGCATCAAGGGCGTAACAGGGATTTTAACAACTGTTTAGCAAGGCAAATTTACACCAGAGCCCTGTATTTGCAGCTCTGCCTCAGGAAAAGAAAGATGAGCGAAAAAACATGTGGGAGTTGGTTCAAACGTATTACAAAGACAGACAGGGTTTAACTCTGGCCTTAGGGACAAAAAGGGTTTAAATTTAAATAAGAAGAGAACTGGCTTACAGTACAGGTAATAATCACAAATTGGTACATAAACCGGGAGACAAAAAATCAAGACTGTATGTTCAATTCTATTCTATTGCTATGAGTCCAAGTATAGGTAATTATGTTCTAGTGCTTATACCAAAAATGTAAAGAAAAGTACATTAAATTTCCTGTACCACCACTTGTATATTATAGTGAAGTTTACTTGCGTTACTTGATTATTTGCCTTTTAATAATAAGGATATTGACAACAAGAAGGCTTACAAGATTTAGTTTTATCAGTAAATAAAAGTATGATGACCAACAGGCAGCAACAGACAAAAGTGCTTCAGCTCCATCTTCATGTATTTTGCACAATATGTATCCTTAAAGCTGATGTACCTAACTTTTTCACTTGTAAATTAGTAAATGTTGTGTTTTCCTCTCAAAAGTATATGATAAATGCAGCGCTTTGTGAAAAAAACAGACAACTGAGTACTGTCTGAATTGAATAATAAAGAAGTATGTTTTTATTTAGAAGCCGAATACTGTCCTGTGATTGGCTGAGCTTGGGTGGTCCTCTCGAGTTTTACTTTGTTGTTTGTAAAAAGGTGTTTTTAAGCCATAATTGCAATCAAAATTAATATATGTCGATATTAATCATGTGTTGAAGGATTTATGAAAGGAAGTTGTCAGATTTACAATTTAAATTGTGTTTGTTGTGTAAAAATCAGCTACCCCACCTTTAAAGCTGGGGTGCCTAACATTCTATGTGTAACTAATAACACTTTGTCATTTCCATAAAATCTTTTTTTTGCAAATTTTGCATCAACAAAGTTAAACAAACTTGTTTGTGTCTAAATCTAATAAATAAACATTTTTAGTTGTCATCAGTGATCAAAAGCAGCAATCTGATTGGCTGTGCTTGGGTGGTTCGCTTTAGTTTCACTTTCTCTTTGAAAAAAATGGTTTCAAGCCAAGATTGCAACAAAAAACTAAGCCAAGTGGATATTAAATATAAGTTGAAGAGTTTATGAGATTGAGGAAGTAGTTAGTCCAACATTAATCTGATTTTGTGGTCTGTATATCAGGTACCGCAGCTTTAAGCCTGCATTTGGTCTTGTGATTGTGGATGCACAGTGCATATAATAAGCTATTCTTTACTAGAATTAATTGTTTGTTTTTTCCCCCTCAGATGCCATATCTATCTATTCAGATCATACAACTATTTGTATGATCTACTTGAAGCTTTATTATGACCATAAGTTTAATCACAGTGTTGTTTTATTTTGTCAGAGGTTTGCCCCCACTCACAAAAGAGCCACGTCGGACTACAGCAGTGACAGCTCCAGCACCGGAAACTCTCCAGAAATTCAACACAACGTCAGTATAAATGTTTACCAATCTTGCTGTAAAAAATTAAACTTAGAGAAGTCAAAAATAATCAGCTTACTATAAAACATCATCTTAATAAGCAACAAAGCTCACACAAATAGTAACATACAAATTTATGAGTGCCATGTCTACACTCCTCACCATATCTTTTCTTCTTGTTGTCTGGTTTCTCCTCTTTCTTCTTTTTCTTCTTCTTCTTCTCTCAAGGCGTTTGGTTTCAGGCCCTACAGAAACCGTTATTATCTGACGTCCAGGTGGCTGCGCTATAATGTGGGTGCTTAGTTATAACACCTGAGCGAAATCTATAGATAGAAATGTCTATCTATAATGCGCAGAAGGTGGCAAAATTATGCAGCGATCACACATCTCATGACATCAGTTTGTGCTTTCATTAGAATGTATGTACGTTTTATGGAACGCTCATGTTGTCTTCATTCAGAAAAGACAATACTTCTACTACAGGAAAATTTAAAACAAAAACGTGAATTTGATTATAATTAAGATTTGACTAAATATATTCTTTGTTTTCACCCAGATATTTTGCAAAGGTTTATAATTGTCACTTGTCCAGCAACAACAACAACATATTTAGGTGTAATTCTACAAGTGTTACCTAGCAACCATGTTGTAAATATGGGTCAAAATCTACATAAATTTCTTAGTAGTTCTGAGTTGACAAATATATAATATCTTGTAGCACTTTAAATTATTATTGCTTTAACTCCCAGAAAGCTGTGTCAGTTTTTGGGGCTTTTTGACAACACATACTGTATGTGGGGGGATTTTAATTTTCATTTCTTTGTCAATTTCTTCATACATTACTTCTTCGCTGATGTAAATTTGTGATGAAACTTTACCACAAGGACTATTACATAAAACTAAGTCCAAATTTTAAAAATAAAATTATTTGTCATACAGGCTGCAAGTTAAAATTGGTTGCTATTCAAATTTTTATTGTAAATATTTTTTACAGTTACTTCAGCAGATTTCAGAGCAAGTTTCTGTACTTTCAAGATCGTTGATTTGACTGTAGGAATTAGGTGAGAGTCCATCAAACAGATAAAACTACAATGCAAGCAAATAAAGAGATGAAAATTAATTAAATAAAGTATTTTTTTAGTCATAGGTAAAATAAAACTGGAAAACAACAATACCATTGCAGTGCTGTATGTCTGTCTTTGTATATTTTCCAACTTTCTAAATGTGCTTCGAAACACATTGTAAAAATGTACTGTATGTGCTTTTGTGTTCTCATATACACTACCTCAACCCAAATTAACGTACATATTTTAATAGTTTTTCAATCATCACCAAAATGTGAATACCTCTCTGTTTGCAGGTGCAGAATTTGGAAAAAGCCGGGATCCTCAACAAAACTAAAATATGTGAAAACGGCAAGAAAGTGAGGTAAGCTCTGACCTTTTACCTGGAACAATTTGAGGATTGTTTGTTTTTGTTATGAATGGGTCTGGAGGTGTTATGTGTCGCTCCTCAACAGCCCCCAGCTCTCTGCTTTGTTGCTTAAACGTATTGTCTTTGTCTTAGGAAAAACTGGGCTCAAACTTGGACAGTTCTTCAACACGGAGTTCTGACATTTCACAAAGACCCCAAATCTGCAGCCACAGGAGCCTCGGTACGATTTTGATTTGTCATTTTGAGTGTTAAGAGCATAAATTCTCTCATCCAGGCTTGTAACGTTGCTTCTCTCACTACTAATTTGTCATCTTTCACTGCATTCTTTCCATTTCTTCACTGTCTTCCTGTACAAGACATTTCTAGCATACTTCCATGTGCAACCTGTCCTGGGTGCACTAGCCATTGCTTTGTACGTTTGAATTAACCTTGCTCACACTAGACTGAAATGTGGATCACTTTGAATCGAGTTTAACACATTAGCCAACCATGTCCCCATGTTTGTTTTGGTTTGCTTTTATACTTCACCTTCCGCCCAAATCACAATGCTGTGTTGTGATTGGTTCAGACTTAAGTGGTAAAACTAAGTTTGTGGAGCCAGAGTCCATTAGCAGAGGGAAACAATGTACCGGTAGTTTGCGCGTTCAAAATTTACCATTGTATTTATTAGAACAATGTACAACAGTGCTATTCAACTTAATTTTCCTGAGGGCCAGATTGCTTGAAGAGCCGTGGCACCTGGGCTGAGTAGCTGCACAACACATCAGCAATTTTGCCAAAAAGGAGGTTTACAAAATATGTTTCAGAAAGGTAATAGCTACTATTATAGCGTTTGCTGGCTTTCTATTGATTTACAAAACCAAACCAACAAGAATTAGACCAGGACTAGACTCGTACTAGCCATGTCTAAAGCACCATTAGGCCAAAACCTGCTCCGGTCTAAAGCAGAAAATATACCAAAAGTAAAATGGGACCAAATCAAGTCGAAGATACACCTTGAATTCACCCTGCAAACAAGAAAAATGTGTTTATTTGCAATATTTAGAACATGGGTTAAGGGCCAAATCAGATTCTAGCTTTACAGATAATTTCCATCTGTAGTCATGGGAAGGGGAGAGGGAAGGAGGAAACCAGCGCAGACACGGATAGAACATGCAAAGTCATAAAATGGCCCAGGGTTTCATGGGAATCAAACTCAGAACCTTATGGCTGATGCAGACTTGCTTATGTCCTGTTCTAGTCATCGTTTGGTGCTGTTTTACTTCTTTGTTTAGTCCCTATTTAGTTACAACTATTGTATAATAAAAATGCATTCAAAACCTTCCCTCATTAAGTTTATTTTGCAAACAAATCTTCTGTATTTCCGCTTCTAAATGGTCTGGATAAGGTGAATTTGCCTTTACAGTTTTCATAGCCTTTTATAAATATATGAAACTCTTTGCAGTGTCCTTTTCCAACTTGTGAAAGAAAGAAAAGTAAAACTGCAGTCAGCGTAGCATTTGTTTATCTGTTGGCGCTCTCTCCCCAATAACGAGAGACACTGGCAAGCCGCGTTAATGTTTTGTGTTGGTTGTTGTCGTGAGGAATGTTGTAACTCTAAATAAACACGTTGTCTCATTACAGAACAAGACCAATCAGATCGTGCCTGAGATTCAAGTGGATTTGCGAGGAGCCACACTCAACTGGGCTTCCAAGGAGAAATCCAGCAAGAAGAATGTCCTAGAGGTGAGATGTAACGTTGCAGTTGTTTTGAGTTTAAACAGTTCTTGCTAAGCTCCAATAACAAAGAAGACAAAGGGACCTAATGCTACCTTTGAACTAAATTGTGTCAAGATGTGCTGTGTAATATTTGGTGTGGTGACAGGTAAATGTATAAAACCAGTCAAGTGCATGTGTCAGTACTTCCTGTCTACTTCTGTGGGGCTTGTGTGAAGTTAGTCTAAAATAAACACATATTATAAGCTCAGACGTTAACAGTTGTGGCTGAATGTCTTGTGAATTGTTCAGACACTTTTACTTTAAATAATTTGCCTGTTAGCATTAGCTTTGAGACATGTAGCCTCACTTAACAATCCAGGTACCAAATTTTCTTCCTCTAAACAAATGCATCATCTTAAATTAGCATTTTTAGTGTCACATATTACACAGATGTACAGGTAAGTTGTGTCAGATTGTTGCTCTTCTTTTAGCATTGTTAGCTATTTTGTCCTTGAGCAAATGCTTATAAACAAGGTCTATAATGTGCTAGTTAGAGTGCTATTTGGTCACTGAAGTCAATAATCAAGCATTTTCTTTTGGATATCTTTAAAAGTATTAGAAGCTGTTGTCAATTTCTGTCAATTCCACAGCTCTGTACTGATGTTTTATCATTTTCTTTCTTTTGTTCCAGTTGAAAAGTAAGAACGGTGTGGATTTCTGATACAGTACGACACAGAGAGCATCATCAGCGACTGGCACAAAGCCTTATCAGACACTATACGACAACTGGTAAGACTTCAAGCAGATGCCATAGCTGTGAGTCTTCTTTTTTTGATGATATAACAAAAATATACCACAATTTTCTTGAAGCTATAATAGAACAAAAACCCAGTAGTGGTCGAAGTAAAATAAAAAAGATTAACTTGCATATGCCCTCACCTACCACCTATGCCTATATATGAACTGTGTCAATTCATACACATGCTTACAAACGTGTATGAATGCAGATCCATACACAATTACATAAGTATACTCTAGTTATAATGCCCTTTAATGCATAGGTTTAGGACAAATATATAGATGACAGAGCAAGATGACCAAATAATCATTACGTGTCCTGGTAAGTCGCTAGGACAATTACTGATTGCTTATTTATTAAATTCATGCATGGAATCAACAGCTATACTGCTGTATGTACAAATTGGGGACAAGCTGTCATACGTATTTATACTTCTGCTTGCTCCTTTTGAGCTTTATGCAAACTTGGATGTAAATATCTGTTTGCTTGTCTGACAATCTCATGGTACTAGCTCAAATAAAAATATTCATTCAATCATTCATCCTTGCTCACTTGTCTGTTTGATAGTAAAGCATGTATGGTTCAAAATAGTCACATAGCCACAAATCTTGTTACATTACACTCTTAAACGGAAGAACGGAAATAACGGATCTCTCTATTTCTGTTTTACCCCAATTTTGTGTTTTACAATTACCAAAATAAAATGACTGATAGACAAATATTACAATTTATTCTTAAATACATAGAAAAAAAAAGCAATAGGTCACCTTTAAGTCCTAAATAATTTTGTATTCTCTTTTGAAGATGCACTGTGTCGCCCTCTGCAGATGAAAAGTTAACTACACTGTTCAGTAGAAATAGAAAGTTAAACCATACTTTGGGTAATTCTAATGGAGATAAACACATTTTCTGACATGATCTGAAAAATGCAGCTGAAACAGCTATAATGAAACATACAGTAGCACATCCTTCTCCGGCTATAATGGCTAATTTTGTGATCATGCTTTCTCAAAGTACAGATAGGTTTTTATTTTTCATTTAGTGCAACAAAGAAATCTAAATGACAATAACATGCTTTTATTCAGGTCATTTCAGGTAAAAATGTTACAGTCTTTAGTTGGACATTTACTTTTACTTTTATTTGAGTAAAACATTAAGAACTTGTAATATTGTGCTTCTAATAATGAGAACTTGTTACAATAAAAACCTTGGTCCAGCCTTCACCTCTTGTCTGAATTAGAATATGTTTCTTGGTGAAAAATAATGCGTAATCATGTTGTTCTTTCTATTTTATAAAACCATATCTTTATTCTTTGTGTGTCAGGAATACCAGGAGCATCAGTCAGAGGAGGATGACAACGAAAACGTCTACGAGAAAATCCCCAATTCCCCCAATATCGAGCGTGACGACAAAAAAGCCTTAGAGGAAAAGAGAAGAAGTAAATGACCTTTTTTAACACCTCTCACGTCTCTGCCATGGCATGTTCTAACCGTGTAGTCGTTTTGACCCAGTTGCTTGTATCCAGGCCGTCGAGGAGCTAAAAATACTTTGTCACAATTGAGCTTTGATTGAATGTTTTGGGTTCTTTGCAGCTTCCAGGGCCAGTGTTACTCACACGTCCAGTAATGCGGCGGATGCGGATCAGAAGAGGGTGAAGACCAAGCTCATGAAGTTCCTCCTCAAGCGTCCCACTCTACAGTCAGTCAAAGAAAAGGGCTACATCAGAGGTAAAGTAATAAACAAAATATATAGAAATGCTTTAGCAAAATGAATCATTTTCATCATATTGGTTTCTTATGTCAGTGTCTCCCAACATTTATCCTCTAACTCTGTGTTTATGATAATTAAATGAGTTTTCGATTAATGGGTTGTGAATTTTCCCATTCCCATTATTTTATTCTCTTGTTCTAATGAATGTTATGCCCAAAAAATCTTCCCAAATCCTTCAAACTGATTCAAAACTGACTATAAATAACATTTTATTTCAACTCCTTTTAATATCCTAACCTATTCCAAGTACCTCCCTGAAATTGCTGGCATATCCCAGGCGACCTCATACCCCAAGTTGGGAACACTAGCCAAGTTAAAGCAGGCCTTAGTGATACTGACAAAAATTATCAGTTCAGTATTTTTTTTTTTTTTTGGCTTATCCTGATTACAATATTAAAAGGTTATTAAGTAAATCAAACAGAAATTTGTTTAAACATGTCTTTAAATTTTGTTGCTGATGTTTAATTCACAGATAATCGGTAAATATCTGCAAAAATGATCTAAAAATTGCTCCAATATTACTTGTAGACCCTTATAAGAAAACTTACATTATAACTTTTTTCATTCATTTTGATTTAAAATAACATCAATCACTGACATGTTGTATTAAAGCTTCATTGTGTAGCTTTTTAGCCAAAAGTACAGTATTGCACTGAAATATGTACAAAAACATCTTGTTCAGTAGCCTTGCATTGCCACAAAATTAACTAAAAAATTAATTGACGAGTATGTGGTCGAAGAGTCATATTTTGCCAAATCTGTTAAAGATTTTATTTTTTTCTTTATAAGTTTTAGTCATGGTTTAAGCATTTTCTCATTTACTCAAACAAAGTTGTATTTAGAATGATTCATGCATGTTTGAGTAATCTTTATTTTACAGCGAAACTCAAAAGACACCATTGCTCTGAAAATTACAGTGACAGTCTTCCTCCCACACACTCCCACTGCTCTGGGGTTTGTTTTAAAATTCTTAAATGTATGATTCAGCAGCGTTGTGTAGCATTTTGCACTTGTCGGGGAAATAAACTTTTTTAGTTGTCAATTAGTAACCTTTGCGTTTTCCATTAAAAAGTCTATGGTAAATGCAGCACTTGGTGGGAAAAATTAGACCACTAAGTACTGCTTGATTTGGATAATAAAGAAATTTAGTTCTGAATGCAGCTTTCTGATTGGCTGAGCTTGGGTGGTCCTCTCCAGTTTCACTTTGTTGTTTGTAAAAAGAAGTTTATTAGTCACAATTGCAACCAAAATAAATACATGTACATAATATACATATTAACCAAAGAGTGTATTAGAGGAAGTTGTCAGATTTAAAACCTAAAGCCTATTTGCAGTGTGAAAATCAGCTTCCTCACCTTCAATAACTTTAAGGTTGCATGGACAATTTTCACAATTTCAAATGCGAAACTTGGTACTTATGGTAAACAGAAAAAAATATTATCATCATGTCACCTGTGGACATAGAGGGGCCGGTGAAACTTTGGGCATTAGTAATATGAGGGGCTCTTCCATATTATGACACGAAACAAATGTGCTTGGATGAAAAATGTCCCAATCTAATGTTTGTCAGTGGGATTATGCTTTACTTTTTCATCCCAAGAAAGTTGCACAGTTCAGCGCTCTGGCCTTAAAACAAAAAGGTCCTGAGTTCAGTTCAGTCAACTTGGGGCCTTTCTATGTGGAGTTTGCATGTTCTCTCCGTGTCTGCGTAGGTTTCCTCTGCCTACTCTGGTTTCCCCTACCACTAAAAACATGTCCATTAATGCCTGGTTTAATTAAAAAAGGTCATATGGTCTCTGTGATTATAGAAAATACAAGATTTCATATCAGACTATGTTTAGCTCATATAATTGGAGATTTAAGGCTACAACTGACAGACACTTTTAACCATTTGTGTCAGGTCAGATAATAAAATATAGTCAAGTTATTAACTAGCATGATTGACTAAAATTTGGCAAGGACTGAGGGAACAATGTGGCACTGTGAGTTTTTTGAAAAATCACCAACAGTTGCTGGAGTAAATATTCTAAAAATTAAAAAATATTTAAAACACACACTTAATGGTGTAAATTTCCTGTAAAGTAGGTCTAACTTATTACATTCATATCATTGCACTGCTAAATGGAAAAGCTTTGTTGATGTTTGTATGGGTTACATCTTGAAATTTCTCATTAAAAAGGCATTAAAACGCATTTATTTTGATGAACTGAAATACTTTTACAGGGGCATAAAGACATTGTTTTGCAATTAAATGGACTCGAATGACTTCGTTGCACAATTTCCTCTTCTTAATCATGAACTTTTGGCCCGTGTTTGTTTAATTTCTCTGCAGACAATGTGTTCGGCTGCCATCTGGCCACACTGTGCGGTTTGGAGAGAAGCTCAGTGCCTAGTTTTGTGGAGAAGTGCATCAAAGCTGTAGAAAAGAGAGGTAAGGCTGTTTAAAAATGAGACTATTCCTTTGCTTTTGGCTTTCTTATAAATGTCTGTTGAAACTTGACAGGTAAATATATTTAAAAGCTGTCATTTTATTAGCAGCAGTCTCTGAAAAATGATCTAATTGTCCCACTCTTGTTTGTTACAGGTTTAGACATCGACGGCCTTTACAGAGTCAGTGGAAACCTCGCTGTTATTCAGAAACTTCGCTTCAAAGCTGATCATGGTAAATTATTTGCTTTCACTGCAGTGTAGTTTTGACCATCTTTAATGGGCCCTTAAAAAGCATTTTAAGTGATTGAAAAGATTTAGCCATAAATAAGCTCTTAAAAGCAATAAAAATCAAAATGTATGTATATTTCTACATCAGCACAATAATCACACCTAAACATAATAATTATTAACAATTCTAGTGGTGCACCGATCTGATACTGGGATCAAATATCGGCGCCAATCCATGAAATTTTCCAGTATCGGTCCTATGATATCGGGTTGTGCCTTTAATTGGACGTAATAATACTATTTACTGGCTAATGTTGAGCCAGTGTGTCTCATAATGTTTGTTTTTTATTTGTATAATGTTGTTAAGTTGTTATTTTCACAATAAATTACAGTTAGATAACACTATTTGAGCCACTATTTTCAGTTTGGTCAGTAGCAGTATTGGCAGACACCTGAAACCAAAGTATAGTAAAAAAAAAAAATCTCTAAGCAATACATACTACAGATGTTCTGTGAGGTTTTCATGTGATAGCTTCTCTTTCTGTCCATTGAAATTAACAGCGTAATGCAGGGCTATTCAACTACATTTTCCAGAGGGTCAGATTTTACAGAGAATCGTGGCGTCCGAGCTGTGTAATTGAACAATAGGTCAGTTTTTTGACAGGTTTTAACATGAAGTTGCACCAAACAGTTACAGGACTAGATTCATTTCTATGGTGATACCAACTAATGCTGCATTACATTTTAAAACGGTAGCTCTACATAATGTCAAAATCAGCATAAAACCACATAAACAAATCTGAGCCGGGACTAAACCAGGTCTAAAGTGGAATTAAATCAGGACTGAAATATACACTGTAAAAATATATGCTTTAATTAAGTGAGATTTATCTTTGTTTGAGCTAATTGTAGCTGTCTTCAAACAAGATTTACCAATAGAACAAGAGCTAAGTGGATTGTTTGGCAAAAAAGTAAAAATTCTCACTGGAAAATGAGTAAAAGTGCAACAGAAATGACACAAGACAAATAGACAAAATCTTAGTTTCAGAGAAATTTCTTGAGTAATAAACCAGATTTAAATCTACAAACAAGAGAAAATATGTCTTTGTAACATTTAGAAAGTGAATTGAGGGCCGAATCATATCTTTGGAGGGCCGATTTGGCACCCGGGCCATAAGTTGAATAGGCCTGGTGTAATGTGCAAAGTTTTTACTGGAGCATTGTTCATTCAGATAAACCTTTTACATACATTAGTTCCTGGATTTATTATATCTAGACATGTTAAAAGACTGACTCTAATCATCTGAAATTTCAACATTTTGAACTAAGCATACATTTAGTCATTTAATAATTCTGCTGTCCAGTAAAATGGCTCCACACTCCAGTAGTTTTGATGTAATAGAAGACTTTTTAACACAAACATGATATTTAATAACTATTCAAAATTTGGTTGTGAAAAGCTGAAACCTTTATAAACCTTTGTGTAGTCAGCAACTCCTCCTGGTGTTGTCAAGGTGTACTGCAATCACTGTTTAAGATGTCTTATTTTGTCCCACAGTGGAGAAATGTCAGTGTTGTTTAAAAGTCTATGTTGTGTTTTTTGTGTGAACAGAGGAGCTGGACCTGGAGGACGGTCAGTGGGAGGACGTACACGTGATCACCGGAGCACTAAAGCTGTTTTTCCGAGAGCTTCCTGAGCCACTTTTCCCTTTCAGTCACTTTAACAAATTCATAGACGCTATCAGTAAGTTTATTTCATTGTTTTCTATATTTGATCAACTTTAAGACCAGTAAAGGCCAATGTACTTGTTAGTTTTCAACAGTTATGCAGCTATGAATTGACATAGCTGCAAATCCCAACTGTAATCCTATAACAAACTTGTCAGTTTTGCACAAATTTTACACAAAACTATCAGTTTATATCTGTGTTTTGGAAGGCGGCACAATTTATAACATTAAGGCTATTTTTATGGAGCAATGTTAATCAGCAAATTGCAAAGACAGCATTTTGAAGCACAAACATCATTTTCTGTGATTTTCTGCATAAAAAGTGATCTGTCCTGAAACACATCTGATTCTTTTCTCAGTTTGTCAGTATTAGGCAATTGAACAATTTTGTCAATTCTCACACAGTCAAAATGTTTATTATTACTAATACATAAGTCCCAAATATTATCGCAAACGCAAAACTGGTTAGATGGTTTTCCCAAATCGTGCAGTGCTAGTGTCTCAGGCCATGAAATTAATGTAATGTATTTTGAAAGTACAGCAACAAGTCAATCGATTAATCATCAACTAATTTAGTAATTGCATAATCATTAACTGGTCTTTATACTTGTGTTGTTACAGTTCTAAATTACTATAGTACTATTTCAGACACAATTTTGATACCAAGGAATGTACTTGGTATCTAACTATGAAACACAAAATTTACCTAAAACAGCTTTGATCTTTTGACTTCCTGTTCAAAAAGTCAGAACTGCTAAGCTCCGCTTTTTAGTGTAAAACTTTACTTTTTCAAGAACATTTTTAATGTTGTAAATTGGCTTTGTGAACATTTTGAACGCTACATTATTTAATTGGAACCTGAATGAAGTAGATGCAGAGAAGTGGGCGGGGATAGATGGTAGGTGAATCCAAGCACTGGAGCATCAGCAGCAGAACAATATAAGATTACTCAAACATTCAGGAATCAAACAAAATACAACTTTGAGTAACTAATGATGAGAAAACACTGCCATGACATGGTTACAGACTCAGAAAGTGGATTTTACACAATAGGTTTATAAAATCTAGATTTGATACATCTTTAGTATTGATTAGTGTGTGATTTTTGATACAATGCTACTTTATATAGGTTTCACACAATTGAGAAAACCTCAGACTGAACAGCGATGATGATAAAGCTGTGAAAATTGTTTAATTGAGAGCTTTTTTACACTAGTTTGTCTGTAAATCTGCACCTACAACATTCCTAATTGACATCATCTCAGCTCAAGATTTGCAAAATGAATCAAAAGAATAATCAGACAACTAAGCAGTTATGAAAATAATTATTTGTTGCAGCTCTTTTTAATTTATTTTACATTTAAGCTGCTATGTATGAAAGGGGCTCTATTAATAAACAGTTATATTATTACAAATAGCATTATTTTAGACATTAACCTGCATTTTGTTTTGCTTGTTCACATTCTGGTTTGAGCCCATTATAATTTTATTCAGACTGTTTTTACCTCTGACTTTGGACCAAAATTGAGTGCAGCGTTTGTACAAGTTTGAAATCACTGATTGAAAGGCTGCGGTCCAAACCCTAAAAGCTCTTTATTTATTGTTGAGTGAGGCCACTTTAACACTTAGAAACACGCTCACATTTGGAGACAGAACGTTCTCTTTCAGCCCAGTGAATTTGACTCACAAACAGGTGCAACAGTGACAAGATAATCCAACCCTAGCTCAACTTCTGGCTCCGAAACTGCTGTCCAAAGTGCACATAACATTTTATTTATAATTTATTAACGACTACAGCAGCAACATCAATCTTCCGCCTGGTGTATTATTAAGTTGAGTTTGAGATTTTACTTGAAGCGGCGAAACTTAAAGAGCCCATTCATCGCGCCGTGACAGGTGAAGATGAAGTGAATTACTGTGATTATGCCGTTACCGCGGAAACCGTCAGTGGGCGGGAACACGTCGTCCAGAAGAAGAACTACTGACGAGACTGGGATAGGTTTACCTTTTTAACAAACAGATAAAAGAATAGCAAGGTTAGCACAGACATTTGTGATGGAAAGGTGATTAGATTCAGAGTTTTAAGTGTTTTGTTGGCAGGGAAAATATGAAAAAACTGGAATTGTTTGATAGACTTGAATTAAAGAAAGTTTTTGTCATTTAGATGTCATTAATGCACTAAATAAATAATAATAATTGGCATTTTTACTATGAGCGAGCTTGAGTGAACACAAAATAGATCTTTAATGTGTTTGTACATTAAAGCAGTGGTTCCCAACCTTTTTTTGTTCCAAGTACCCTCTAAATTTTGTCCCACACGCCAAGTACCCCCTAACTTGTAGCTTTTAGGTAAACTAATGAAGTTTCTAGTACAATACTGTCTGTTGTTGCTTTGTATTTTCTTGTTTTCGTAAAAGAAATGCTGGTTTAAAATGCCTCAAAAATATGAAAAAATAACCACAAATTCATTCAAAAATACAGTTAATCTTCTATTAAAGTCTGAAGTCATTTCAAGTACAACCTGGTGAGAGCTTGTCCACGTACCCCTGGTTGGGAACACTGCATTAAAGCATCACATGCAATTATTAGTATTAATAATATTTCAAAGTATGGTTATAACTTCTGTTCTGCTGAATTGTGTAGTTGACTTTCACTCCAGAAAAAAGTTACACACCGCTTCTTTAAAATAAGAAATATTATATATATATGTGTAAAAAAGTAAATAATCAAATAACAAAAACTGATTTACATAAACACAACATAAACCAAACAAAATAATAAGTAGTTTAGTTAATGACTAATTTTCTATTGAAAGAGTAAAAGAAATGGTTATTAGATTAGCAGGTCGAGTTACAAAAATCATATAATATATGTTTATTAGGGATGCACCGATCCGATACTGGGATCGGATATCGGTGCCGATCCAGAATTTTCCTGGATCGGGTATCGGTTCCATGATATCGGTTCAGCCGATATCCTGGTTGTGCCCTTAATTGACATAAAGACTAATTATTGGGTGTTGATCCAGAACGTCCATATTATTGACTTTTATTCAGTTCAGTTGTTAAGTGTGGCTTGCCTAGAAATAACAGTTACATAACAATATATGACAAAATGCTCATGTTTAATAAGAAAGTAGAGCATTTTCAGTCCTTACATTAATATCGGCTGATATCGGGTATCGGTAATCTTAACAGTTCAATGTATCGGATGAAAAGCTGATCGGTGCTTAATTTTATGCTGTAATAAACTTTCTCAGCAAAGCAATTTTTTTTTTTTTTTTTTGGATATCACCCTAATCAATTCAGTAACAATACATAAATACTTACTTTTTATATCATGAAAAATATAAAGCCATAGTATATTTTCTCCACTGAATATTTAGCTGACTTTTGCTCTTTATAGGGAACCTTATTTCTCCATGCAAGACTGCAAAAAAACACATAGTTAGAGGTGTACAATGAATTGATTTTTAATTTCAACTATGATTATTGCTCTGAACATTGACAAAAATAGTATTGATAATCGTAATCTAACATTAACAGATAGTGCTTTTGTAGAAATTACTAGTAATTTATTTGGTCTTTGCATTCATAGTTAAAAATTGCAAATTAAACACCAGTATTTTTTCCCTATTTCATTTATTTGTTTGCATTTAAGGAGCGTTAGTGGTCTGACATGTTTATAAGAAAATAATCGTTAGCATAATTGTGATTTTATACAGATTTCAATTATCGTGACTATTATTTTTCACATATTTGAGCAGCCCTACTTAAAATTAACTATTTATTGCAAAGAAAAAACATGACTACACACCTTCTTACATGATTGTGGCAAAACATTGGCTAAGTTTGTAGTAAATTTGAAGTTATTAGTTGTAGAAACTCCACATATTGCCCTTGTTTTGTATATTCAGATTTATTCACTGTAAAAGCAAAACTAACAGTCATGACTTGTTTTTTCTCTTTGCAGGACAGCCTGACTATAACTCGAAGTTGACTTACGTTTGTAATCTGGTCAAGTCTTTGCCTCAGCCAAACCACGACACCATGAAGCTCCTGTTTGAACATTTACGCAAGTGAGTTTTTACACTACTTAATTTTATGTTTTTATGCATTATTTCTGGCTGGGCAAAACCACTACAGTAAATACAAACATGTAATCTAGATATTTCATGAATGGTTTCCTCATTAAGAGTCCTGGCAGTTATTTTGCTCCTTTAACTTACCCTGATGAAGACTCGCCATGTACAATAAGACGTTTTCACACAAAAAGTACCAAGAACTAGTCCCAACATTCAACCAGCCCCTGTTTAATCAGAGGAACTACCCTGTCCCCATGTCTGTGTTCACACTGCAGCAGTTCCTGAAAGTGGGTCCAACTAGCTTTAGCATTAGCATCTGTAAAGTCTGGAACATTTAAATAAGGGATTAAGTGGTGTTAGGAAAGGAGTCTTTTTCAATTCCACATAAAACTATGATTTACAAAACCTAAAAACAACACTGAAGTTAACAATAAAACACGATTACCAGTATTCACTGTAATTTCTAGTAATAAGGCCTTTTCCCACTGTAGGAACTTTTTTCTAGTCGTAGTACTTTTTTAATTCCTGTCCCCATTTTGGAGTGTTCACACAGAGCAGGAACGATGGCTGGAGCCACACTTTAGGGCCTTTTTAGGTCTTGCTCGGGGCACGTACTTTCAATCAGACCAGGAACTTTTTTGGTGACACAAGCACATTTACAAAACTAATTAGTTTGGAAACATGTTTTATATATTCTTATATTTAGACAAACATTCCTTATCCTTGAGAACAAATCACTTAAAAGCAGTAGCTCTCAAAATAATGTTAAATTTTTAAATAGTAACTATTATTAGGATTTTTTTTTGTCAATTTTTGGCACTATAAACAGTAAATAATTGTCTTTTATGTTGATTTCAGAGATGTTTTAGCTTTTGTACATCATAATTTACATAGAAGGGACAAAACTACTTTTGCTTTTGTAACACCACTTAATGACGTATTTATATGTTCCAGAATATGCAAATGCTAATGTTAAAACTATGTAGCAACACTTTAAAATGCCTATATTTATACTACTATTACCAAATCAAACAAAATTTGGGAGTAACTACTTTTAAATCACTTTTCTTAAAGATAAGGAAAGTTAATCTAAATCTGAGAACATGTTTCCAAAGAAGTTAGTGTTGTAAATGTGTTTGTTTCACCAAAAGGTTTGTGGTCTGAGTGAAAATACTTGCCCCAGAGCAGGAGCTAAAAAAGTCCCTAAAGCACAGTCAAAGTCTATAGTTCCTGCTCTGTGTGAACACGCCTGGGGTTGGAACTGAAAAAAGTTCCTACTGTGGCAAAAGGCCTAACATTTTGAAAAGTTTTGTAAAATCCCTCAGTTGTCTTTTGCACTAAACGGTCCATGATAAGTGCAAAGTATAAAAAACGTAATTGAAATTCTTGTAATTTAGTGAACAGATTTCTGACCATACTCTTGTTTTGACAGTGTTATCGATTACGGAGAGGACAATCGGATGACGGTGCAAAACGTGGCCATAGTGTTCGGACCGACGCTGCTTCGACCGGAGAACGAGTCCAATAACCTCACGATGCACATGGTCTTTCAAAACCAGATTGTCGAGTTTATCCTGAACGAATATGAGCGAATTTTCCTCTGAAACTGACATTTGAATGAGAAGAACGGCAGACAAGGCATTACAAAAGCGATCTATTTGAAGGAAAGATGGATTACTGAAAGTACGCAAAGCCATTAGTCGGTAAAGTTACTGTGCAAAAAGACAGTATTGTGCATTTAAACCAACCACACTTTTGGTTAAGGATTTTTCTTTTTCTGCAATTTGATGTAGCTTTCTAATTCTCACGAGTCACTTTCAGCTAAATTTAACTTTTATTCTAAAATAGCTGTGGTACAATCCAACACAGACCAGTGCATTAAGTCTCTTTGTAAAATAGTACAATCAATTTCTTTATTTTAGGTTAACATTTTCTGCTTTACAGTGCGGTTTACTGTATGGGCAATAACTGAGATTATTTGCCTCTTTTTTTGTCTACTCAAAACTGTTTTGTTGTAATATAGGAATGTAAAAAGAAATATTATTAACTTGTAATATAGACGTCATCTCCTTCAACGTATAGATTTATTTACAAATAAATATGTACACAAAGGAACAGACATGCTGTGCTGTACAATGACATAGATTAACTTAGGCTATATTTTGGTCATTAAATCAAAACATAAATAATATGAATTTATGTAAATAGACATAGAAGGCATATATATATTTATGCTGTTGAAATGAAAGTGTCGTTCAAATAATAAAGTAACTTTGTTTAATAAAGTGTCTGTAGTTTATGTGGAAATCGTTGCAAAAATAAAGATCAGAGGTGGGTAGAAGTAGTAGTAGAAGTAGTAGTAGAGTCTATTTACTTCCTGAATGTGTATTTTAAGTATTTTTAGCAGCAATCTTCAAGTGTCAAGTGCTTTTAGAGTTGTAATCGACCAAAGAAATTCTTGCATTTATACAGAGAAGTAACAGATTATGTGGTTCAGCTCCAAAACTTTAGCTTTCATTCATTTAAGTACATATAAAGTACATATATAGGCCGCACTTTTAATAGTAAGTCTATGAGAACTTGCTATAATTTGCCTTATAAGCCGCATAGTTCAAAGTTCATGAAAAAAGTAGCGGCTTATAATCCAGAAAGTACAGTAGTTGTAAATATATGTAAATGATAGAAGTAGTTTGTGAAAAAAAGTTTGAAAATGGGTTGAAGATAACAGGAAGTGGAGCAGAGTTTTAAACTAATGACATCACACTGGGGAGACATTTAACATTCTCACAATGAACATATTTTACCAACTCTATAAACATAAAGTTAACAAAATGAGCGTGTTGTGTATTTTTGTGTCTCAAAAAGTGAAAACCTGTTACATTAGAAGAGTTTTGGCTCAATTTATTACATGGTCGCTAAGCAACTCCCTAATGTGATGTCATCTATGAACAGGAAGTAAATTTGTAATCCAAAAAAATGTCTAAACTGGGATGAACTTTGCAAAAACCTTTAGTGAAATCTTAAATATAATGATATTTATTTTGTTTACTGCTCTAATTACTACTTAATTATCTTGAGCCTGTTCCCCAACCTTAAATCCTTACTTTAAAGATCTAATTAAGTAGTAACTAAGCCTTACTAAACATTTTCATTCATTAATTAACCATTATTCATGTTTAATTAAGGCTTTTTTATGCTTTAATAAGTCACATTAAGGTGTAGTTTTTATAAAGTGGTACCAAAGAAAGAATTTATCTGTGATTCTTATGTGTGTGTATTTTGCATATTTTTTATAATTTGTTCTTTGGTTACATAAACTTGAAATTATAAATTAATTTTTAGCAGAACTTTTCCTAAATTTGTACGTAGCGCTTTTTAAAATAATTTCTCTGACCACTTTTTTGTTTTCCAATTGAGTAATAGTATTTTTAAGTACATTTACTATTCATTGAGTTGAAATTTTGGCCTTTCTACCCACCTCTGCACATAAATTAAATACTAGGTCCATGAAAAGTGCATATTAGAAGTGCTATAATAACTGATGTATTAAAGTGGAGTACTGCTTCCATCAGCCATAATACTAAGACCACCAGGCACATAAGATAAAGGCCCTCCTCGTGACTGTAAAACCGCCTTGACCCGATGTGGCATGGACTCCACGAGACCCCTGAACGAGTCCTGAGGGATCTGACTCCACGAGGCCTGCAGTAAGTTCTTGAGCTCCTCCAAACTGGTGAGAGGAGACGCGTTCATGGATTTGATCTGTTTGTCCAGCACGTCCCACAGCTGCTCCATAGGGTTGAGTTCTGCAGAATCCGGGGGCCAAGTCAACTCCTTGAACTCGTCGTCGTGCTCCTCGAACCACTCCTGGACGCAGTCAGAGGCGCTGCAGTACGCGGAGCTGTCCTGCTGGAAGTACCCGGTGCCCTCGGGGAATACAGAGTTCATGAACGGATGCACGTGGTCTGCGAGGATGCTGATGTACGTGTTTGGGGTTAAAGTGTCGTCGACGTGAACTACGGGCCTAAAGTCTCCCAGCAAAACATCCCCCAAAGTGTCACTGTGTACCCGCTGCTGCTTTGGTGAACTTCAGGTGCGCCTCCGTTCTCAGGTAAACGACGCACAGCCACGTTTCCACCCGCTTCGTGAAACATAAAGCGAGCCTCACGAGACCAAGCCACCCGTTTCCACTGCTCCACGGTCCAGTCCTCGTGCTCCAGCGCCCACAGCAGTCGCTTCTGCCGCTGAACATTGGCCAGCATGGATGCGTTTACCTTTTTGCGCCGTAGACCCATGCGCAACAAGCTGCGGTGCACCGTATGAGAGGAAACCTTTTTGTCTGAAATGGCGTTAACTTTTTCTGCTATTTGGGCCACTGTCGCTGTTCTGTCTGACTCCACCAGACGGGCAAGTCTTCGTTCTCCAATAGTGTCAATGAGCCTGGGCCGCCCGTGACCCTGGCGTCTGCTGGCAGCCTCACCTTCCTTGCACCACTTTTGGTAGATGCTAATCACAGTGGACCTGGAGCAGCCCACCAGAGCAGAGATCCTGGAGCTGCTCTCCCCAGGCGTTTGGCCATCACGATCTGGCCTTTGTCGAAGTCGCTCAGATCTTTGCCTTTGCCCATGGCTCCAGACGCCAGACAGACGCTGGTGGTGATGATTGTCCCCGGCGTGACAGTGGACAGTGGGCACAGTGGGCAGACAGTGGGCGGGGCGCTCGAGCTGTGGTCTGCAACTTCTTCTGTGACAGCTGACACCGACACGGTACAATGCTGCCCCCTAGTGGACTCTAGTTTACATTAGTTACATTATAAAACTGAAGCGTTAATGTTTTTGAAAAATGACTATGCGGCGGCAAAGATTACACCAAATTTAATTAATGCCCAGTGCGTTTATGTAATTATTAATATAAACTACAAACAAAACTCACGTTTTCAGATTTGTTGGACTCGGGACTGTTTTGCTGACGGACCAGTTTCCGGAAGCTGTCAGCTCAGCTGTGAACGCCGCACAACTGCAATGAGTTTTGAGTGGCCCTGGCAGTATAACTTTCCTCCCTTTTTTACGTGAGTAACCCTTAAATAAACTACCCTATTGTAACATCTGGAAAACAATCATATTTGGAAAGGTTGGTGTAAAAATAGAGCAGTGACTTTTCATTTACCATGTTATTAGCTCATTAGGCTAACAGGCTAAGCATGACAAATTGCTAGGGAAGTAACTCAATTTGCTCTTTTAAAGTTTTATTGATTACATGAATCAACCTGCAAACTTCTGCTTGAGTAAACAATCGCTAGATGCGTGGGAAAAATACGTTTTTCTGCCATGAGCAATAATATATTCATTTTTTTATGCTAACGCGCTCTATGTTGTTGAGGGAAGACCCTCCGGATGCTAACTTCTCATCAGAACTTCAGCTACAAAATTAAGTAATTGTGAACTCCTAGAACGGGGAACTTGTGATATTAAATTGCTTATTTAATCTTTTTGTCTTAACAAATGGAGATGAATTATCTTTGTTAGGGCGTTGGCACAGCGTGTTTGGGGGTTCAATAATAGTATTTATTTATTCTTTCATTCACATCTCTGAGACAAATGTTTTGCTAAGTGTACCCAAATGTTTGAACTGTGGAAACATTTCAAACTGGACACAAGTAAAGAAGAAGCTATGCAAGTTCTAAGTGAACTCTGAGGGTTAATATAAAGCCAAGTGTTGCTTATGTTGATAATTCATTGTCTGTCTGTCTTTTATTGTAAAAACAGGGTAAGAGCTGCACAAGGACCACATGACAAATATGTCAAGTCCAAGTCCCTTATTTTCACTGATTTGATTTTAAATGACCTTTTCGTGTCTTTATTATAAAATAAGACTTAATGTCCCTTCCTTTTGATTACGATCAGACTGTTTTAAATCACTTGTTTGTTTATCACAGGCTACAGCCCAATGTTGACACGAGACAGAAGCAGCTGGCAGCATGGTGTTCCCTGACACTGTCGTACTGCAGGCATCACAAACTTTACACACTGGACGTCATGGAAGCTCAGGAAAGCCCCATTTTCAACAACAAGAAGATAGAACGTATCCTTACAATACTGTTCATAATACTGGAAGTAGAAAATTTAGACCAAAATGCACAAAACTTCAAAGTTAACTGCCAAAAACACAACATACAAATAATAATTTCTTAACATAACATAAGTACCACAATCATAGTCTATAATCCAAACAGTTTAGGTTGTTGAATTGGCACATGTCATAAGTGAATGTACTTTTGTCTATTACTTTTCTTTAAAGTTTGCAAAGAAGTTCAGAGTATTAAATATACACGTTATGTACAGATTAGATTTGTATATTGTATTGAATTGCATAATGAATTTTTTAAGAAACCGTTAATGCCACCTCTTGCTGAAATTATAGTATATTAAGATATATTAAATGTATTTAGATATTTATATTACAGTCTATTTTTGTTGTACATGTGCTTATTTTTACCTAATTCGTTAAAATTTTCTTTATTTTTCTGTTCATTTTTGCTGTTGTTGCCTTTTTTCAATCTGATTTCTTTATTCTATTACGTGAACTACTGTGACCAAGTGATTTCTTTGTGGATCAAAATGTTGTCCAGTCTAATAAGAATTTGGTCAGATGCTACGTTATGTTGTTACTTACTTTTATAATTTAGGAATGGCAGCTATTTTGAGTAGACAAAAACATTTTAGTTTGTTTTACTAAAAACAAATAGAAATTACTTTGCATATCCTGAACACAAAGAATATTCTTCTTTTTCACTATTTAACCAAAAATATTTCCACCAAAATTTGAACTCTGCTCTAAATAACGTGCTTTTACTGACAGAGGGTTGATTGTAGACCTCTCGATTAAACAGACCCATGATGATGAGAAAATATTCTTGATCTCAATTCAAACTAAATGGATTGCTCAGCCCTGCTATAAATGCACTTGGCCAGATCCAAGTATCAGATATTTCAGTTTGAACTCTTGTATCAAGGCTGAGTTTGTTCGTGTATACACTGGTCTCTTTTTGCCTTAACTGAATTGCAGGAAAACTTTCTATGGAAGCCATTCAAGTTGTGTTTGAAGAATTAAGGAAAAAAGGTTAGGGCATGTTTTGAGTGAGACATATTTGTCTGGCTCTTGTCATTTTAATTGTAATCTAATTATCTTGTTTGTTTTATTGCTTTGCCTTAGGGAATCTCGAGTGGTTGGACAAAAACAAATCTAGATGTTTAGTCATGTGGAGACGGCCAGAGGAGTGGGGGAAACTAATATACCAGTGGGTAAGTTGAATGTGTCTTGCAAAAGTCAGGTTTTAAACATTTTATCAGGGTTCATGCTGTTTACCTCCATTTAGCATGATGAATGATTTTGTAAATGTATTAAATTTCCAATTTTATTGAGTTTACCAGTGTCCCAGCTTGCAGATTATTAGATATCACCAAAATCATTACAGAACAGGTGATTTTACCAAAGTTTGCCAGTACAAACAGAAATCTAAATCCCTTATTTATCTTGAAGTTTTTCTCTTCTGCCTGAGAAAGTTTTACTTTTGTGAAAATATGTTTTTTTCTATTTACAACCATATCAAAGATACGCCTCTTAGTAGATAATTGATCATTTGCAGACATGAGTGAGTTGTGTAATCCGTAACGATGTGGTTAGACTTGTGGCCTCTTTCTTGTGTTTTGGTGTTTCATTTGTGCAGCTCTAGTCTGTATGTATCCAGTACATATTTTTGCATATTTCGGTGTCTCTTTTTTGTGTTGAAAATGTATTATTTTTTTAAAAGTCACACATTTTTTTCCCAATGTCTCAGATATCCAAAAATGGGATGGTCAACACTGTTTGTACGCTTTATGAGTTGTCAAACGGTGATGACACAGAAAATGAAGGTATGTTTTATTTGTATTTATTTTTAATATTTTTAATTATTATTATTTTTTTATTATTATTCAATTTCAAAGTTTATCACATTTTTAAATTGCACAAAATGAAGGCTGGTTGTACAAATCTTTGAAGCGACCATATCTAAACTGAATATAGTGCAATTTAATCATTAATGCAAGTTTATTTTACAAACTACATTTTATTTATGTTGCGTAGCAAAGGAAACAAACCATAGATTTTTGTTGAAGCTAAGGTCATTTATTATTTCTGTTTTTTCACATTTCAAAACATTTTTAACAATGCTCAAAAAAACTGTAAAACAAAATGTCATAATGATCTCTATATGGCTCATTCTCTATCTTGTGTAGAGTTTCACGGTCTTGAAGAGTGGATGCTGCTACGATCGCTGCAGGCCTTACAGTCCGAAGGCAAAGCTGAACTCATCACCATGGACGACAGCAAAGGCGTCAAATTCTTCTGAGCGGTGCTGGTGCTGCTGTTTCTCTGTCTCTGAGCCCCAAACTTCACTCCAGAGAGGCCATTTCAACCGTGAACTTTCAGGCTAAACAATGGTGCCCCGATGCCCAGCTGAGTCCATGCGGTTTATGTTGCCTTTTTTTGGTTCATGTTTTTCTTATCGGAAATGAACTGGTGTCATTAATTATGAGATGGGTTTAGGGCAAACTGGTGACACTACTTGTTTAGTGTCACTTTTTAGTAACTGTTGCAAAACCTTCAGCATTTGTTGCCGCAGCAAGAATCAGGACTTCAGTTTGATCATAAATACTGTTTTTTGGGAGATCAGTCCCCATCTGCTGCTCTGTCTTTCTGTAAATATAGTTTTATTTCTGTTTTATTTTCTTGCTAACATTTTTTCTCTGTATATTTAGCTCTGGTGTAGGGCGACGTCCCAAAGTAATCCCGCAACAGAACACCAGGGGGACCCATATTTAGAGAATAAATGCTTCCATATGGGAACTCCGCAGGGGCCTGGGCCACAGCACTGAATCCAGACTGCTGTCATGCTTTTATTGTGCTACTGTGACTCTCCTCTGTCCTTTCTATCAATATTCCACTCCTTTTCTTATCCTCAATAGGAAAATAAATATACATTTGGTAATCTTTGTCTGGTATGTCTTGTTCTAGTACAAGAAGCTATTTTATTCCATTTTTGGCTTTGTAATATTCAATTTTTTATCAAAGACAAGCTGATACGAACCAAATCAAGAGTTATCTCAAAAGACTGCATGTACTGCACTGTTAACGAGCTATTTTGGGCTTTTGTTATCACTGCACGTCATGAGAATTTAATTTATAGTTTGTGTATGACAAATTATTAAGTTGGAAATTGTTTAGATTTGTAGCTCAAAATAAGCTACATGAGCAAAATTCAGCCTAATAGAAAATCACTAAAGCATGTAAATAGAAGTTTTTTCTCACACCCTAATAACATCTTGATAAATATTAAGTCTAGTGTTCTTTGTATTGCATGTAGACATTAATATTGTGATGGGCAGTTGAACAGAGCTGTGCAGACTCATACTGTGTGCCTGTACCATCTCTGGAGGATTTAACATGGATCTGCTGATAAAACCTCACGCACACATGAATACAACAGGTGGTGCTCGTTCAGGGTGGCCTTGACTGATGATAAAAGTATCAAATTACTCTTCTGTAGTTGGCTCCCCCTATTGAACATACTCTGAAACTGCTTGTTTAGGGTTTTTATTGTATACCTGCGGGTTATTACAGTCTGAGCCTTTGCCTTGAGTGGAAAAGCTGGTACAGAAACCATGCACATTTCAGTCAGGTGTCTGGTTCTTTCCCTGACAAACAAAGGCCTGGCGCACAAAATATTGACCACTTGGAGTAAATTAGACAAGGAACATCCTGATTTTCTGTGGTTAAGGCACAAACAGGAGCTAAGGTAAGTCTAATGATCTAAACACGCTGTTCCTGCTCTGTCTCTTTGATCAATAGACCTAGAAAAGTCTCTTACGCACAGCTCCTTTAAGGACTACAAGGCCTAGAATAAATTGGGAATTAACAGCTGCGAAGACAATACATTAAACACAACACCACTGCTTTTCTGTTGACATTAATTACAATATCTCAGTTTCCACGTGTAATTGCTGCCTGTTGGATGCGCGCGTCAAAGGGAAGAAGTGGGCGGAGTTTTGGCCGTGCGCACCCGGACGCACGTTGCGCGCAGCTTTCCACTGCTCTGTTGATATAGGCAGAGCTGCCCTCCCTCTGGAGGTTATGTCTGAGGACTTGTAGAGGAGAACAACTCCGATAATCCAAGAGGAAGTATGCTTTAATGTGCGTTTATCTCCGCGGTGTGTCGAAGTGAGACGGTCTGAATCAACAGCTGTCATGAGTAAGTAGACTTTGTCGACTTAACTATTATTGTATATTTATCTTTTTAACTTATATATTTAAGTGTTGTCGAACTTTAAGCCATTTACTTGGAATTGTTTTGTGTGTTACTTTCTGATATGACATCCCTAGCAGCGAACTCAGTGACCTGATTGCTGTCCTTTGTTTTTTTAGGCATTCAGTTGAGATTGCATTGAACCTGCGAGAATGTCCAACGCACAAGTTGAGATACCGGGTCGCGGTTTCCCTGGCCTCAACATGGAAATGTCAGAATCCCGAGTCCCGTCCGTGCTCAGGACGCACGGCTTGGGCGCACGAAGGAACTCTTATGGGCTGCAGAAAATCAGCATGGACCTTGATTCGCCTCTTTACAGTGGCGTCCTTTCCAAAACTTTGTCCTGGTCTGCTGAAAATATCCTGACACTGACGGAGTCCAGAGTGGAGGAGGAGAAGGCCGAGGAAGAGTTACCCCAAACGCCCTCACCGGTGTCCAGCACGGGCACCCACACGCCCCCCGCGCAGCCAGACACCACAGACCACAATGCGGACTGGGAGCGCAGACCCCGGGGGCAGGAGGCCAGCTCGGACTCAGAAAGTGAACTGGTCCAGGCCAAGCCGCAGAAGAATCTGTCCCGCATCGCGTTTGATGCTCAGTGGGAACAAGAGGAGAAAGAGGACCTGGAGACCAAAGCCGTGGCCACTTCTCCTGATGGAAGATATCTCAAGTTCAACATAGAAATCGGCCGGGGGTCTTTCAAGAGCGTGTACAAAGGGCTGGACACGGAGACCACAGTGGAGGTGGCGTGGTGCGAGCTACAGGTAAGAAGCAACACATACAAGTATCATTCTGTAGTCATTTTCAGTTTAATCCCAAACAAAAACATGCCTAAAATATACCCAATAGAAATATTTGTGGAAGAAACAGAACCAGACAGCATTCAGTTGATAATTATTTGTCAGTATTTGTCAGCATCCTCATTTATTGAACTTTGAGAAAACCTAAAACACTTTGTAGATGCACTAACCTTTGTAGTTGAGTGTCTGCAGTACAGTGTCACCTGCCATACAGATATTGATTTGTCTGGACTGTGTCTACATTAAACATATCTGCTATTTCCATGGAGACAAGCAGGAGGATGAGTCTACCTTTTAAATAGGTGCAAATATGCTACATGTGTCAGGTTGTTTAAGCTGTCTCAAATGAGGGGGGAACTTTTAAACATTGGGTCAGTGTGTGGCATCTCGCAGGTTGGTTCATTATGTAACTTTTCTGGCAGATAGATGGTATTGCTTTGTTCTAGAATTTATTTAAATATTGGAGTTTTAATATCAGAAATACTTGAAAAGCCTGAAAAAGCACAGATTTATAACTCACTATGCACATGCTTGTCTCCATGGAGATACCTGAGTTTAAAACATACTGTGCAACATTCTTTGAACAAATCAAAATAATTATGTGGAGAAAAAATGATTGCTTTCCCTCCACAAAAATCTTAAACAGAGAATGTTTAAAGTGACACTGGCATATGTCATTTTAAAATTAAAATATTGTTCATTTGCATCAGTCATTTTGATAGTTCAACTGTATTTTCTAGGATTCACTTTCTAAATAGTCCTTTCAATCTCTCTTGCTTGCTTTCTTTGTTCTTCTTCTCTCTCGTTGACTCTCTCTCTTCCTGTTTTTTTTCTCCCTCTCTCTCTTCTCTCTGTCTCTCCCTCTCTCTTGCTGGTGTCCTCATGTCCACAGCTTTAGTGTGTTCTGTGAAGCAGCTAATCTACTGTATATAGTTCCATGTACGACCTTGACTAGAGCTGTGTCATTTGTGCGCGTGGTGCTGGTGGTAACTCAGGTCACGCTGTCTATCTGTCTGTCTGTCTTTCTGTCAGCAGCAGCAGCAGCAGCAGTAGACCACACTGACTAAACTACTGCGAGCACCGCGATCCAGGCTAATCTCTGTTTTCAATTAGCACCAGACAAGACTCAGCAAAGTCGAACGTGCAAAGTAATAAAGGTTCATCTGCATGTGAAATAGTCAAAAGTGTTACTTCTTGACTTAAGTCTTAATATTGTATAGATTATAATTTTGTTTGAAATTCACTTAAGTAGCTAGTTAGTATTTATTTGTTTACCTACAGTATCTACAGCTTAAAAATAACAAAATGTCTTTGCTAGTTTATAAGCTACAGCAGCTAATGGCCTACAGTTTCCATGACGATATTTTGAGCTTTCCTGTCTTTAGTACATGCCAACTACTAATCATTAGGTGAATATTGTGTGATACTTTGTAAATCACTTGTAAAATAATATAACAAAGGAAAAGGCCACAAAAGAGTCACTTTTGTGGAAATGCACTGCAAAAAAGGAAAATCTAACTTAGATGACTGAATTAAGCTTATTGATCCATTGTTTCCCATTCATAGAGGAGAATATGGTGACCCCATAGTTTTAACATTTGAGTGATGGGGATATAATATTACTTGAAGCTGGTAGCATTTTAATAAACATAGGTAAGGAGTTATATCTAATCTATAAGCTATGTTTTTGATCAGTAGAGGCAGAAAGTGACTTTTATGCAACAAAAATTGCATGAAATAACATATTCCAACACGGGCCACTTGTACCACCATGATCTCTACATAAACTTGTGTGAAACACTGTGATCTTAAAAGACAAATTTTAAGATTTTTTCACTTAATAAGACCAAGTTTTACAAAGATTATGTGACTTGTTTTAAGATATTCTATCCTGATTTACCTTATCTAGACATAAAAATGTATTTTAAGCAAATTTGTATCTGTTTTAAGCCATAATTGCTTGAATCAAGAATAGATTTTCTTAAAATTCCTGTCAAGAGTACTTCAAATTAGCATTTTCTGCTCAAAACAACTAGGCTAGTCAAATGTTCTTACTGCACTGGCAGATTATTTCACTTGAAATAAGACATTTTTACCTCAAAATAAGCAATTTTTTTCTATTATTTATTTATTTTTTGAAAGGCCTTTTTGCAGTGTGTAAACTCATGCACAATAACACAGTAAGAAGTATGTTTTTTAGTTCAAGTAAAACATAAAATAATGATAATTTGTTTTGTTTTTTCCTCAAGTCTAATCCAAGAGTTACACATGGGTTATTAATGGTGACAAGCCTTTGTAAAGAACATACTGTCTAAGCTTTAATCTATTTCGACCTTGACTCATTACTGGACTTTCTTACAATTTGGTTTTTAACTGTGCATTGAACCGATTTGAGTAAACAGCATTTTTCACACCTCACCACTACTACTACTCGTATTTCTTTTACACTGTAACTTGTAAAACATTTCCAGGCCCCGAGACATGCTTAAGGACACATGCATAGGCGCCGCATGTCAACAAACAGTTTTCTGTCACTGTGTTGATGTTAGAGACATGCCAGGCTCACGGCTGATGTGTCGACTCACTGTCCCACATTGTTTTGGCGTGTTGGCTTTAAACAGCCTGAGCAGCAGCTGCCCCTTCACCTGCTTCCATGGATTGATAGCACACTGTCAAGGATTTAAAACTTTAAGCCTACTTTTGCCTCCACTGTCACACGAACATGCACTGTACTGGTGCATAGTAGTAGTGGTAGTATTAGTGTAGTAGTAGTAGTGGTGGTGCAAGTGCAAATATATAAATGATAGTTTTACATGAATCAAGAACAAGTTTGTGGAGAATTCTTTTAAACATAACACTCCTTAAACATGTTAAATATATATACATATATACCTTATTAGAAAAGTGTTGACTCTGTGGACAATATGGCTGCTATAACTTCCTAGAGTGATTTCATAATTTATAATCAGAAAGTAAAATGTACTAAAAACTGGCTTAACTTGAAATTTGTCAAATGCATTTTAGTACAATAGGTAGTGTATGCAACCTGTTCTTTAAGTTCTTCTGATGTGTCTGATTTCCATTTCTGAAGGCCAAGTGTTTTATTTAATTACTTGTTTAATGACATTCATTCTTACTGTCTGCAAAGCTGTCACTCAACAGATTTACCTTGTAATTTGGCCTAGAGGTGTCACCTTCCTGTCTCTGTGGAGATTGATTAATTTAATGACATATGATGAAACATTTCAGGCAAAGCAATCTAGGTGTGTCACACTAACACACTTAAATGTTTTCTAGTACAAAAAAAAAATCACACTAAGCAATGGTGAAACTAGGTCTATATGTCATGCCCTGATACAATCATAAAATATTCAAATTGTGCAATAGCATTAAATGTGCTACACCGGATTGGATCTTAGTAACATGAATAAACAGGCATTTTCATTTAAACTTTATTTCAGCAGTCTACACTTACCTAGTTTAATGCATGTAAGTTAAAGGTCCTGTACCTGTTTTCTTAAAGATGTAAGCAAACCGAAATATTACATTTTAAGTTGTTTTAAGCCAGTTGTCCTCATTTTTGATACTTGACACTTCCCAACAGTGAAGGGAGGAATATATTGCTATTTCTTTACTCAAACCTGACAAAATCGCGCTTGAAAATAACAAAAAAAAGCATCAATTTGAACTGACAAAGTTTTAGAGAATGTACATGAGTGTGAAGGAGCTCCGATTGACTAAATGAGAATGTTCTTATTTACTCAACAGTCGCAGTTTTTAATTTTGAAAATCTGATCACCCTATGCTAAAGTGACTTAGCTGAATGCTAATGCTATAAACAATGTTAGATGTTTTAAAAAAAGCATATTACATAGACAGGACACTGTAAAATTTTTCTCTCAAATAGATATTTTGAATTTGGATAAGATTTTCAGTAATTTTCTTAGGTAGTATAGTAGCTTTAAAAAGTGAAAATAATCCAACAGCACATGAAATACTGTAGTTATGCTGAGTCGTAAAAGTTACATATTTTATCTACAGTACAACTTAAAAACTCTGGAGCAAAGTTCTCCAAAGTGCAAAGAAAAGAAGCACAATATTGAGCAATAATAATATAGCTACTGATAAAGAGCGTGTGACTGGCCTAATCGCATCAAACCTATTTTGTTTCTGCATATAAAAAGTCATTTCAGTTCAACTATTGCTAAGGTTAATATACAGCGCACCTTACACTTTCTCAGTAAGTGCTGGTTTAACTTAATTCATTAGGAAATAGGATGAAAGCCCTGGCTGAAGACTAGCCCCTTGAGTGCATCTATTTGATTTGACATTTCTCTTTGAATCCACTCTTCTTGGCATGTGCTCCTTAAGTTTAGCTGCTAGCTTATTTTAGCACACAGGAAGTCTTTGTCTAACCAGGACAAGTTGAGGCATCCAGGGATTACGCGAGGTGAGGTGGCCCGCAGGCTAAAGCTAAAGCTAACTGTAGTAAATGGGCGTTCACTCAGAATCCACCTGTCAGTCCGCACAACAGGAGTCTTTCTTTTGGGGGGATTTGGGAACATACAAAGCATCATATAATCTTCAAGCAATTTTACTAACAGCTTTCTCCGTTATAGTTAAGACACATAGCCTAGTAGCTAGCACATAGTAGCTAGCTGAATTAGCGTCTTAAAAACTAATTTGTTCTCAGTCGAAACTCAATTTAGCTCATAAAACCCATAAATGTGACGTAGAGTTTACCTGTTGGTTTAGTTGGTTTTGTGTGAATGAATGAGCCCGGCTCTTACTTCATTACACCTCGTTTAATCCTGTCTTAGCCCTGATGTATAACGGGTCGGTTCAAATCTTGTTTAGCTCTACTGTTGTTTAAACATGGAGCGCCATTTTGGTTTTGGTATTTCACTCTAAAATTTAAAGTCACTGTTGACATGTTTGATTTAATTACTTTTTAAATGATCATTATATACATTTTTTTAATATTAGTTAATAATTCATCTTTAGTTTTTCACACAAGAGCCTTGACACTTTTTTAATTATCTTTTTGCTCTTAATCTGATAAAATTTAAAAGTGGGGTAGCTGCTTTTTCCACTCCAAACACAATTTAGGTTTTAAATCTGACAACTTCCTTTCCTAAATCTTTGGCACATGGTTAATGTTAATATGTGTTAATTTTGGTTGCAATTCTGGCTTAAAACCAAAACAGAAAAGTGAGAGTGGAGAGGATCACTCAAGCACAGCCAATCAGAGCGCAGCATTCAGATACTAATGAGAACTAAATTATTTCTTCATCAATTCAGACCGAACTCGTGGACACATTTTTTTCAGAATGTGCTGCATTTACCATGTACTTTTTAGTAAAAAAACACAAAAGTTACTAATTCATAACTAAAAAAGTTAGTTACCCCAGCTTTAACTAACATCTATATTAGACAAAAAGAAATTGTAACTAGAGCTGCTTAATTCAGATTAATTGTATTTTCTACATTTGACCTAATAAAAGAATTCTTTTCACAGTTCTGGAGAATTGACAAAATTGCTCTCTGCTGACAAATTAATTAAATGATCAGATGTGTTTTGTAAAGATATGAATAATCAAGCTCCTTTTATGTAGAAACTCCTGTAAAGACAATTATGAGTGCAGCTTTTTGCTTTTTAAATTGTGATTTTGTTTCAATTCGATACATTATACAGCCCTAGTTGTCACCTTTTATTTACAGCCATTCAGGGTTTACTCATAATAAATGTAATTGTCTTTTGTCCAGAAATATGATGAAAGAGAGATAATTCTACAACTGTTACCTAGCAACTACATTGTAAATATGGGTCACATAATCCACATAAATTACTGATTTGTAACACTTTTTATTCTCCCAGGAAGTAGGTGTAAATTGTCTAGCATTTTGGCGCTTTTTGATGACATGTAGAGTTTTTCTGTCATAAAACTCTGAACTTTTTTGGTCAATTTCTTATAATTTGCAACTTTACTGCTGTAAACAATATTAACAACAAGGGCTATCACACCAAACTAAAACAAAACTAGAAAAATAAGCTTTAAGTGGATAAATAAATAGATTTTACACTAAATGACCATTTCAAAAGTTGCTGCTCATTTAGTTTTGACCCGCATTGCAGCCTTATTGAAAGAAACACACGCTCTTTCATCTCCTCACTCTAGACATGAGCCAAGGTAATCTCCCTAATCGCTCCTAATAAGCTTAAGTCAGCCATTGTTGATACTGTTTGCGGTGTGATAAGTTAGCCTCCAAGAAACGTATCTCGGTGCCGTTCATTACCTCAAAATCACCTTGCCTGCCGTTCAACCTTTTCTGTTATGCCCGTAATTGTCTAAACGCACACAAAGATCACTGTTGGTGGTTAAACACAAACGCAGGAGCAGTGTTGACAGAGCAGCATTCGGGTGCGTCACTAAAAGTCAAGGAGAAATCCCAAAGCCCTTTTAAATATGTATTACCTGACTCTAAGCCACAGGAAGTTACAATCAGCTGTTTGACCATTCACAATAAGGTTAAGCTGAAACTAAGACTAAAACACATTTGTAACTTAAGCCAGGACTATAGAGCTGATTAGTCACATCTTATTGATAACTGAAATAATTAAAGTGACATTCATTTGCTATTGATAAACTCTTACTTTGAAGATTTCTTAATTAGAATCTGTACATTACATGCCATAACGGGAAGAAATAACAGTCCATTTTGTGGCCATGCAAGAACTGTCAGTTCAAATTTGTATTATTTATTTAGTGCAACAAAGACATTTAAACTACAAATTCTTATGTTTAAGTCATAAAGTTGCATGGTGTTTTAAACTTCAAAAAGACACTAGGTCAATGGAGTCTTAGGTGACCAAAATTTGTATTAGTCGGCACATTTTTTTAGATAGATTATAAGGTTGTATAGTGAACAGAGCCAAAAAGAAGTGATGATTTGTGATCGAATCATTAGTCTGATCTGTTGTTGCATACCTAAGTACCATGTCTTC
The DNA here is from genome assembly GCA_038363315.1 of Mugilogobius chulae. Classification (NCBI taxonomy): domain Eukaryota; kingdom Metazoa; phylum Chordata; class Actinopteri; order Gobiiformes; family Gobiidae; genus Mugilogobius; species Mugilogobius chulae. The sequence goes on along the minus strand of CM076401.1, from coordinate 25,077,147 downwards.
TATTCATTTTGTGTATTAATTGTTGTTTTGCGTGGTTTTGTTTGGGTCATTGCTTCAAAGCTTTAGCCACGCCTCCTTTTTAGTCGATAATCAGTCGATGGGATATGTGTTTAGTCGATCAAGAATTTCTTTGGTCGACTACAGCCCTAATAACAGTGTTTCTGTACATTTTTAAATCTTCATATTGGTGAAAAATTGTTGTTTACAGTCGTACTTTACTCATTTTATACTAAAGCAGTGTTAAAAATCCACCATGTAACTATTCTGAAAGGTTGCCACTGTTTTCTCTTTGGAGATTATCTGGAATGTATATAAGATGCCTATCAGTACAATTCAGTTCAAGTTAGATCTATGGAGGACATTAAGTTTATAGCTCATACTGTCCAAGATGTTGCTTCGCTTAAGGCCAGTCACTGGATAAACTCCAGTCTCCTGCAACTCTAACAAGAAGAAGCAGAAGATTATGAATACAAATAGAAAAGTTTAATGTCAAAATGTCGAACTTCTAGGCAAAAAATAATACTCACCACTACAGTACTGAAATGCACTATGCATCTCTGGAAAATAACTTAAGTATTAAATTAAAAGCAGGACATTTAAAGCTGTAAATGTAATGCAAGTGGATATTAACACTGTGAGAGCTGAGCACAAGTTGGACAGATTGAAATACTTGCTTCCTTCCTTGTGGTGTGTGAAAAGCAAGTGTACACCATAATTAAGTCTAAATAAAACTCATTACAATGGCAAGTATGAAATCACTTACACAAAACCAGTTGCTTGTCTCCGCCTTTCTTGTGAGCGTGTCAAGGCAATGCGAATCACAAAATCATTGAAAAATAAAACAAACACAGAAGCTCTTTATGTGTTATTGATCCTGGCGTGAACGCGCTCGTGGGCGGGGTCCTCAAGTACGTTTTGTGAGCGTAACAAAAAGTAACAAAGCTCCTCGATTCAACTTTGACTTGTAAAACTGAACCTCTAAAGCTTGTTTGTATAGTATATTTATGCTTCTGAAAGTTGTAAGAAGACTGTGATGTCACGGCCGCTTTGTTGTTATAATTAGACTATGACAACAAAAAGCCGTACCTTAAGCTACCTGCAAAACCGAGGAGTTGCTTTGAGTAAAGTCAAGGCAGGGTGGAGATGCACCAGTCTTCCTTTCCTGTTACTAACCGTTCATGATAGCTTTTTTTTTTTTTTTTAAACAGATAATGTGGAATTCTCTTTAATCAAGTTATAACATTGTTCTCTCATCATTAACCCTTTGATAGTTGTGTTTGGATAGATTCATGCATGTTTTAGTAATCTTTTATTGTCTTGCAACTATAGGGCTGGGCAATGAATCAAAAAAATGAGAGCTCGGGATTGAATCGAATTTAATTGTCAATATTTGGTTGTTGGTTTTGAATCGAAAGATAGAAAAGCAATCCTTTTTCAGTAAAAATGGTGGTGTTTTGGAGCAAAAGTCAGTAACACTTCAGAATAACTACAGAATAATTAGGCTAAAATGATTAGTTAATAGATGAAAAAGCTTATTAATGCTTAGTAACTACTTAATTACTCCGAATCCTGCCCCCTAACCCTAAATCCTAACCTTAGCTCCTTAGTTAAGTAGTGACTAAGCATTAATAAACTTTTTCATTCATTTATTCACCATTAGTTCATGAATAATTAAGGCTTTATTTATGCTTTATTCATGGTTTACTGAGGCCGATTAAGTGTAGCTAATATAAAGTGGTACCCAAAAGTCAAACATTGAGGCAGAATATTGATCTATAAAGTAAAAAAAAAATCTATGAATGGCACATAAAAGTTTTTTATTTTTGTTTATTCTCATAGACCCATTTTCTTTTGTTTTTGAAAAGGTCAACAAAATTAAATCGAAAATCAATCAATGAGGAAAAAAGATTGTGATTGTATTTTTTCCCCCAGTTCCCAGTGAAATCAGTTTTCACCTACAACTCTTTCCCCCGCCCACTTGTCTGTATGACTTTACTCCTATAATTGTGTAAGTGAAATGTATAAGGTTCATCTTGTAGCCACTTTCTAACAATAAAAACAAATTAGTTAAAGTTTGCGGCTTGTTACATATAAAAATATAAATCAGTAGGCGTGTCAGAACTGTAATTTTGGACAGGAAGTCAACACTTGTTTTAAGTTGTTTTAGATACATTTTAGGCTTTATCATGAACAAAATATAAAATACTGATCTACATGTGACCAAACATTATCAAACAAGTGAAAAGTAGGAACTAAAAATGCCTTTTTTGTCACTGAAGCTGTTATTCCCAGTGAGTAATGCATTAAACTGTGTTTTGTCTATCAGTAAGTAAGTAACAACCGAACAAGTTTGTGAGAATAAACTTTTAAACATGCGTCAACATCAGCCATAAACTTTGCATAGCTGCTTGTACTAACAATTGCTTTTTAGTTTATAAAATTCACGTACATAGAATTCTATAGATTACTTCGTTGTCTTATCCCTCCCTTTTTTCCAGTACTACCTCATAGCTCTGGAATAAAATGTCCTAATCGGCCCAATATTTCACAACATCAACATGACAGTTTACAGGTTGCAACAAATTTCCCTGTAGGGACACAATGCACACCTTAACATTCACCTTAACCTTAAACATAAACATTACTTGACTTCATATAAACAATTTTGAGTCAGAAGAAGTAAGAAAGCTTTTGTCAGTTCCAGAAATGTGAATCCAGGTTAATGTGTTGGTCGTGGTTTTGTCGTAGTGAATAATACATCAGTGATCCAATGAACTCCTCGTGTGACCTCAAACTCAGGTCATTTTACTACTTTAGTGTAAAAAAATATAGTTACAACATTCCTTTACCTTACCTTTAACATTTTTCTTCTATTTATGGCCTTACTTTACTTTACGTGGCTTAAAAAGGAAGGATAGCAGGAGACTATTTCTTTGTGCTGCCTTCACACTTGTCCTTGTTTGGTCCTGGTTTGAGAACGCTGGATTTGTGTATCCCATCCAGATTTTGACTTACAGTACATTGTATTCCCTTTATTTATACAGGTGTTCTTTTCACACATTTTGTTTTAAACCACGAGGTTCCAAACTTTTATCTCTGTGAGCCAAAATTAGAAGATTATTTTCTAACTCGATTTTGATACTAGCGGTAGCAGAGAGGTTAGAGCTCTGGCTTCACAATAAAGAGAATCCAGAGCTTGATTTTGAGCTTTAAGAGTTAGACTTGATTCCCAACACCAATTTTGAATTAAAAAGGCTGTTTTTAATACATTTATTTTTAAACATACAATAGAAAGTTATTTTCAGCACTAAATACAAGAACTTTCTTTATTAAGCACTTTGGTTTTAAATTAGTTTAGAAAAGCTCAAGACTATTCTAAAAGTCCTCAGAAAATATCTATCAAGTATCAATACTAGACTAACCAAAAAAGAGTCTACTTTAAAAACTAGTTTTAGTATTGATTAATATTTGATTCTTTATACTTTTAACAACCTAGTCTAGTCTTTTCTCTTTTTATTGCGTTTTTGATGTTTACAAAATGCTTCCAAGAACAAGCATTTCAGAAAGACAACATAGATGATGAGGACAAAATATTATCCATAATAAATAAATAAATGACAATGGGGATAAACATTATCAGACATCTTTACACAAAGTCAGGCCTTGCTGATACATATATTAGCTATTTAGACCAATAGTCCTCAAATAAATCTGTTTGCAGCTTGAGCTTTAAGGTGATCCTTTCCATTGCCACACAGTTAAATTGTCTAGTTTTTTCAACACAAGATTTAGTCCTAGCAAACTTTTCAATTCGTAGACCAAATTAGACCCATGTTGGCTCCACTTTGGACACCACTGCTTTAGACTATTAGCTTTATACTGTTTTTTTATTTAAATTATTTGTGCTAAAGTGAGTTACCTTATGTATCAATAATTTGTCTCTTTGCACTCTCACATTTAAACAGTAATAATCATATTCTAAGGTTTAGTGTCAAGCATCACTGCAGCTGTCTCTTTGCCCTTGTGTTCTTACGTCTTTAGCACAAAGCCAAACACACTCAAAGCTCTCGCTGCTGTTCTCCTGTGGGAAGTGTGTCCCACATTGTTTCATATTTTTACACGCTTATCTAAGCTTGTAGCATGTGATTCTGTACTGACCTGGACATCCAATGCTATATTCTGCTCGAAGCCATGGTAAAGAGTAAGATAAATGAGTTGTTGTCAGTAGAAAAAGCTCTGAACCTACACCAGACAATAACAGTGACTTACAGCAGGACTATTTGTGAATGTGTGTTTTATTATAACAGTTAAACAACTTTTTTATTTGGATTTTAACAACATATATATAACAGAAACAAAATGAAGAGTGAACTGGGTACAATTTGTGTTACTTTGATTTTTCTGTATATAAATGCAGTTTTTTTATGCATAATTAGTCTTTCAAGCACTATTTTTGTCAGATACTTTTATCAAGCCAATAATATCCCTTCTTTTTTAGAAGATATTTAACATTCCTCTTTTTAGTCGAATGATAGATCAATGGACATGTCCTTGGTTCCCAATAAGGATAAACCAACAACTAAAAATGTCTTTGGACATAGATGTTCTTAAGACAGACATAAGCCAGGAATACAACTGAACTTGTAGAGGTAGTAACAGATAAAAAATGACTTGCAATATGGAAAAAAACGTTTTAGCAGTCAGTTTGGAGTCACTTATTGTCGAAAACAACAAATCATCATCACAGTTTGTTGTTGAACTTGTTTTTCAAATATTAGAGTAAAAATTGACTATGAAGACCACCAAAGTCTCTTCTCTTAATGTGAAACACTGACAAAAGCATGATTAAAGCAGGTCCTGTCCCATCCCGGGGCAGCTGCTGCTAGCAACCACTCCCCACATGGCACAAAGTTGGCTCGGATGCCATTCAGGGACTTCGCCTGCTTTCAGAGGTGCGTGGAGTCACTAAATAATGGATCAGCTATTGTTGATCCTGCCCTTACTTTCATTCATGGACTCAGTGACCATTGTAGACGCAAGTACAGAAGAGAGAAGGCCCACAAACCACTTAATCTTCACTTTACGCTCCCTTTATCGCGTGTTTGCATAAGCTTTAGTTAAATCCAGTGTGTCTCCCACAGAGTTTAACTACATCAAGTGTGAATGAAAGACAGCTGCATAATAATTGTCAAAAACTTAGATATGTTTTTACTTATAATGAGTTTGACTGTATCTTATACAAACAAATATATAAAATGACTTAATTTGGCACCTTGTAATACCAAAGGTGGAAAGTCAGCCGCACAATTACATGTAGTTTAAATATTAAATTAAATCTATACTTTTAGGGATAGATACGTTTCAATCAATAATGTGTAGCTAATAGAACAACTTTTAAATTTTGTAGCAATGCAAGCTCATTTAAAGTAAGGATACAGGCTTTTATCATTACTTTAGTGCAACAAAACATTTAAATTACATAAATATCCTTTTATTGAAGTCTATTTTTGGCTATAAACAATGTTTAAAGGTGCACTGTGTAACCTTTTGGCCAAAGAATAGACTTGCACAAAAGCTTTTTTTTTCTTACTTGGTGTTTGTGTTGGTCTAAAAACATCTAAAATGTGTCTTTTCTCTAAGTAGTTTTGCATCTCCCTTAAATCGATTGTTGTTTCCATGGAAATCTTGTTCCTTTATATTTAATATTCAACAGTAAAACATGAAACTGATGTATATCAATAAAGAATGTCCCAAATGATTGTTTTAGCTTTCTATTTTAATGGAATTATTCATTGATTCAGATTCAGATTGATTCAGAGAGTTTCATAAATTGAGAGGAAAGTACAGTAAATATAGTTAATGTAGTGCTAATATTTGTTGACAAATCATCATTTAACATTGTTTTTCTAAAATATGTGTTCATTTACATTTAATAAGGACTAAGCTCTTGTCTGTACTGTATAGAAGTTACATGAATGGATTTGAGAGTGTGTTGTGAATATACGTTGTAGTTGCTGATAATGTTTGGGTAAAATAACAAGTCGTAAAGTCATGGCCGTACTAATAGAGATGTTATTTTTGCCATTACAGTAAATTGGTCTAATTATAGTAGTAATTCCCTTCTCCCTCTGCTGCTCTGTATAGTTAAGTGCACTCAGCCTCACATCCTTTTGAAGCGACTCCCTCCTGGGCTCTGGTTGCCTAATATCTGACAGCACATCTTCTATACATGTAGTCCCCGCTGTATTGTCCATGACGTGTGTCTTTAACAAGTCTGTAAAGCTCACAAACCTAATCCTTCCCTTCAAAACACAAGATAAAGATTCAGAGCAATGGGTGAAGCAGCTGCAGATAAACTTTAACTGTGATGTCAAACCCAAATAATAAGTATCACTGCGTCGGGTTATCAGCAGCGTATCTTTATTGTATCTTAAACAAGTTTGCATTTTGACATACAAATCTCTGAGTATAAGCTCCAGCTAAACATTAACCACGTTTTTCTGTACAATATTTAACTGTGATGCAGACTGAGCAGTGAAAGATTTTCTAGACTGCATTGAAGTTAAGTAAAGAGTTAGCAAATGTGATGTTTGTCTGTACAACTCAACTTAAAGAATCACTTAAAGAGTAAATATCACACCATCAAAAAAACAAGCAAGATCACCACCTGTTTTAATCAGAATATTCATCTTATTTTTGTTATTTTAGCCAAATAAGAATACAATTGCTAATGTTTGGCAGCATATTTACTTCTTTCAAGACATTTTTGACTGTTACATTATATTTTAGCTTGGATTTTACAGAGAAACAAGTGAAATAATCTAGGTCCATCAACTAAAACCATCTCAAACTGTTAAAAAAAAGATTTCAAGACATTTAGTAAGCTTGACTTGGCTATGGGGCATGTGTTTGCACTTAGAAGAAGACAACAACCAGCTAAGTAGCTATGATAATTATTTTTTATTTTTATATAAAATACAATAAAACCAGTCTTGTCATTTATGTGCGGCATAATAACTAAAAGCTGATTTGGTTCAGTTTAGTTTTTTGCCAGGACATGCAGTGAACTTCAAATATACCTTCCAGTGACATAAACAAGCAACAATACAAACACGTACAAATCATTGAGTAATATTACAGCAGAAGAATTTTATGAGTGGGCCAGACAAACAGTCCGATCAAGCTCCTCCTCATCCTCTCGGTTTTCATCTTGATGCAGGTGGCTTGTGTCCTGTATATCTTTCACTGTAGATGTCTTCCAAACTGGGCAGGTTATTCTAAGGATCTTTTCTGCTGATCTAAACATTCTTCTGAAAGCAGCACGGCCTTGCTGTGTGAAACCCCCCATCCACACTGTGATGCTCCATTCAGAAGTCTCTCTGTGGTTCCTCAACACATTTTGTTTGAACTCTTGTCTAAAAGATCTATATTCTGAGATCTGAGTTTCTTTTTTGTGATAATTTTGTGACTTTTACTCTTGACCATTTTGAAATTATAGACGAAAAGCAAAACTTTGTAATCCATCTTTGGCAGCAGTGTTAAGGCTCAGTTTGTATTTCATTAAATCGTGTAGCACAGACCAAAAACACAAATAACTGATTTACAGAAAATTTGTAGCTTATAATGTTGACTGTCTAACCAATAAAAGAAAAATACCATTCACACCTTTAAATTGTTATTTGAGTTGAATAGAATAAATGAAAATTGTAAGTTCCACAGGTACAAATATGACATACTATAGCTCGAGGTGTAAATGTTATTTGGGGACAAAATGAACAAAGAAAGTGCCTGTGGTGGCTTGGATTTACGTCATTGCAGTTGGAGTCATTAACGTAATCAAAGTGGCTCTTGGGGCAGAAGGAGCTGGAAGCCAAATACTTTTAATGCCTGTTTATTTAATAGCAGCAAATTAAAACAGGATTATAGCAGCTACTATGCTTGCGCAATTTCTGTCATAAAGTTACAAAACATAGCTCTCCTTTTTTCTCTGGACTTAGAAACGTGAAGTTCTTGAAAATCTTATCTCATTCTAGATAATGTTCACCGGCAGACCACAATGTCCCTCCCTTCTATATCATTTACTCATAAAGTCAGTAGCAGCACTGGTAATGCACTGTAATGATTCTCACCGTATTTTTAAAATCTGGGACAAGTTTTTAACAAATCAATTTCCCTTTTTCAAAAGATTATCTGTCACATTGGCAGTTATGTATTAATGTGATAGAAAATTATGGATATACTTTCATTAATGAGTCACCTGGATAATCAAATGTTTTTTATGTTTAGCTCCTTGCCTTTCGGTCTAGTTTTCCTTTACAAAACAAAGTCAATTTACAGTGTCCAGTCTGATTTCAGTTAAAGTTATTTCTTTAATTAGCAAAAAATAAAGTTTTAGTCTGAAATGTGGATAAAAAGTATTTTGTTGTTGCAAAAACAAACATTGTGAAGATGCTAAATAGGCAGACCAAAAACAAAGTGGCCCTGAAAAACCTTCATTTTTACAGCTAATAAACATGGCCTATTTAATAAAAATTTCAGTAAAGTCTTTTTAACTATAATCCTTCAGAGTGTCTTTAATTGTGTACTTACTTTGCATCCTTGGTAACACTTGACTTTCAACACTTCGGCACTTAAAAAGCATTACATCAACCACTCACCCATTGTGCACAGATTATACAGATAAGTGTCTTGCTCAAGGACATAATAGGGCATAATAACTATTCGCTGTAGTTATCCCGCTGTGACACCTGATGTTCCAACGGGTTCCCAGCCAAGTAAGCTTAGCTTCGGATCTGACAGGATGAGACATTGACAAGCAAATTTAATGTGATGAAAAATAGGACAACGAAATAGGGCCGCAGTTCCCAGACTTTTTTCCCGACATTTGTTTTTCAGGGATCAGTCTTCTTGCCAGACTGGTGCCTCTGTTAAATTTCATGTCAGTCCAGCTGCTTAGGTATCGCAGGACTGCAGACGGTTCCCAAAAAATCAGGAAATATCCAATCAGCGAGTAGGAGAGGAATGGTGACAGAGATGACGAGATGAGACAGTGTACTGTATGCATTCTCCTCCTCCGTCCTTGTTTCAAATACTAATCAAAAATACACACCTTTATTCTCTACTTCCTGGATGACAAAACAACCAGAAAACAGTGATAGGCTAAATCAAAACTTTCCTGGCCTACTGTGATGCGAATGCGAACGAGCCCCAATGATGCAAATGTCCGACAGTATCCACAAAGTGAAATGACAGCGACTGATGTATCAGGCGACCAGTCATCGAGGTTAGGATCATTGTTGTCTATAACTTTCTGGTAATATTCCAAAAAGATTCATTTGGTTTTGTTTGTAAACTGACTTGATTTCAGTTTTCTATGTCAGACCAGTGGTGTTTATTTGTCATACCTTTACACGTTTCGAATTTTTGTCTGCGGTCAACCTCAGAACAGAAGAATCACATTATGAGACAAATATTAACTCTTTTGGAATATTACAATAAAGTTATAGGCAACTGGTTAGTGCCAGGAACAACAACAACATAAACTGTGGATAACCACTTATTGTATAATTTAATGTATTATAACTTGAATTTGCAGTTTCGTAATTGGCACAAAATGTTCCTAGTAAAACACAAAAGACGTAATGATAGACCATAAAAGGAAAGTTAGGAAATAACGCACACCTCAGTTTTGGGTTTCGACTCAGAAGTTGGAGACCCTGGCAGATACAACGACTATCACAGCAAACTACAGAGTTGAAAAAAAAAAAAATGAGAACATGCCAGACAAGCTTTAAATCACTCTATCCACATAACCTGCTGCGCACCCTTTATCTCAATATGGCTTCTGTTCAGAGGCACAGCACCAGCCCGCGTTGCCCTATCACTTCCAATGAATGCCAGAGCGAGCACACTGTAATTTCTTGTTACAGGCCCTTGCAGCGTTGCCAGATTGAGCTTATCAGGTCCAGCCACGGGGCAAGGAGGAGACCGACTAGCAAGCCCCGCATTGATACCGCGCATTTACTCACGCTATATTGACGTTAGCACGTTTGTTCCGTGGTATTAGCCGTGCCCGATTTCACAGGAAGACCATTGCATACTGTGTCACCTGTAAAATGTGTTCTGTTCAGTACAAAATGTGCGCTAATTTAGTGATAGCTTTGCCTGATACTGCCTGTTTAGTTCATACTGTTTGCTCCTTGCTGCAGTCAAGATAGCCGTGTCTGACTCCAGCTTCCAGTGATAATTGCGTCTTTTTTTAGGTGAGGAGATAAGTCACAGTAACACAGAAGACGTCTGTCCCAGTGCCGAGGGATTTTAGACATCTTAGGCAACAGAAATAGACAGTAATCAGTCCACTTAGTTTTTATTAACTTCACTCTGTACGGACACTGTTGGATATGATTTACCATTCATAGAGTAAAAATCAAACACACTTTAACTTCATATTACAATTCTCTATCAAATCAACATTTGGTCTTAGTCTTAAACCAAATGTTGATTTGATGGTTATTACCACGTCTTAGTCTGGTAAGTCTACAGTTAAACAGAACAGAACAGAAATGAGAGACTTCCTGTCATTGTCACAGAGTACAATGAAATTGCATTTGGAGTGAGCCTTCAGGTCGCTGCACCTTTTGCGCGCCGCCACTCACGCTTCCGAACACAATATCCAAAGCATACATACAAAACACAACAACACATAACAAAACAAAGTATACATGGTCACGTCGTGGGATTTTTTGAGTCGGGTAAAGAAAGGAGGAAAGAGGCAGCTGACATTATGGACAGGGAACGATTACATTTACCAGTAGTCTAACGCAGGGTTGTCGAACTCAGTTTGAAATTTTGACATTGTGGTTGTCCTTGAAGGGCCGGTTGTAACCAAAATTAACCAAATAATAGTCTCTGTATTGGATTTTTGTACATTAATTGAATCGACATCTTCATTACATCTGTATTCTTCTGAAAAATGACTCTCATTAAGTTTCAGACAAATCATTTTATGAGGTTAAGACACCCAGAATACTCCTGACACTAATATACAATTAAACTAAACCTTATAAGACCTGTGGGGAGCCGCATCTGGTGTTTGACACATGTGGTCTAAAGCTGCTTCTGGTGGTACTTGGACACTTTATTGTTTACATTATTTTGATTTTAATAACATGTTTTTGCTCTTTCTTGAGTAATTTATAAAACTACTGTGGCAGTGTTCTATTAAGACCTATAGTTTAGGTCTGGAATAGTCCAGTCTTGTGGTTTTCAAAAAGCCAAACTAACTACTTGATGTAAAATGTTTGAGACTCACTACTGATCTAAGGTCCATTATTTTTCTTTGTGTCAGTGGGTGGGTGAGTATTTATCACATTTCAGAGGCTAAAATCTGTATACAGATTCACGTTCTGGGACCTACTTTATTTATTTCAGCAAAAATCAGGTCCACACTTAACCTTAGTACACTGTGTAACTTGACTTGACAAAAATATTAGGATTAGAATAGGTTTTGAAAGGTGAAAGGTTATAGGCAGGTATTGACTATATAAAAGAACTCCATCCTTCTGAAAATAAATGTTATAAATGTTTGTTTGTTATTATTTTTCAAAATTAAGATGCAATAAAAAACTTCATAAATTGTTCAAAGCCACATTACATGATTTAAAGACAGATAATTCATAAGATTGGCTATAACAGAACAGTTTTTGGCATACATTCTCAACTACCACTGCCCAGTTTCTATTCAGTCATAGTTTTTACTGAGTCCCAGGAAAGGTATATTACTTTTATGACTAATTTTATTCACAACTGCTGTATTCCACATCCAGTTCTTTCTCGTAAGTAATAAATTATGACCCAAATTTTATGAAACATGTTCTTTCAGATGTGACTCTTTGAAAACCATGTCGCCAGGTTGACTCCATAAACCTCAATATCCGTGTTGTTACTAGTTTTTAAACATAATTTTACTCTCTTTTTGTATCGCGTGAGTGCGACTGTACGTCTGGAAAACATGTGGTCCGCGTGGATCCAGAGAGGTCTTTTCTAAACAAACTCCGTGATTTAAAAGCTGTCGCGTTGGTCCAGGCGAAAGTATAGTCCGTGGGGTAACTTCTGGTCATTTTTGTATATTGGTGGAAGTGTTGCTAGCGAAAACGTGCTCTAGCTGCACATGTGAGTGCTGCTATGAATTGACCATTGGTGTACAGTTATGGCTTGTTTGGGGTCCACCGGCTCGCATCAACAAACACCTTAATGTGTTTTCTAAGTCAACAAATAAGCAAAATATCCATTGCGTCCATCCAAATCCACAAACCCTTCTGCTTTTCAAACGATTAATTGCGTGTGTACTTTTTTATTGAAAAATATTGACAATATTTTTTATTTATGACTTGGATTATCACTCTGTTTGACCATTTGCTTAGCCAGAAGTTCCACTATTTACTTTTGCTGTTATGGAATAGTCTTCTTGTCATTTTCTATAGTATGGCATAAAAGTGTTAGAACATACAGTAAAAATATTAGCAACAAATTCAGTATAGACTCACTCCTCAACAACTACAGCATCAAATGTGGACTTAAGAAGATATATTGTGTCAACTATAGTTACGAAGACACGGAGATGAATAAAGTGATCCAACAGCTCAAGTTTGTAAATATATATTCAACAATGCTAACAGCAGCTGCGGGCTAAATGCTACCTTTATGCTAACGTAGCGAACTGGCATATTTGAACAATCTGTTTACTTTTCTGAGACAACACCACTTCAACAACATCCATTAAGACTTAGTTGTGACTTGACTTGATATATTTGTGCTGAAAATACACTTAAATCTCCAGGAAGTATCTTCAAAGAGTGAGAAATTTGAAGTTCCTAATGAATTTGTATAGTTCTTTAACCATGAAATTCCCCCATGGCAGCCACGCCCCCAAATATGACTTGTTGCAGACAGTATGACAAAGGGGACACAACTGTATATATTACGCAACTGTTACCTAGCAAGCGAATTGGAAAAAAGGTAGCAAAATCCAGATGTCACAAGAGTTATGATTAATGATAACACCTTTGCTTTGTTAAAAAACTCCACTTTTTTAAAAAAAAAAGTCTTGCTTTTTGATGAGATAAATGGTCACAAACTGACACTTTCCTGATATAAAACCATGGTTAATATTTTGACCTCAGGGACTATTCGACCAAAGTAAGTCATAACAAAAAAGACAAGTGTCTGTCATCAATCAACTAATTTAAATAGGCAAAAGCTCTCTAAACAATTCAATTTCTTCAACATCTGACATGTATCAGTGCAAAAAGTACAGTAAACTACAAAGATACAATTGTATGAGCTACATTAAGTACTAGAGAAGCTGTTTAAACGGTCTTATCTTTTCCCAATTAACATATGCCTTGGTTATTCTGTCCCTTTGCGATATGTGTAATAACTTAACAATTAAATGTCGACTTTGGTTAAATAGATGATTATGACGGCATAAAAACAGTACAGACTGGGCTCTTCTCGCCACAAATTTGGCTTGTAACTTGGCCTGCAGTGTCACATGCTTGTCTCCATGGAGATTTATTAGGCTAATGCACACTCTGGAAACATTACAGGGCAAAGCAAGCATTTGGCAGACCCCCCACATTGTGCAAGTTTGAGAAATGATACTCTTGAGCAAGAAATATGGACAAATTTGCGGCTAATACATCAACTGATCAATTTATTATTATTCTCGAACTATAGAAATGTTAATATTCCACTGTTTACTCAAAATAAAGGTTAATAACGATCTCGTAAATCATCCGTTTCTGAAATACAACCGCTTGTCCGCTCCAGTGTCCGTCAGACATGTTTCAGGACTGAATGTACTAACAGCTGTGCCTAATAAAGTGGCCTTTGCCTAAGTACGTTGTGACAGGACTCATGTTCGGAGCTGACCATACTAAACGAGGGTTGTTACCTTTCTGTGACACGAGCAGCACTTGCATAACCAGTACTTCGTAAAACTATATCCGGTTGTGCACACTCGCTAGTTCATCTTTGTTAGTCATTGTAACACTATGCTGCTGTGAATACGTTGAGTCTACTTTATGGACTAGGATTACTTTTAATTCTCTATATTTTTGGCAAGTTTGTAGATCTATTATGTTTACATAACAGGTAGTTGTGAAAATTCTTGTTTGGGAAAGCAAGCAGGGTGTTACCATACCAACCAAACCATATAGATCAATGGTGAAGTAATGTGTTTTTGTGTGTTAGTCCAAAACTTTTTAAAATCTACATTAAGTACTATAGAAGCTGTTTAAACTGTCATATCTTTTCCCAATTTACTATATGCTTTGCTTCTGTTCCTTAGAGATATGTGTAATAACTTAACAAATAAAAATGTTGGACAAACCATATAGATCAATGTTAAAGCAATGTGTATAAGGGTTTGTGTGTAGTCCAAAACTTTTACTGCTTGTTCATTTTAAATCAGTGTTTCTTTTGATATTGGAAGCTTGATGTGATTGCCACAGTATAGACATATACAGTATGGTTCCACAGCAAACTAATATATTTAATACATTTTTAAAAGTGAAGATGTTTTGCCACTCATCCAACACTGCAAAAAAGGCCTTTCAAAAAATAAGAAAATTTGCTTTTTATATCTAGATAAGTTAAATCAGGAAAAAAATCTTAAACAAGTCAAATAATCTTAGTAAGACTCGGTTTTATTAAGTGAAAAAAATCTTTAAATTAGTCTTTTGAGATTAATATACTTAATAAAAGTCATTTTATCTATGTTAGATTTCCCTGTTTTGCAGTAAAGTTGTTTCTTCAGTTCAGATCAAAGAAACTACAGAACTGATGAAGCTACATGGGTTAGGGTTAGGATTAGTGTAAGCGTCCAACATAATCACTTGTATGTAAACATTATGGCTAATGCTAACCTTTAACCTTTAGGATAAACAAAAGCAACGTTAAATTACCATAACAAATGTTTACACTATTTTTGTGACAGTTAAACTCTTTCTTTTGTGGTTATTGTTGATCTGTTATGTTAAGTGGGACTCCCTCACCTGGTCCCAGTTCGCAAGTGGTATTTACCAGTTCAAGTGTCGTGTCAGCACATTTTTGCAAGTGAGAAGTGGAAAATATTCCAGTTCCCAGTTGCCTGGAGCGCACCTTTACAGATTTCAAAATTGCAATGTTGTTACATTTTTTATTGCTTAATGATTTATGTTTAGTTGTTAGTTAGTACAACTCCAGAAATACCGATCAGTGCTTCTAACTTCTTCTCCAAATAAGCTTATGTACAGTTGTTTACTAGCAAATACTTCTGATTTACCTTGTGAAAATGTGCACAATCCACAAGATTGCATTTGGCTTAGCATCAAACAAAAAGGATCAAATATTGGTTGGGTTGCACATTTTGAGAAGCTGTAGGCTAGTTTAGAAAGCAGTGCTATAAATGACAGCATTAAACAAAAATTTCATTAAAACGGCAATCCAAAAAAGTCAAATATACAATTCGATTATGTTAAATTATGTCAATTTCTTGTTGACAAAATCTTAAAGTTCATCTTGTCCTAAAATGTAAAATGTAGGCTATCTTGTCCCTCCCCTTCTCTTCATGCAAGTTACAATCAAAATAGACATATATGTTGACTTTTTCCGCTTCTCTGCTACTATCACACATCTGTTGACTAATATGTTGTTTTAGGGATTTTCTAAAAGTCAAATTGCCATGGTGAACTTGTTACATCAGTGTTGGTCCAAACTCCTTGAGGAAATGAAAGTACAGTACATCTTTCTTTATCGCGGCGCCAGACCCCAGAGGCACAACAGCCCCAAATAAATTTGCAGTAACACGTCTGTCCTGCCTCTTCCAAACTTTATATGAATTTCAGGAGCCAGGTGTCCGGGTCTTAACCTTATCTGCCCAGTTTTGTTATTGCAAACTCCAAATCTACCTAAGCAACCTCGATGTGACCCAGCGGATAAACTTGGAACAACAAACGCTAATGCCAACTGTATTACTTCCTGTATTCTCGTGAATGTGAGGAATGCTACTTTGGCTACATTTAACTTGCATTGCTGAAAACATACACTTGTACACTATAGAGGTCATGTACGGACAATATTTTACTTGAAAAACTTTCATAACATTCTCAGTAAGTGGCAAAAGTATGATAGGAACACTTGATAAAATGTGTTTTTAAGCTTTTTCTTGGACTAATTTTTTGTTTGGCAGGAATTTAATAAAATTACTTTTGTATTGTCACGGCAACAGTGAAGTCTGCCATTCCCCAATTGGCTGTTGTGCATTTCCTGTTAGCGTTAGCATTTAGACACAATTATGTATCTTTTTAAACACACGTGTCCTCCGGTGAAATATTCCTCTAATATGTAAAGTCTTTAACGTGTTTTCTGTAACATTCACCACAACTGTGATCTAAAAAGTATTTTTCTGTTTTAAACTGATGTAGTAAAAACTCACAGAAATTAATTGAACAGGAAATCCTTGTATGTACACAATCTATTTTGAACAAAAACAAGCAACTGCCCAGAGCCAATCAGAGTCAGTGCCGAAAATGCTATATTTATCATTAATCGTTCAAATGTGCTTAATTTAAGTTACATATGAGCTTAATGTTTGTAAAAACACAAACTGTTTAGCCATTAGTGCTAAATAAAATGTTTTTTATGGTGTTGAAAGTACGAGATTTGACTTGATTTTTTTCAAAAATATAGGTTATTACTCCTTCTTAACTGACTTTCTTTTTATCTCATGCCATGGGCTATCTAAAGTTACAACTGACAGACGGCATTTTTAGCCATTTCTGGCAGTTTAATTAATGAAAGTACAGTCAAGCTAACAACTAGCATGATTGACTCAATTTCAGCAAATGACTCTGAATGGGGAATGATAAAAACATCAAACTTAATTTCTCTTGTGTGTAATTCAATGCACTCCATATTGGTAATACATTTAGGTGATTTTAAAATCTGTAAAATGTGCTTTATAAATACATTTTATCTCTACTTTAGCTAGCTTGTTTTTCTACTTTGGGATACTTTTACTTGCCTAACACATAGAATCCTTCTAGCTCCTTGTAAGCGATTAGAATGGCAATGTCAGGCAACTTTTTTACTTCTGCACAACAAATAATTCATTAAAAACATTTTTAAGGATATAAAGGCAAGTAGTTTGAGTGCAATCCCACAATCTGTGTCAGTGAGAAATGTGAAAAATGTGTTGTCTTTTTCTGCTTTTCTGCCACTGTTTACCTGATTTTCTCTTTTTACATGTCACAAACAAACTCAGTACTTAGCAGTAGTCTGAAGCTGTTTTTTGCTATTCAGTCATGTTTTGAGCCATAATATTAATAGACATTTCTCTGTATCTTCGTTGACTCTCATTCATTTTCGCCACTCACTGCTGTCATTTAATCATGCTCTGATGTCATCATGCATAACCCCTATTAGTTACAGGACACGTGTTCCTGGCTTTTGACTGTTTTTCCGTTGCTGGTCGTGAATGACAAAAACCCGTCAGTGACACGAGCTAAAGCAAACCATAAAAGCAAGTATGCGCAAATACTGTTCGATGCAAGCCTGTTCTAGTTGTTTTAACTGTGGAGGATTGGCGCCAGTAGTATCCACCCAGTGAGACCTGTAAACCTGCTGATGTTTCTTTGTTTTCATCTTGTCGGGGCTTGTAATCTTTAACCGTAGCAGTAAATGTCAATTATCTGTGTTTGTTCAGATTAATGCCTAGAATAAAATCTGTCACTCTGCATTTTGTAATCAATATAACTTTTTTTTTTTTTTTTAGCTAAGGTAAGGATCAACTTGTTTCTTCATCTTAGCCTATTTAACTTCTCATATTTTTTAAATTTTTATTTTATAGAGCAGTTAATGAATATTTGAGTAATTGTTATTCTCCTGTGAACAAGATGCCGTAGCTCTGTTAGACTGATTTCTACGTATCCATGGTGACGTATCCATGGTGATGTGTCCATGGTGACGTGTCCAACTAGAAGAAGAAATGTGAAGAAATGTTCAAAATAAGTTTAAAATTACAGAAAAAAAACACTGAATTTGAAATACCGAATCCAAGTAATCAGTACACAACATTTAATATAATATGTGAAATTATTACACTTAAGAACACAACTTTCAATTTAAGCATCATTTAGAAAAAGAAGCTGGTGTCATCATGTCCTAATTACCAAATTGTTGTGTTACGTGATAAAGTTTATGCTCTGTAAAACGTAAAACACAATTGTCTGACTGTGATATGTTTAAATTAACTTCTAAACCTTTCATAATGTGGAAAGCGTCTAAAAATACACTAACATTGTTTCATGAGCCACAGAGGCAGAGAGGGGCTATTTTTAGCGAGATTACAAAAGATGACCGCACATTATGTTAGGAACACTCTACAGTTTCAGGGAAAGGTACGGGACAAGCTTTGGACTGCGTCAATTAAAGGTTAAACTCACGCATGCATAATGCCCAGAAGCCACTTCAATTAAAAATATGTTAAAATAGGTTAAAGTTTTATATTAATCATATTGAGCACGAGTCAGGGGCATTTTCATAACACTCCAAAAGCATTACTTATGTCTATCTTATCATTACTTAAATCCCGTGTTAGGGGAAAAGTATTGAAAAAGTAATTAGTTACTCATTACTTATTACTTTTTAAAAATGTAATTAGTTTGACCACTTAGTTTCTGCCCCCAAAAATTACTTAGTTACATTACTTTGGAATTACTTTTTGTGTTGCAAACATCGATCAAAAATAGGATTTAAAATTGCTTTAGTGGCATTTAAACAAAGACACACAACAAAGGAGTTGCTTATATAAGTTCATATTAAGTAAAATTAGCAACAGAAATGATTCTGGGCCCTGATCCAGCTGCTGAGCTGTGTCTCTGAGATGTTTTATCTCACACAATGAGTCACTTTGTAGAATTTTTTGTTAACAACTGTAATTTGAAAAGTATTTTCACAGTAACTAAGTTACACATAGTTACTCAAAAATGTAATCTACTTACAGTAACTTAATTAAACCCAACACTGCTAATATCTAATCCAGATGAAATGACATTTCTCAACTGTTGATCCCTTTTTTTCCTCCAAAAACAAAATAAAATGTTTTATAATAATTCATGAACATAAACTATATAGACTTAAAATCGTTGCTACTTAACACAGTCAACGATCTAATTTCTTCTTCCAAAGCCTGACTTCTGCTCCAAACAATGTGCTTTTACTGACAGAAAATGACCCAAGTAAATGACCATTTGACTTGACTTTATTTTTATCTCAAGATTTTTTTTATTAGTTCCCTGTATAGTTCGAATGTTTGTAATCATTATTATTTTAATCTATTATCCACCTTATTCTGGACGTTGTCACTGCTAACATCAAAGATAATAACTTAAGATTCTACAAAGACCTGTGAAAGAAACATTTACACATTTCACTAATTAATGTCATATTTAGCAGCAAGACTTTCACAAACAGAATTCTTATAACCAAACAAAAGAAGCACAAATAAGTTATATTCGGGCTTCTTCTCTCTTATGTACCACCTTTGTTTCCTGCCCACTTGGCTTTTCTTTACATTTAATCAAGTTTAAAACCCCTCAGGCTCTTTATGACGCCAATATATGACAAAACACATCGAGGCTGTTAAGTGCGCTGAGCCAATGTGTAACAAACTTGCAATTTTCAGAATGGCCCCCTGTGTTCTGCCGTTAAATATAAGTTGTTTACTTATGGAAGACCAGTAATCACATGTGACTTGTTTGTTGCTTAAACATTGATGATGTTAAAGGCGCTGTACCTGATTTTTACAACAAAACTATTTGATTTTGTACTTTTTGCAAGGTCCACATATTTGCTTGCCTACATATTGCATTCTGTGCCTCTTAATTTTTCACCATGCCTTTGTAACACGGGAATCCCACATCCTGCATATCCGCTGCGCAGCGCTGCACCACAGAACACCTCCGATTTTGTGCGCAAAGCCTCTCCTACTGGATGCATGTTGTCCCCGCCGGGCTGCGCTCCGCCAGGCTGCGAAGCCTCGAGAGGCACGAGAAGAGCATGCGCGGAGAGGACAAGTTTATGAAATAAAAGTTTTAAATTAAGCCAAAATAGCTCTTTATTGTGCAGCAGGAGTGCAAAAACGGCCGTGTTTGATGGGATCGCTTTTTGGCTCTCTTCACATGAGCTTATGTGTGTTTTCTCTCCCCACGAGAGCAAAGCATTACGTGAATAAGTCCGATAAAAAGTATTCTCCTGTCAGTGTTTAAATGACATAAAGTGAAAGTTTACAGCAGACTGAGTTAAACTGGCAAAGCAACTATGCATATAAAGATTAAATACAAGTACTGTGATCAAAATAAAGTCCGTGCCAAGTGTTTTTACCTTGAAATTCCGGACGTAGTTCACGTTCTGTTTCCTGTTTGGTGCGCTCTGATCTGTGGAACTTGATCCGGTTGGACCAGGGCGCAGAAGATTTTACCGTTGATCCGCAATTTTGTCGGACGGCGTTGGAAGGACGGAGCTGAGGCGCAGACCTGCGCAGCGCATATGCAGGATGTGGAACGTACCTCATTCATTACAAAGGCTGCGCAATTGCTGCGAAGGTCGTAGCACTGCGCAGCGCAGCGGATATGCAGGATGTGGAATCAGCCCGTAAGCACTTTTCACAACTTTTAGAAGCCTGGGTGAGTTTTGTAAGTAAATCTAGTAAATCTTATTAGATTAGGGACAATGCATACAACAATTTGGTATCATTTTTATAGCTTCCACCTGGTTCTGTGCAATTTTGTAAATGTTTAGCAAGAAATCACAATTCTAATCACAAGGAATCATCTATCATAATAATTTGCAATGATTAAAATACTCTCTTGTTAATTTGAAGGTATTATTGTTTGTGAGATGAAATAAGACGACAAAAGACCAAGACACATTAGAAATATTAAACGCGTCAAGGGGACATGTTAGTTTTCTCATAAAAATAAACTAGCTTCTGTATATTTAGAAGAAAGGGTTAGTTCTGGGGTGGGCAATTATTTTTCCTCAAGGGGCCACATTCAAATCCAGACTGGTGACAAAGGGCCAGACCATAGTTCCGAGCACATTTTTTATATATATAGGGTATGTATCAATTATTGTGTCCATTAAGAACAAGTGCAAACATGTTCTATGTTTTGCCATCTTTGTTTAGCCAAATGTAATTCTAAATTTGCTAAAATGTCTGGAAATCTAGATTTTAAGACTTTTCAAGACTTTATTTTTTTCTGCTTAAGAAGGCTTCACTGGACGGACCAAAATTATTTAACTTGTTTCGAGGTGTTTGTGTTGATTCAATAAGTTTATAAATTTGAATCAAGCTAAATATCTTGTAAACATTTAAAAATGTCTTGAAATTAGATAATAAAATATTAGCAATTGTATTCCATTCTGGCTAAAATTTATAAAATTATGATGAATATTCTGAGTTCTAGTAGTTTTAACCCAAATAACATTTCACAGTGTAATGAGTGAAACATGTTTGGGGCCTAATTAACGCAGGGTGAGGGCCGCATTTGGCCCCTGGACCGCTGTTTGCCCAGGTCTGGGTTAGTTAGTTACAGTCAAATCGAACATTCTAACATGACTCTGTGCCTGTTAAATGCTCATCTGATGAACAAAAAATGCCTACAAATTAAAAAAAAATTAATAGGACTTTTTATCCGCTCTATACTTTTTAAACTTATTTCAAGTATCTAAAAAATTTTTTTTGTGCTAAATTACCTTCAGCTTTTAAAGTAGACTTGTCAAAACACAAATTTTGCTCAAACTATAGTGTTATTCTGGCCGCAGCTAGAACCACCAGCTTGACTGAAATTCCTGGCGTTTTAGTGAAAAAAGGCTGGTTTCTTATTCGTTTATCAAGAATTTCTCCATTAACACAGCCTTCACCAGGGCACAATGTCTTATTAATGTTCAGGATTTTTTAAAAAACTCCCTTCTCAGCATGAAATAGCTAGTGTCCTGTTTTATAATACATTCTTTGTTGTGCTCAAACGCCTCACAGTTGTTTACACACCACAAATACTTTGACTTAGCCATTGCATAACCTTGATACATTGTAAAAACCATCACTAAATACCACTTCTAATTTTTCTCATTGCGTCAAACACACTTCAGCAGTTTTTTTTTTATTATTTAAGGCAAAACGTTACCCTCGGGGCGTCTTGTGATCTGTCCGTGGTCCGGTGAAACGGCAGAGTACACATTGTTCCATTCACACTCTTCTTTCCTTTGGTATTGTCACGAACCGCTAGCTCAGAACATTTTCTCCCATCACTGTATTATTTAATCACAATAACTCAATCAGGTCAAGGGTAATGTGGATTAAGATTCTTTATAATCTTGATTGATGCACAAATGTTTTCTCAAAATCTTAAGTCATTGCGTATCTGATCTCTCAAATCAGAAAAGGCCACAATCTTTATTTTCTTTGACCTGCTGTGGTAATATTGATGATTCTTTTAGTCAGTAATGTGTTTGTGCAGAGTTGGAATGCAACATATCTTTTACTATTAAGGGTCAGAATAGGGCCTGTTTATAGCAGTAATATGGTGTTGGTAACTATGTGTAACTAAGTGAGCTTGCATGGTAATATTAGTCATGAATAGAGCAAATGTATGTCGTTCTACTTTAATTTGAGGCAATAAGATGCATGTTAACACTGATAACCCAGTGTAAAGACATAACCATAGTATTTTCTTGGTTACTCTATCCAGACATTTTAGCAAGTATCTCTGTTTAAATAGCTATTAATACTCTTTTTTCCTGTAGAGATCTCACAGTTGTTGTCATCCCAGCATGCACCACAATACTCCGGATTATTTTTGTGTACAAGTACTTTATAAACAATCAAAGACAAAAAAAATCCAGAGCATTTGTGCAAGTTGACAGATTATGATGAGGGAACAGGTTTTCTGCAGCTAATTGAACTACAAGTCAAGACAAACTGCAGATGAAAGAGCTCAAAACAAAACAAGTATAAATGGTTTATGGATTTAAAAAACATTGCAGAAGAGATCTCCTAGAGATCTACCAATGACATCACAAGTTTTGAAAATTCAGAACAGTGTTTTCTGAGGCTCAGAGAGAAAAGAATAGTATCTCACAGAGAAAACTCCAACTGTGTTTTTGATGAGAAAGCAACGTTAGAACATTAAAAACAAATTTTTGCATAAAGTGTTCTTTAAGCTACCAATGTTCTTTCATCTGATTGTGTAATGCAGATGTATCCTTATTTAAAGTTGGGGTAGCTAACTTTTTTAGTTGTAAATAAGTAAACTTTGAACCAAAATGTCAGTGATAAATGTAAACTTGAGAAAACTGAGGCACTCAAAAAATTAAGAAAGATAAAAGCCTTAAATTCTACAAAAAAAAAAAAAAAAAATCTGTCAGTGATAAATGTAGCACTTTGTGAAAAATTAGACCCTAGAGTACTCTCTGAATCAAATAATAAATATTTTAGGTTCGAATGAGGAGCAGAATGCAGCGTTCTGATTGGCTGAGCTTGAGTGGTCCTCTTCAGTTTCACTTTAAAAGAGAAAACAAAGGGTTTTATGTCAAAAATAGCTATCAAAACTTAATACATATTGATATTACCAATGTGTTGAAAAATTTATGAGAGAAAGTTGTCAGATTTAAAACCTAAATTGTATTTGCAGTGTGAAAATCATCTACCCCACCTTTAATTAATCTATTAAAGGAAAGTAGAAGTGTGTGAGGAGAAATCGACCGCAAATGCTATTTGAAACAGTCTTTGCATAATTTATGCAACTAAAATTAAACCAATTATTTTGGGGTGTTAATTACACTGACTTTAAAGAGTTTGCCACTGCCATGTTCTAAAGCTTCACATTAGTCAGAGCACAACCAGTTCTCACTATTTTATCAAGATCATGTTGTTCTAGTTGTCATGATAGCAAACTTTGTCATATGAAGAGGGCTTATTAATTAAATATATTATCCAAAATCATGAGAAGAATCAGATATACAGAAATAGCACATTCATCGCTCTTAAAAATGTTATATACTGGTTAGTTTAATCAAGATTATCCAAAAGCTAAATTTCAGGCTTGTTGCAATATGTACTGGGCCAAATATTGGAATAGCTTAGGGTGTTAATATAGTGGCTATAATCAAAGTCTTATAGTGTCTTAATCATGCCAACTTAACCCAACAATAACAGGCAAAAACAATTACCGTGTAATAGAATCTAATGACAAAATGTCTTCCACATTTTGCTGTATCTCTTTTCCATTAGCTTATTGTACATTAAACTGATTGCGTTATATAACATGTTGATCTATCTTATATACACTCAACAATCCCACCATTGTCTTCAGCCAAATAGGTATTTTCCATAAGGACAAGTCGCCTGAAGTAAAGTGTAGTGGAATTCTGTGGTTGTAAGAACACGCTGTGCAGACAGATGAAATGTCATAGACGGTGCATGTGTGTGGCAAGGGTCAGGGGTCACTGGTTTCAATGACCTGTGAACCTGTGTACCCTCAAGCAGGAAGTGTGAAAACCTGATGTTGCAGCTTCTCCGATGGTCAAGACATAGAAAATAACTACACAAACTCAGCTCTGTGAAATGTAACTGTTAATAATATCTATTTCTTTTTTATATTCTTGCTTGTAGAGATGAGACAATAACCAGGAATGTGTTTCTGACAGTATAGGAACAGCTTATATTTAACTGGGTCCAAGAAATAGCAGAACTTGTTATAGTATTGAATTCATAAGTATTTGAAGTATGTTCTGTCCATGTTTGTCCACCTTAATATTTTAAATCTTATCACTTTAAGATGCTTGTTTTGCCCAGAAAAATACATTGGCTCTATCTTGTGAAAGCGGCGCAAAACGTGACGCTGGCAAAAGTGCCAAAAGTCGCCGCAGCGCTTTTTGAAAAACTAGGCGCAATTCGAAGTCTAAAAGGCGGAACTAGCTGGGGCTGATCAGAATAGGGTGGAGCTTCGTGAGTTGAGGATGAGTTCTGGCCGAAAGCCTACAATATTTGCTGTTTTATAGTTTTTATAGTTTACTATTATAACTTGTATTTAAAAACCTTTTGCGCGTGACTAAGGAATGACGACATCATTCATCACACCGGGAACAAGGAGCAAGTTGGCCGTAAGCAAATGCGTTTGGAGGACTGTGTTTACTTGGAGCGCTTTAAGCAGAAACACGGACCCAGAGACAGAGCGACAGCAGTCTGACAGAACTTTAGGACACGCTCTGGACAGCGGTCATTGTTTGGATTTATTCAATTTTCTTCAGTGAGGACAGTTACCAACGCTTGACATGGATGTGCTGCTTTCTGACACAAGGTAAGTGTAGTATTTGCATGCTTGTGTTTAAACGTGGTTTTACTGGTAAATAAATTTGATCAGAAAGTGCAGCTTATAACCTCTTGAAATACATAAGAAAGGCTTCTTCTTAAACAC
The DNA here is from genome assembly GCA_038363315.1 of Mugilogobius chulae. NCBI lineage: Eukaryota > Metazoa > Chordata > Actinopteri > Gobiiformes > Gobiidae > Mugilogobius > Mugilogobius chulae. The sequence continues at coordinate 25,051,627 of CM076401.1, read as the reverse complement.
AGAAATACATTGTGAGACTGCCGCAGTTAGTCCTGGGTCCTGGTCTAGACCTGGCTCTGGGTGAGTCCGGTCTGTCTGATTGTGGTTCTGTGCCTGCGTCAGCTCCTCCGCAGACTCCACAACCCGCTCATGACACGAACAAAGCCAACCGTAATGAACATTTTACATCTTGTTTTTGCTTGTCTTTATAATAAAACGCAGCGCCTTTCCACGGTTCACGCAGCAGACGCAGCGGCAGCAATCTCCGCGACTCGCGCTAGATTCATTATTGTGTTGCTTTTGGTTTAGTTATTTTACTGTTCTGTAACTACGCAGTTACTGAACGGATTTCAAAAAAATAAAACTGACATAGAGGTGATAATTTACTCTGTTGATATCTCCATACGGCCAATCCGAGTTGTGGCCTAGTTTTTGGCAAACACATTTAGGAAAACTCTTCTTGTAGGTTTTTGACTGAGAGGACAACTTCATCTTTTTTTCACGGACACAAACCTACTTCTTTTATGTCAGAATTAGACCCTCACATAAGCTAGGCTACACGTTTAGTGAATCATGCAGCCTTTGCTGTGCGGCCTATAAAACAAACAAAAATAATAATTATAGACCTAATTCAAGAAAAACAATGTGTGAGGCCTACATATTTTTATTAATTAGGCCCATAACCTGTTGTTAATTTTCTTAACATTTTCACACTTTCTTTCTAAGAGCGTGCGTCAGGCCACACTCTTAGGTTTTGTCCAATGCGCATCTTCAAATTCACAGGGTTCCACCTGCAGGCAGCTCAACTCCACCCTATTCTAATCAGCGCCAACTGGTTCCGCCTTTAGACTTCGTATTGCGCCTAGTCTTTCAAAAAGCGCTACGGCGACTTTTCGGACTAGCTACTTGCGCAAGGTAACTGCGCATTGACAAGATAGAGCCATTGTGTGTCTCCAATATCTGCATGACAAAGTAGCCAGGAACACTAACATTCTAATACGTCTAATACTGGCCTTTTTCCCCCCTCACACGTCTGCCTTTTGGAGCACAAGCAAATGACTGGAGTCTTGTGAAGCTGCAACCCTGTAGTTTTAGCTTCTGATGACTAAGAGACTGATCAGAAAAAGAACTTTCTCCACACAAAAGAAAAACAGAATCTAATTTCCACCAAATTTTTTTTGAACATATTAGGATTGGTTAAAGCTAGTGTTTACAGCTGAGAACTGAATAATACTAGATTTGGCATATTGTGGGTTTTATTGCATAAGCTGAAAGTAATTGAGGTAAAAATTAGTTATTTAGAGACTAAAATTACTCAAAAAATTCAGGTGGAGCCACTACAAAATTCCCATATTTTTTATTTTGGGGAATTGTTTTTATTTGTAAAAACTATACAGTACAGTAAAAACTGATTTATTCCGACTGATGACTGTAAATAAGAGAGACACAACAGTCTTCTTTATCTTTATCATTCCGGGTGCGTCATTGTTTGTTTTTTCAGATATTGAACATAAAAAAAAAGTGTAAGGGACGTCAAACTAGACGTCTAACTACTAAATGTATGTGGTCATGATTATATGCACTTAATTATAGTCTATAAAATATAGTTGTATGTGTATAAATGTTTCTCAGCGTAACTTTATTCAATGCATATTTAAAAAGTGTGATGCAATATTTTTACTAACATTGCCTGACCTCTTGTGAAACTGTGACAAATTGAACTCTTGCACTGCCTACAGCCCTAATAAGGGACAATCATCAGGATAAATTCACATAAAAGCAGATAATGCTTCTCTTTCATGGATTATTTGCAGATTTAGATTTTACCTGTGGGCGCAGAGCAGAATGAAAAGGAACACAAGTTTGAGCAGATATAATCAGTGTATAATATAAAAGAAAGTGGGGCTATTTAAGTTGTCATTTTGACGCCAAAGTAAACGTCAGTGTGCATCAAGCTGTCAAAACTTGTTCAAATGTATTTCCAAGAATGATTTGACAACTACATAGAAATTGTTTTTTGTTTACGTCAAACTCTCTAAATCAAACAGTGTAATTGAGGTCAGGGTTTAGATTGTAAAGAAAACTCTTGCTTCTTTTAACTTGTTGGACGAGAGGAAAGAACATTCAGTATTCATAGTGGTCGGCTGCATATGCTAATGTAAGAATTCAATAGGCTCTGTTGCATTATACATCAGCTTGCATTTGAAATTTGTAACCAATTTTTCAAAAAAAACAAAACCAATATAACATCAGTAGAGATATATCTGCATGTGTTTGCTGTGTTCTGTCTACTGTATGTCTAATAAAGCAGTGTTTCTCAACCTTTTTCAGTCACGACCCCCTAAAAAACAACCGCAGCCATTTGCGACCCCCTAAACACAAACTGTAGGCTATCTGCAAAGTGATAAAAAGTCTTTAGTCTTATGTTTGATTTTTATTTGAAGTCATAAGCCTGGATACATTCATCTTGTAGGCCAGCAAATAGGAATGTACACCTATCACTGTATTTATAGCTTTGTTTTAGATACATTTTTTGCATCATCAGGGGACCTCCAGAATTTATTTTCCAACCCTTAGGTTAAGAACCATTGAAATAAAAAAGTATTTAGTTCTTGTAAAAGTACATTGTGTAACTTTTGACCAAATATAAACTTAAAGCATAAAAGCATGTTTCTAGTTTAGATATCTTTGTTGCACTAACTAACAAATAAAATAGTCTGACTTTAATCTGAGTAGGCTTGTACAGTCACAAAATGAATTATTTTTTGTCAAAAGAAGGGCCCTCACCTGTTTGTTTCCATGGAAAAGCAGAGTTATATGTTTTGGCTATATGGTGGCATTTAGTAGGCCTATATTTATCCCAAATTAAGATTGATTTTATCTTTCTCTTTCTATTGAACTGTGCAGTTAACTTTTCACCTCCAGCAAGTGCAGAGTGCACTTTTAAAAAACACTATTCTGCTATCTTCTGTTAGCTCACAGCTCAACTCTCGCTTCTTTCTGAAAGTTGTGAAATGCACTCTAAACTCATTGTGGTGAACAATTGTGAGGCTCAAAATGCATTAGGTAAGTGAGCAAAACATATGGACTAGCTGATAATAAGTTTAATCGTTTTAATATAAAAAGCTTTAAAAATCAAGCAAGTTGGCATGCTAATTTTTAATTGCTGTTACCTACTGGAAACTCTGCTCTGCCTTTTGAATGTTGTAAAATGAGTTGGTTGATAAACTCATAGTTGTGAATCATTTTGTTGCAGAGAGTGCATAAGGAAAGTGTCAAAAACATATGAGCCGCTGCAAAAATGTAGACTAGTAGCTCAGTTTTCTACGTTTTTTCAACCACGTAGCCCGTGTTGTCTGTAGCCAATGTTGCAGACAACCTCAACCTGTGAATTAAATTAAACTTTGCCAAATAAAATCACTTCCACTCAGCTTCGACAAAGGCTTGCTTCACTGGTCACTCGTCACCTCTGACATAGGCAGCCAGCTCGCGTAATCCTACATCTCAGTCTGTCGCTAATTAGCGGGGCGCCGCCACCAGTCAAGTCATGCTAGCTCCAAAGCGTGCAGCCATGTTTGAGTCCTCGACGCTTATGAGATTAATGGCTAACCTCGCTGTTGCCTGCCCCATTTATTTACTCTGGAAGGACCACAGTAGCTCCTCAGTACTAAAGCAGCAAACATAAATGCATCTACTGTAGCCTGGGGTGCCTACGTGCTGTTTATACCCAGAATATGTCAGTCAGGCGGGCTAGTTTTGCTTGCTGTGATGAGGTCAGACTGCATTTTAGCACTGTCTTTGACCCCAATCTACAGCAGCTAGCAAGTCAACGCCGCTATGATGGACAGTAGTGCGCTAATGCTTAAGCTAGGCACGTTTACTGCTGTCGTCAATCCTTTTTGGCCACCCCACGACCCCCCCTGTCTGGAACATACCATTTAGCACCTGTTAATGGCTCCCTCAATAACTTAATGGTATGGGGAAATGTATAGCTTACCTTTTAAGTGTCTGAAAGGGGGCTGCAGAAAGGCCAAGATTCTTTACAGATTTAGGTTAATTTAGATGCCATCTTTAAAATTTACGACTGACTAATGTTGCGAGATGGCCTTCTTGATAGCTGGTCGACTGGCGGTGCTGTAATTCAATTATGCTAATGCAATTTGTCCAAATAGGTTCATTGAGGTAGTCGGAAGCTTATTGTATAGTTGACTGGAGGGCGGCTGCATGATTTGTGAGGCTAATCATGCAGTATTTTGATTATGATTAGCCTAGATTGGCGATTTGTTTTATAAAATGAACTTTTATCAGTATTATTTAGCCTATAGAATACTGGACAAAACAAATGAAAAATGTATGAGCAGAGAAACTACTAAAAACATGTTTAGAACATATAAGCTTTATTATAACCAATAAGCTATAGACTGACTGATATGATATTTTGGTGTTTGCTAAGGAAATGTTGGTGCTTAAATCATTGCAATCGTGTTGCTAATTGTGTTTTTTGTAGCCTAATTACAATTTTGGTTTTGATTAAAGAGCTTAAAGGGGACTATGTAACAGTCTTCAGTGAATTTCCCTTGTTATAACATTCCCTCATTATTGTTTACTCAAAGTTGTATTTGAATTGATTCATGTATGTTTGAGTAATCTTGTATTCTTCTACAGCTCTTGCTATTGTTCAGTAACTCCCTGTTCTTCACTTGTTTGTATTTACTTGTTATAATTTAAAAATGATTACTCAAAGCAAAGCATGTATGCTTCAAAACTGTCCATAGTCACTTTCCAACATGAAAAAATTGTCTTTAAATCTGTTCTTATTGCAGTAATTTTAAAGCGAAGGGGCTTTATCTGCAGTCACTGTAGCTGTTTCTATTTTTAAGCCATTTTAGATCAATTTGGAGTTTTACATGAACAAATGTAAATTTCTTAATTACATATGTTCTAGTTTATTACTAAGAGTTGGAAAAAACACATTCTCTTTAAGGTTCTTATTCTTTGACAATGTTTTCAAACTTATAGGTTGTTGGACTGGACATTACTGTAAACTATACAATCCTAATTGTAAGATATTTTACAAAATTGTGCAGCTGATATAGTCTGAGCAAAACCAATGCACATTTAAATTCATATTCATAAGTTAAATTATGTGGCATCTGACAAAAATGGACAAAAATAGCCTAATACTGCTTACAAAAACAAGCTAAAAGCATATGACTAGACCCATTTATTACTTGCCCTACATTTCTCTCTGTATTTATTTAAGTTCTGCTCAGATACCCCTGTCTGTTCACACTCTGACCACGTCTTCCACAAACCTAAACATCCCGATACAGCAGAGTGTCCATTCCCGTATTGGGCCGGTCCCTCCTCTTGGTGTTAGTACAAACTTTTGGTTGTCATAATAGGAGCGCTGACAGGGACTTCTTAATGCCATAGGCTTTCTCTACCATCAACACGGCTTATGTAACTGCACTTGTGTGGCACCGAGCCCAACTATTTCCGACTCCAGCCTCTGCAACCCCCAACTCCATGCACACACCTCACCTCCGCTAAGAATAAATCATCTTTCCAACAAGAAGGCCTCGAGGTCTGGAGTAATAATTAGAATTTTAACTACACTGACTTTTGAACCAGGGGTGTTGAGGTTTTTTGACATCACGTTAGTCCATGGTAGGCTTTTAGCAGTAAAGAGTGGAAAAATAAAAAGTATTCAAAGGTTTTAGTTGCACTTTTCCTTATTAGTAATATGACTTTTTTGGCTGAAACTAAGAATCATTTTTCAAATTCATTTCTAATAAAGTACTAATTTGCATTGTTGTTGCTTTTTAGACAGGTTCTTGACCTTTGCTTTGGCATTTTATGAAATAGAATTAAAGTGTCAAAACATACGTATGGAGGAAAAGGAAATTGCATGAAGGAGATAATCAAACCAATCTTGCCATGATGAAATGCTAAGATGAGTGTGCATGGTTTAGGACTTAAGGCACTATGAAAAAACAACAAAATGATTTCACTGAACAAGAGGAACACATGATTGTATTAAGTGATATCTGTCAATGATCCATTCGGCCAATAAACATTTCAATACGTATAAGAAAATGATTGATTAACAGATTAATTCATGTAAAAAAAAAAAAAGGGAAAAAAAAAAAAAAAAAAAAAAAAAAAAAAAAACGATCTGAAGAAGCATGAAAATAATTAAAAAATTATATATGTCTTTTAAAACACAAAAGTGACATAATGACAACAATTTTACTAAATTTGATGCAGACAAAGCTGTGGTGACATCACTACATCCTGAAGTGTTCTATTTATAGACAAAAAGTGTTTCTATAATACATTACATTTATATGTCTTGCTTAATTGTTGTTCATTCATAAAACATACTTTTCTTAGCTCATGGAACAATTCTATAGATCAGTTGTTTCATTAGTAAAGGCACACCATGTAACTTTTTGACCAAATTAAATGTCTTTTGTGCTCTAAACATAATAAAAATATGTGTCTTTACTTTGAGTGAGCTTGGAAGGCCCCAAAATAGACCTATTTTTGGCCAAGAGAAGGGCCTCCTTGTGTAGTTTTCCATAGAAAAGCTTCTCTTTTATCTATATTTCCTAACATTATGGCACAAAATGTATTGATTCCATTAAGAATGTTACAAAGTATGGCTTTAACATCTTTCAATTGAATCTTTGAGGTTGAGTTTTCACCTCTAGAAAGTTACACGGTGTCACTTTCAATTAGTTGGTTTATATTATATTTTGCAAAAAATAAATTCATTTGTTGCAGCCCTAATTTGTTGATAGTTTCATGTTTTTTAACAGCAGATTTTGATCATAGATTTATGTATTTATTTATTTTAACAACTTTTTCACCGCGTGTCTTTGTGAAAGTGCTGCTGTTTTCGGTCTATTAGCACTTGCCTTTTTCAAAGCAGAGTTAGCTTGTTTTTACGACTTCCCACATGTTGCTTTTCCAGGGTTATGCAAGTTGTTTTGGGCTTCTTTTCTCCGGACAAGTCAGGAGAGATACTGGTCAAAAATTCTTGAAAAGCTATTGCGTGCTAACTATGCACAGTCATTACAATCAGGCTGTGCTAATGTTGTTTGCCTAATATTATTTTGACTAACTCAAAGGAATAACTTGCTAAGCACTGGGAATGTGAATGTTAAGAAAGATGGCATCCAACTCTTATTAGGTTAACTTATTTTTAGCTTTCTCAGTATTGTTGAATTGTGACCCTGTATTGCTATATTCACAAAAATCCATCAGCTTTTGTTGTCACCAGATGTACTTCATTTTCCACATTTGACATAATGATAGACAATTTTGCATGTTTGGAATTTGAATAGAAGCTAATTTTGATTTCATTGTATGAAATAATCACATACAATTTGTCTGCAGGCAGCACATATTTCATGCACATTATTTTCCCAAATTGCCCCTGCAGGTTTCCAGTCTTCTTATTCAGAGTTTAAATTTTTCAGGAATCTAAAGTAGTATGTGGGACGCGCTTATTAATGCTTAGAGTGCCGAACAGCCAATTTACTGGAGCGTAGACTCTTGCTGTAACAATATGTTCCCAAATAACATAAATACATTTAAAAATCCAAATTTATGCAGTACATAGATTTGTGGAAACGTGTTTCTTAACAAAAGGATGTCATTAAGTCAGAATTTGATGTGTGTGCTGCAGTGTAATGTTGTAATGTGGGGGTGTCACACTGTTGGATGAGTATTGAGCTTTAGCAGATCTGAAATAATGAGTCCCTGAACACTGCATTCTAGTGTTCACTGCTCTTTATGAGATGCTTGAGATAGATAATATGGTAATATTATTGCCATTTGCTTGCATATTATCATTTTATATATTAGGCATTTTAAACAACAGTATTCAAATGTTTACACTTGGGTACTAAGGGGGTATTTATTTATTGTGGTTGCACTGTATGTTGTATGGATGCTCCAAACGTTTCGTTGTTTCGTTGACATGACTATTCTATTCTATGCATAAAGCAAATTTATCTTTGACTATTACAACATATAGAAAATGTAATTGATCTTCTCATTTTCTTTGTTTTTTTGCAACTTTATCTGCTTTCTAACTGCTGTTCATCAGTTTAATCAGCTCTTTTAAATCAGATTCGCATTATCTCAATATTACAAAATGGCCAGATTCACATTTGTCCAATAAATATCTTGATTTACGAACTAAAACTAAAACATTCAATGAGTTGACTTAACGAACAGAGAACAGTGAGTGCGTTGGAAGTGTTTTGGCATCTCTATTCCCTCTGCAACAAAAAATACAGCAATTTATAGGTTATTGGACTATTTCTTTTCTTTTAACCAGTGCTATTTGGTCAAAATCCACTGCAGTTTGTGAAAGATGTTAGGACAGGCAGTCCATAAGTATCTGTAATGTCACAGGAATCATTTCAGCACATTTTCCTTTTAGAATCATTATTTAGAACCCATCAACATTCAATAACATACTGTGTAGAGCACATATGTCAACTCAAGGCCCGGGGGCCAGATGCGGCCCTCCACTCATTTCATGCGGCCCTCAAGGTCTTCTAATCTGGGCGTCTTAATGAAATATTTGTCTAAAACTTAAAGAGTAAGTCATTTTCCAACTAATGCAGATGCATATTCAGTAAATGTCGCTTCAAATAATTATACAATATTCAATACCAACTATATTTAGAGCAGGGTGCCCAAAGTGGGGCCCGAGGGCCAAATTCGGCCCCCAGAGGGTTCGATTTGGCCCGCGAAGGGTTGTTTAGATTTATTAGGATTAACTGCTTGATTCAATTTGTGCTGAAAAGACTGTCAAATGACAAAATTCATGTGCAATCTCTTAAAACGTGTTATAAAAGATATTTTAACGATCATCTCTTCTCAAAATATTTTTTTAAATGTAAAAACAAAATTATGTTTGGCCCTTGGCACTCTTCAATGCAATACATTTGGCCCGCAAAGAAAAAGTCAGCAAATTTTGGCCCACCAAGGAAACAAGTTTGGGCACCCCTGATTTAGAGTATTCAAAGATTTTTAAGGTTAATGTTTGTTACAATTGGCCCTTCGAGGACAACAAAGATGCCAATGTGGCCCTTTGTCCAAATGAGTTTGACACCCTGGTGTAGAGCAACGTTGAAAAACTCATAATACATGCTTTTTTTTTTTTCGGGTTAACCTTGTTTTTAAAGCCATAAATCCATTGTCTGTGTCATGCCTGTTTGAAGTCTATAAAGCAAGAAGTTAACACGACTAACATCCTCACTTGCATAGGTGTAAATTATATACAATTAACACATCGATATATTAAGATGTAAGTGACTGCAGCCTCCACGCGAGTACAATGACAAACTCGTGGGCAGCTGTTAGTTGGTTAGAGAGGCAGAAAAAATGTCTGTATTTTTATAGCAAAAATCCATTTGCCTATTGATGAACTGTTGCTTGCTTAAGATGATATTATGCGGGTTATGGAAGTTAGTTAGCTAAAACTTTAAAGCGAACCCCGGATATAGTGACATGTTTACCTTAAAACACAATATCATCACTTATATAAATACAGGACAAATACCAAGGAAGTACTTGTTGTTTTATCAAAATAGTGTTTTAAAGAAATGACATGGAGCTTTCCATTTTGCTGTGTTGTCAAGGTAACAGGTGTTAGCAGGTAACTAAGCAAGTTTAACCTTTTCAGTTTGAGCCAAATACAGGAAGACCATGTGGAATCTAGTGACACTGAAGATAATCAAGAGGAAGAGGCAAGAACTGGACACTGTCAGTGGTGTTTTTGTGGCAACTGTTCACCGATGGAATAGCAGGAGTAACCATGGCAACACTATTTTATGTCATCAACCAATATGGCGGCGCCCAGTGGCTTGAAAACAACATAAACAATGACGATTTTACAGAAAATAGTAAGCAGTTATACATTTGTTTGCAATTTATTTTAGTAAACATGACCATACTAGCATTTTAGCCAGATTTATCTCCATAGTCATGGTTCCCTTTAACCTCGTAATGGAATCGTCCAATGATGATGGCCCCTATGGCTTTGACAGTGATCCTGTATGTATGTGACGTGTAAGTAGCTGCTTGTTCTGCCTTCATAACTTCATCGTTGTGACCTCAAAAGCTCACCTCTGTGCCTTTGCTGTGTAACATGATGTAACCCGACAGCTTGGACAGTGACAATGACGGACGCAGGTGAAAGGAGCCTCAATTGACTTTAGACAGTAGAGACATTGAGACGAGACGAGAGAAGTGGGCAAGATTATTTACCAACACGAATCTGATAATATCAATCATACTTTTTTCAAACCTAGTTTTCATCACTCCTGCTCAAAGGATTATAATCACAATACTATGGAATGTTTTTTGTTGTAGAGGAAAACAATAAACAAATCAGACTTGTACATTGAGCTGATAGGCAGTGTAGAGGGTGGTAAAGCCTGCTTCACTTTTGTTATGCCACTGACCAGAAATCTGTGATGCAAAACTGTAGTGATGTGCCAAAGAAAGGCTTGTAACCTATTATGTAAAATTCACTTTCCTGAGTTTCAGCCATGTTATATCAATGGTTTCTCATCATTATCTTACTCAAAGTTGTAATAGAAAGATCATTGTGAATCTTGTATCCTGTTTTTCACCAACCATCTATACCCGCCCACTTGTCTGTTCTTACTTTTGTTTGATTTTATTTAAGTAATGTTAAATAAAGAAGAGTGCCTTGAAAAAGATTTGTTAATGGAGCAATTATAAAATTGTATTGTTTTAGAGAAGGGCAAGCATTTCTTTCTTTGAAAACCACAAATAGCTACTGTACTGGAAATAAATACAAAAATAAAAAATCAAGGTCAAACTTGTGTTTACTATTTAAGATCATGTTTTTTATAGTAAAAGCAGCTAAAATACTTAAAAGACTTTAGATTCCAAGTGAAACTCGTATGGTTCAGAAAACATTGTTTAACCAGTTTTTCCAACTTATATGTAACTTATTACAATATATTTTTGCACTGAAGATTCTGCAGTTTTGAACAAGAAGTGGATAAAGCTGTTTAAAACTTTGTAGTATGTCATAGTTATTTAATAAAGAACTAAATGTCTCCTTTTTTATTCTCTTGATACCAACAATAAGATGCCATCTATGCACTCACAAATGTGCCTATGTCCTTAGTATCTTGGTTGATATTCAAGTTTAGTGTATAAATTGGATATTCATAGGGTTAGAACCTTGTATGGAAGCTGACTCTGCAAACGTCTCGGTTTTTCTTTATCCACTCCGTACTCATCCAGGTAATTTGATTGCAATACTATCTTGTATGATCTTGCTCAACTACAGGAGACACTCTGCCTAAAGACTTAAGTGACATTATTGGTTGCTGGTGGCTTCTTGGAAATAGTTTCGTCGAAGGAAAGTGCCATGGTCAAGTTGATTGTGCATGTAAACATATACAAACCATTTTTCCCAGAATTCCACCACCTCAATGCTGGATTCATGGTTGCGGATGTCTCAAAGGAGTTTTCCACTAACCACCCCCGAAGGCAGATCCTAAATCGGGCCATTCATTTAAGAGGAAGCACAAAAATGTCTTGTTGAGTCGTATCCAATTTTACGTGAATGTTGGAAGCCTCATTTGAGTGGTATAGACAAGACCCCTACATTGGAAAATTGCGATTATGTAACGACTAAGCTGAGGGTCCCCCAGCATGTGGTTTCCATCTGTACGGACTGTGTCATTAAGTAAAGAAACAGTCATTTATCAAATATGCCTATCATCTTACGTAACAATTGCTATATGTGGGCCCCTTTATGCAGCGTCAAATCTGTCAGTTACCTCTAAAATAAATGTTCCTTATGTTTCACACCAATCTGTGTTTGGTTTCACGAAAACAGTGCACCAGCCTGAAGCTTATATAGGTCATTCTAACACGGAACACAATCATCATTTTAATAATTTAACATATAACCTTAACCGTTAAGCTCTGAATTAAAACTTTGTCGATCATATATATTTTTGCTTTCAACCTAAACATTTACAACAAATCGTTAATATTCTTGATCCTTCTGAGTAACAGGAAATTAAGATATAATTTATGTTGTCATCATTACCTACAACATAACTCATAATTCCTTTATTTCTTCTCTATTTTAGACCCGTAAGCTGACAAAAGCTGAACGCCAGCGCTTCAGTGAGGAGGTGGAGATGCTCAAAGGGCTGCAGCATCCGAATATCGTCCGGTTTCACGACTCCTGGAAGTCCACAGTGAAGGGCCACAAGTGCATCATCCTGGTGACCGAGCTCATGACGTCGGGAACTCTCAAAACGTGAGTCAATGAGAAGCAAACATCCTCTTTGTTGACCAAATACATTATGAAGTTGGATTTATTATTAACTCAGCACAGTCATAGTGATAATACTGTCGTCTGTTGATGAATTCCCTGGAACTGAAACTGAATAAACTTCTTCCTGATGTCAAAATACAGCAGTGGTACTTTCCTCTCCACAGTGTTTATATTGGTGTGTTTATTTTATCGTCTTGTTTAAGGTATCTGAAGAGGTTTAAGGAGATGAAGCTGAAGCTGCTGCAGCGCTGGAGCAGACAGATCCTCAAAGGCTTACACTTCCTGCACACTCGCACTCCTCCCATAATCCACCGAGACCTCAAATGTGACAACATCTTCATCACCGGCCCCACCGGCTCCGTCAAGATCGGGGATCTGGGGCTCGCCACGCTCAAAAGTGCCTCTTTTGCTAAAAGTGTCATTGGTGAGTGCAGCAGATACAATCACAGTAACAGTCATCTCGTAGAGCAGCGGTCTCAAACTCAAATGGAGCTGGGGCTGAAATAATCAAAGGCCACATTTTAAAATACAGGACTCACAATGTTATATCCTCTATAAATAAGCATAATAGATTATAGTGATAAGTAAATAAAAGTGGGTAACCAGAACCAACTGTTATGTCCTGAAAAATGTTTAACCTTTTGGAAATTTTATGTATTCTAGTGCATTTTAGAAGTACTATAGTCGCATCTCAACAATATATCAATAATGTCATAGAGACTCACAAAACTGTTAGATGATATAACCCAACTTTACTTGGATTACACATTTTACCAACACAACGTTTAAAGTGCCTCACAGAATACAGAACAACAACTTCAATTATGGAAAATAAGTAAAAATAGATTAAATGTACATATAGACATAGATAATAAATATCGTTCTATACATGACCTAGAAAAAATTTATAAACACTAATAGTGTTGATTGGATACTAAGGAGACAAAGAAACAATAATCCAGAAATGTATTTTTAATCATTTTATTTCATTTTACTACTTTGTTTTTTTTTTTTACATAGTGGGTTTCTAACTTTGTATGGTTTAAGTTTTAACAATCTGTATATTTTTAGAGCATCTTGGATCAGCTTTCTGTTGAAAAACATTTTGCCAACAGTTCTTGGATAGACAAACCGTTTTAGGCAACAATAATAAATATTTTTGGAGGATAAAAATGCAATAACTAGTAGAATGACTCAAACTGAGCCAACAAATAGGAACTTGAAATTATACATTTGAAAAAGGATGTAATTACATGGCTTCAACTTTATAATAACTTCATCTTATTTCGCCTTAGTAAAGCATGAATAAAACATGAATAAACAATACATTATTCAGGAAACAAATGGTGAATTAAGGCATGAAAAAGTTTAATAAGGTTTAGTAATTACTTCATTCATTTGGGGATAGGGCTTGGATTAATTAGGAAGTTACTAAGCCTTATTTGTTTATAATAAACTAGGACTTAGTTAAGGTTTGATAAGACTTTTTTAAGGATAATTAAGGTGTAGTTATAAAAATGTGACTTTTACACTCAAAGTAATGTGCGGTGATTTTATTTAATTTTATCTCTTGCATTTATTATTATTCACAAGTATTATTTTTGCTATTTCTGTGCCATTTTCTCAGTGTGCCTTTGAGCTCAATCAATATTTAATCTACGCTTGTCTTCTATAGGAACCCCTGAATTCATGGCTCCAGAAATGTACGAGGAGAAGTACGATGAAGCCGTGGACGTTTATGCCTTGGGAATGTGCATCCTGGAAATGGCCACCTCCGAATATCCGTACTCCGAGTGCCAAAACGCTGCTCAAATCTACCGCAAAGTCACCAGCGTAAGTGCAGAACTACAACCAGTGTTTCGCGTAATGGTTAGCACATGGCTGTAGATAGGAAGAGGAGGTATCCAGTGTGATTTAAGGATTTCCTCAAACTAGCAACACATCAGAACCCATTTGGAAAGAGGCTCAGTTTTGTCAAAAGGATTACGTTTGTCCATTACAAGCTCAGAGTGTGTATCCGTATTGTGAGCGGGCCAATCGTGCGCAGGTTCAGCCATTTTCCACTGAAATTTTAACCAACTTGAGAGATTAAATTGGTTGGATTAGATGTAATGGAGGTATACCTTTACAACTAAAAGCTTTTGCATAACTCTTCCAAATCAAATAAGTTTAGCATTTTCTTTTAGTTTTTCCCTTTTGGGGTTTCTTAAGCAACTCATCAAAGTCCTAAAAATGATGACTCAAATGCTGACACAGGGAGCTTCAGAATCTTAAAAGCATTAAACTGCACTTAATGTGACGTGTTAAATGTAAGGCTTTACAAATTCTGAAAAGAGTAATACATTTTGATAAGATTGGTCTTGGCTTTTTTTCCCATGTATTTGGTAAATTGTATTTTACAATTTACATATTATGATCTGGCTCAAGATTTCCGGGAATTACAAGTGTGCTTTGATACATTGCCTGGTGTTTCTTGGTAAAATGTTAGATTTAATTGAATTATTTAGCATTTTGGAGAGTATTGAATAACTTTTATTGTTAGTTTTCTCACCATTGCCTAATTTAATGAATAGGTTACACTACATTAAGTAACATTTTTGTTATTGGTTTGTTTTGATCATGTTTGAGTAAGTGGTGTGTTGTGGAATAAATTCAATAAAAAAGTACAAAAAGTATTAGAGGAAAGCCTGAAAAACTTGAGTTAGTCTTTACAGTAGCAACCTGAATGTGCATAAACAAATATTAGCATTAATATTTGTTAATACTTGTGTTAAATTTTCTTTTCATTTTAAAGATCCAAAATGTTACCAGGCAGGGCAATAATGACAAAAATGACAATCTTGATCATTTTTGGGCATATCTTGATTACGATATTATTTAGACGATATTAAGTCAATCCAACAGAAAATGTTCAAACAAACATGTCTTTAAATATATTAGTTCACATTTGATTATTTCAAATCGTTCAAATCCTTCTTATCCCAGTAAAATAATACACATTTTGGTGGAGTCAGTCACCACAGAGTTTAATAACTGGCTAAAAGGACTTTGTACAAACTATATATAATTAATATAATTTTAATAGTTTCAAAGTCTACAATCCTTTTTTGTTGTTGTTTTTTACTAGGGCTGGGCAAGTTAACGCGTTATCGCGGCGTTAAGCAGCACGTGCTTAATCGCGATTAAATATTTTGTCGGCGTTAACGCAGGTACATGATTCGTCAAAAAGCATGAATGAAAGGCCCGCACTGCTGCCGCTGCGCCCTTTTTCTCCTCCTCGCTCTTATAAACAGTCCACAAACAGATGATCTGCTCGTCGCTAGGTAAATGAATACTCTGCTGTGCAGACAGCGGGACAGAGACGAGTCTGAGCTTCGTCTGAGTGTTTAAATCGTCCAAAAAGACCAGGTCAGCGCGATGCGCGAACTTTTATACACGTGTTGTGATGTTTACTTTGAAAACTTTAAATTGGCCTTGTTTCACTTCCCACAGTGTATTGAGCATTGAGCTGGTTTAACCAGGACTATCCAGAACTGGACCAGGTTTTTAAAATGTTAGTTACCTAGTGTAATATAGTTCTATGAGTAGCTAAAATTATATATCTAAGCCAAAATACCACAGAATTTGCAGGATTGTACACTCTACAAAATGAAGAACCTTAAAAATACTTTAAAAAATAATCTTTGAAGAAAATAGGTTAAAATAGCTATTTATTGAACTTTGTGTGTAAAGTGTGATTAATCGCGATTAATTGCAGCTCAACCATGCGATTAATCGGATTAAAAATTTTAATCGCTGCCCAGCTCTATTTTTACTATAAACAATATATCAATATTCAGTTTTTGCACATCTTCAAATTAATATTCACAATAATATCTAAAAATCTTTATATTGCCCAGCTTATATATGTAACTTTTCCTGCCTATAATGTTCCCTAGTAACAGGCCTAGTAGTGCCACATTCTTGTCGCCATGGAGGTATCAAAGTTTAGAGTCATTTCTATCTGCAAAGCACTCTCACCTTCAGGAAAAAACTGCACAGGGCACTGTAGGTAGAAAATGTATGTTGTTTTTGTTTTTGTGATATTTGATATAGGCTGCAATGATGAAATCTGAAGTATTGTTATTGACCAAGCCAGACTCTTGTTACAACACAAAAGTCATTTCTAACAAAGAAAAAAAGCATTTACAGCAAGAATATCTAGACATCGACCTTGGATATAGTGTTTAATCAGCATGAAATACCAAAATCTATTAAATTAGTCTGACCACAGACATTGCACTTTGGATTATTAGTGAAGCCTGGAACATAACTGGTAATTTAATTTATGTTACGACCATTTTCCACAATAAAACAGTTCCCCATTGTGTCAGTTCAAATTTACAGCAGGACCGACACCGGAGCTGCCTTCACAATAAATCTGTCCAAATCCAATTTTCTCTAGTTTCCTGCGATAACGAACACCAAGATAAGATGTGGGCTGCGATATTGAGTTTCTTTGTCATTTTAAAATTGTCATGTTGCCTTTTATTTGTCCGTTAGCTTCTCCCACAATGGTTGTCCCAGATATGAATTTAATTATGTTCAACCGCACTGATGAAAATGGCCGGCAAAGTGTTTCCAAAAGTTGTTGTAACGATGTTAGTCTATCTCGGCCTGTGATCTCCAAACAAAGCATAAATCTGTCATCGAGTTTATGTGAGCAGTGTTTATGATCTTATTATTAAACAGTAAACAGACGCTAAACAGGCTAAGAGGCAGAAATATTCAAGCCAGTGTGTCAATAGTATTTTATTTTTTGCATTTTTAAGATTCTCTACAAAATTTTGTTGCTGAAGTAGAAAAAGTACAATCTTTTTTTAAAACTGACAACCTCTTCTCATAAATCCTTCGACTCATGGTTAATATCGACATGTTTTCATTTTGATTGCATTTATGGTCAATAAGGGGCTTAATTTAGGTTTTAAATCTGACAGCCGTCTCTCATAAATCATTTAACACATTGTTAATATCAATATGTATTATATTTTGGTTACAATTTTGACTTAAAACCCTCTTTTCCTTTTATAAAGTGAAACTGGATTGGACCACCCAAACTCAACCAATCACAACGCTGCATTCTGTGCCTGATCAGATCTAAATTCTTTATATTTGATCCAGAGAGTACTTTGTGGGGTCACTTTTTCACAAAGTGCTGCATTTATCATAGACTTTTTGGTCGAAAACACAACTAAAAACTTAGCTACCCCAACTTTAATATTAATCTTAAAGTCTAATTTTAAGTTTTTTTCGCTAAATAAAACCAAGTCTTACTAAGATTATTTGACTTGTTTGAAGTTATTCTATCCTGATTTACTTTATCTAGATATAAAAACCCATTTTAAGCAAATTTGTATTTGTTTAAAGCCATAATTGCTTGAAGAATAGATTTGATTAAAAAAACTTGTCAAGAGTTCTTGAAAGTTGCATTTTTTTGCTCATAACAACTTGTCATTTTGTCTTGCTTTAAGAAAACTAGGTTCGTCCAATTTTCTTACTGCATTGGCAGATTATTTATCTTGAAATAAGACTGACCTCAAATTAAGCAAAAGTTTCTTATTTTTTGAAAAAATTTTTGCGGTGAGGAAAGAAAACTGAAAATTGCTCAATAATAAAGATATATTTTTAAATCCCCGGGTTGCTCAGTTGTAATCAATACTTTCTCAAACTCAATTAATTCCTTACTAGTTTTGGCAACTGTCTGATTTTCAAATATTTCAAATACTTACCCACATAACTTGTTGCGAACTGCTTGTTTCCATGGAGATAATCTTAATGCCATTTCAAAGCAATAATATCATATGGTGGACTAGCATTTAAAACATCCCATGATATGCTTTTAAATATCAAATGTATTTACAATAATTACAAGCACTTTTTCCCATAAACTAAGTGTTCAAAATTATAATATTTTCTCCAAAACATCCCAAAAATAAACAGTTTACAATCAAAACAGTATTCTCACTTTCTCCCTCATTTGTACAGCATCCAGCCTCACTCTTCTCTATTGGCTTTGTCACAGTTTTCCAGCCTCCGTCAGCTCCTGTTTGCTCCGCACATTTACCACGCACACGAGTAACAGCTTGTCTTTGTGGATTTAAACTTGAGACATATTTTCCAAAACATCAAAACTCCTACTCCGGTGGCGTCATCAGGACTTGTACTTGGCACTGTCCAGCACCTCTTAAAACTGCACATTAAGTTTGTGTTACCGCTACTTGTATTTGAAAGCGTGACCCGCATGTTCCATAATCGTATGAGTAATGTTATGGGGACTGGACAAGGATTTATAGCCATTTTTCTTCCAATAAAACTCTGAATGCTAATTGAATAATGATGTGTAGCTTAACCAAGAGCTAATTTAATTTGAAAGGGCATAAAATGCGTTCAGTAATCCAATACTAGACTGAAGGCTAATCTTGAATAGAGAGGGCATCTGGAGAAATGTCTATGAAAAATTAAGCAGGGCATTTGTTATACAGTATAAAAATCTACATTGTTATATCTTAATTATCTTCTACTTTTCTATAACATGCTCAATTGTACTTGTACCTTGTGCAAATTAAAATAAAATAGGATTTCAGTGGAAAAATAGGTCAATGGTTAGAAGCGCTGTACCTATTTTTTACTTCCTTAAGCCTATAGGCACCAGAGTTTTTCCAGCAGATATGCAATTCTGTAAATGCAAAGTCTTAAAAGACCATAGAATACAAAATAGACTTTTTGAGTTTTTAATTCTATTCGAAAACTGCTTCCTCATCAAAAATACTGCTTAAAGTTGGGGTAGCTAACTTTTTTGATTGTAAATAAGTAAACTTTGTGTTTTCCACCAAAAAGTCTATGATAAATGCAGCACTTTGTGAAAATATTAGCCCACAGAGTACTCTCTGAATCGAATAAGAAAAAAATTAAGTTCAAATCAGAGACAGAATGCAGCGTTTTGATTGGCTGAACTTGAGTGGTCAACTCCAGTTTCACTTTAAAAGAGAAAAACTGATACTTGAAACTTGATACATATTGATATTAACAAGGATTTATGAGAGGAAGTTATCAGATTTAAAACCTAAATGTGTTTGCAGTGTGATATTCACTTACCACAGCTTTAAGTTTTGTTTGTGAGATACCTTTTGTTCCAGAAGCAGGTTTAGGCGGCACGGTGCTGAACGTTAGCGCTCTTGCCTCACAGCAAGAAGGTCGATTCCCGCACGGGCCGGGCCTTTCTGTGTGGAGTTTGCATGTTCTTCTCGTGTCTGGGTGGGTTTTCTCCGGGCACTCCGGTTTTCCCCACCAACCTATAACATGCATGTTAGGGTAAAATCCTCCAGCTACGGTAGTCCTGACCAAGCCTAGCAACAACACCTGGAGATGGGTCCCCGAGCGCTGCACTGCGGCGATCACTGCTCCTGAGGAGATGCTCCAGAGGCATTGAAGGATGGGTCAAATGCAGAGGACAAATTTCCCTACGGGGACAATAAAGTGTACCTTAACCGTACCTTAACCTTAACCTTAAAGGAGAGAAACCACATTATATGCAAAATGCATCATAATTGTCATTTAAAACATTCACCTGAAGAAATTAAACTGATATTTCTTTGTATTTTTATAAGACCATACATTTTTCAAGCTTCAGAAAATCTGAAGTCTGAAGACAGAGAGCCTGAAATGACTTGGTGCAGAATTGCTACTTTGGCACCTAAAGGGTTAAAACAAACAAATAATATAATTACAGTGGTGACATGTTTAGCTCACTTGCCTCATACATTCTTAGCCTTATAAGAAGTGCTTTTCACAACTTTTAGAAGCCAGTTTTATTTGAGCAGTGTAGTAAGCTAACAGCAGCTAACGCTAGGCTAAAAGCAACAATAGTGTAGTAGTACTTGAGACCGGTTGAGAGCAGTCTTGAGATCGCTTTTTAAGGTCTTGGTCTCGTCTTGGACTCAAGCACATCTGGACTCTGTCTTATTTTGGACACTGAGGGCCTGATTTATCAAGCCAGGTGCTAAATTGTGAATGCAAACTGAAAAAAAATGCATGTGTTTTTTGTGAGCGTTTTGCACTCAGTTTGATATTGGAACATACACTTATAATGTATATTACACAAAACAGATATGCACCACCTCAAATGCTGCATCTTTAGTGTCTGTGTGACAGAAAAATATCAGCTGTGTTGCGTGTTTGCACCCTCTAACTAGTTTGCACATGAGCAATCGCTTGATAAATCTGTCCCTTGGACAACATTTCATTACCCCCCTGCTCTGCTGAATATGCACCAGGAGTTCATGGCCCCAGGCACAGGAATTGTCCCAGGCACAGTTTGCAATAAGCACTGCACAATGAGATCATGTAGACACCGGTAATTGTATAAAATCACAAAGGTGGTCTTAAGTTGGTCTTGATGGACCACGGTCTTGGTCTCATCTCGGTCTCAACCTATAAAAGTCTCGGTCTTTGGGACTCTGTGGTCACGGAAAGATCTTGGTCTTATTTAGTGCAGTCTTGACTACTGCACTAGAGGAATAGTGTGGACTAATTTTCACTCAAATAGATCTACTTTGACATTATATCTGTATCCTAGCAAGTTATTTTACTAAAACATTGTATTGTATTTTACTTAAAAATCATGGTTAGCTAAATTTAAAGACTATAATCTCCACTTTGATATGGAAATGCAGCCTGAATAGTTTTATTATCCAATGTACCATAAGCAATATTAGTAACAATAGAGGATTAAATCTTTGAAAGACTAGAATCATTCTGGTGTCGACTGCAAAAAAACATTTCTAAACACCAGCCGGCCGTTTGGGAAATGTCTTATTGACCTTTCTCTCTTATCTTTGTTGTTACAGGGATGAGGCGCTGTTATAATCTGTGTGTGTTTGTGCTTACATTTAGGAAAACCAAACTCCTCTTCCCAAAATTGTCCCTCAAATTTTTTTTCACATTGTCGAAAACTCTAGTCTGAATGAAGGTGATGTGTTTTTCCACTGCCCTGTCATGTTTTGGCCTTGCAGTAGGTAATGTTATGCAGGCAAAGTTGACGTGTTGGAAGAGTGTCTTTAGAGTCACCTTTTCAGAGTTACAAAAAATAGGAAAAACTAAACACATATTTCAAAACACAAACTGATAATATATTGCAGTATTAATTTGTCTTTTCTCTCGTTTGTTTTTTCTCTCTAGGGGATTAAGCCTGATAGTTTCTACAAAGTGAAAGTTCCAGAGCTGAAGGAAATTATTGAAGGCTGCATTCGAATGAACAAAGATGAAAGGTAATGTTTTGTAGCTGATAACACACTTTCTGTTTATGCATGTCCAACACTCAATTATAAAACGTCTTCTTCACAAAGTTTAGTTTTAAAGAGACAGTTTCTGCTTGTGTCAGATATTTGTTCATAAAGAAGACCTACTGTTCCTATTGCATTTTTCACAGTGTATTAAGTAGCTTGACAAAATTTGTTGTGACAATTTTGAAGTCTACTTTGAATCTTAATTTAGTAATCTTAATTAGAAGTGATTGCAAGAAAATACAGACAAGACAAAAGTATCATGTTTTGCAAATACAACAAAATAACATTCAATTTTTAGTGAATGTGGTCGACTAAAGACATGTCCCATTAGTCGATTAATCTACGAAAAAGGGGCGTGGTTAAAGCTTTAAAGCTAAAATGCATCTTTTTGATCGAACCATTTATTTGACCTGAACTGTGCTCAAAAATACAAAAGTTCAAAGTCCATACAAAAAGTAATTTGCATAGAAAATGAAAGGAAAGAGAAACACATTTATATCTAAAAAGGTTGATTGTATATCCTTTATTTTTGTATCTTATCTATTAAATCTTTACCGTATTGACCCATTAATCCACAGCACTAATTTTCATCATTTCTTCGCCTTTCTCCAGGTACACTATCCAGGACCTCCTGGATCACCCCTTCTTCCAGGAGAACAACGGCGTCCACGTTGAACTGGCCGAAGAAGACGACATGGTGAAGCCTGATCTCAAACTGTGGCTGAGAATGGACGACACCAAGAAACTCCACGGGAAATACAAAGACAACAACGCCATCGAGTTCCTGTTTGAGCTGTACAAGGACGTCCCAGAGGAGGTGGCCCAGGAGATGGTGAGATATGGATTATATTAAAGTGTGCTTAAATTAGAGACCGGCTTCTGACAAGTGAGATGTGGGAAGAAAAACAATGTCTGGTCTGGGATTACTGTGATGTGTTTGAATATTTTACTGGGAATCAAAACATATCAGTAATATTAATAATATATAGTTTATAAAGCACTGTTTGTAAAGAAACAGCTTCAAAAAGTGATGCCAAACAAAAAATAAAACAGCTACTGATACTAATTTATATTTCTGTAAAAGACTTGTTGTGCTTGTACGTCCATTTTTTAATGTCCAGTTTCTTCATTTATTTCTTCATTTTTTATAGTCACACTTTACTCAATATATCAGAGACTTTTATATCAACAATTCAAAGAACCAATCTGGACCTCTCTACAAAAATGAAAATTATTCAGAAGTAATTTTCATGTAAATTATATTTCTTTTTAATATTTATTTAATTGGTTTATAGCAGTGTTTATTTGTCTGATACCAATATCATCATGATCTCAAACATGCGTACACCAACCTGGGCAAACTGCAGCCTTGGACTGTTTTGATCTGGATTTTGTTTACTTTAAATTTGTTTATTTGATTGATTTAGTTGTGGAACATGTGTCTTGCTTGATGCTCTAATATTCATAATAAATGTTCAAATTAATAGATTAAAAGCCTATTTTACAAAAAATTTACTTACAAAACGAGAATTTGTCGCATCAGTGGCTGAATTTCGGCCTCCACCACTTGTCCGGGTTCGTATCTGGCTCTTGGAAAAATGGCGTACACCCTATGTTTTCCAATTTACCCATATAGTTTAAAATTTCAGATATAACCACTGACATAATTTCCTTATAAAAATGCCTCTTAACTTGTAAAATGTGCTACAAATAATTGTTTTTGCATTACAATACTTGCTATTCTACCATTCTTTAATTTCTAATCATCCCTAGTGCCTCATGGCAAATGATTACGTACCTTTTGGGGTCCACGTACCCTGATTGTGAAACACTGGTTTATAGTGTTGTGCTTAGGAAGACAGTTGTCAGTAAAGAAATTAGAGTAAGAATCTAAACTTGAAAAGATTGTTTGTATGTATTGTTTTACAGTGTTCATTAAACGTTTATGACAAAATTACTTCTAAAAGCAGAATTTATGATAAAAATAAGTAATTTAGGTCGATATGACAAAGTAAAGTCTTCTCATTTTCTCCAGTGTCTTCTTCTCTGACCTGGTTTGGCCATTAGTGAGGAGGAAGTGAGGTAATGAGCCTCTGATTAACAGATACAGGGGAGTTAAGCTACAAGTGTCTCAGACTTGATTTATGATGATTGGCTCTAACATGTTCCCCAGAGACCACTCATAATATTGACTAAGTGAGAGTCACTGTGACCCCTTTTTACTTTAAAAAGCACCGTGGAGTAAAGACAAATCATCAATCATCTTTTGTAACTGAGGGCTAATCAATGAACTCCGCGTCTTAATAAGGCAGTTTGTTTTGTTCAAGCTCTTTTTACAATAAATGCTTTCCCAATCGACTGAAAGTGTTTACAACTCAGTATATTCTAACATTATTGGTGCTTCAAGTGGAAGATTAAAACATCAGTTTATTAGTTTATGAGATCAGATAAGATAAGTGTCCCACACTGAGGGAATATAGATAAAGTGTGGACACAGCAAAGTACAAGAACAACAGAAAAAGGTACAAAATGTGCAAGATTGACTTTATAATTGGTAAAAGATAAAGCATTGCTGATTTAATTTAAAATGAGTATAAGTTAAATAAAAGATTACTGTAATACTTGTCGTAAATAAAAATAATAATTTTACTTGAATCAAGACCAAGTTTGTAGAACTTCTAAATTGATGCTGGATAACACCAGTGTGCCTTGAGGTACTGCCAGATGTGCCTCGAAAAAATCTTTTTAGATATTTCACTTTATGAAATTTATAGATGTAATTGGAAAAAAATGAGAGTGTCCAGAATACTATTTTCACAAAGATGAAAACAAGACAGTCAATCATCATTTAAAAAAAGTTAAAGTGTAATGGGCATTCATAACGACTTTAAATAGCTAACTTCTTTTCTAAAAGTTTTTGGTGGTGGCGTGGAGAATTTGAACCAAAAAGTGTGCTGTGACTCAAAAAAGTTACTAGGGAGACCACATGAGATACACTATATTTTACCTACATAAAATTCCAAAATTAGTATATTTGTGTGTATATTTAGTTGTCAATAAAAAATATAAAAACAAACGTTACATTAGATGGGTATTGGCCCAGTTTACAACATGGTTGCTAGGTAACCTCAGAGTGTGATCATTTATTATTAGAGAGTAAAACCTTCAAATAGCTAAACTTACAAAAGAAATATTGAAAATGGCAACTTCAATATGTTTTAGTAAAATGAACAGTCCAACTTTAGCACTTTAAGCGTAAATGTTATTTCTTTGCACCGTTTTGATCTCAAATTTGTTTTTATCATTATAAAGTCAAACTAAGTGTTCAACAACTGTGTTCCAACTAAATCAACTGCTATGTAAACATGGTAATGCTAACCTTAGGCTAAACAAAGTATTTTAAATAACCGTTATCAATGTTTACAGAGTTTTTGGGCAGTTAGCTCCTCAGATTCAGTTTTTGTGGTGATAGTTGATCTCGAATGTGAAGTGGGACACCAGAGTGCAAATGGTCTTTACCAGTTCAAGTGCGTTCAGTGCATTTTTTTAAGTAGGGTTGGAAAATATCCATTTCTCATTTTCAAGCAGACTTTCTTATTATGGTAAATATTTTAAAAGTGATGCTCATCTTGACATGATAATATGACACTATTTTGGCTTGAGCTGGCAAAAAATATACACTTCTAATGCTAAAATCACTACATTATATAGCTGCATACATGATGGACTCTGATCTTTGTATTATCCAACAGACCTACATATGGTGATTCTGTTTGAATTAATCTAGTAAAATTTTAAAAATTCACACAATTTTTTGACTGAGAACTTTTCCTACATGCCACTGCATTTTAAAGCTATATCATCAGAATTTAAACACACATCAGCACTTGGATCCACGAGGAGTCCACTTTACAAACTATGTCAAGGGCACCGCAGTCTTTAATCACCGCTGTATGAAATCTAACACCAGGAAGTACGCCGGGTCTTTAATAATATAATGGCCTTCATGCATGTTGTGAAATAGGCCCAGGCTGTGTCCTCCACGAGCCACTCTGTAGGGGTCACTTTTAATGAAAACCCAGGACGTCGCTGTTCCTGCCGTTTTTTGTTTTTTTTTGTGCTTTTTGTGGTGCTTTTCATCAAGATCAAATTTTGTATCTGCGCGAGGGACGTCCAGTTCTGACTGTGTTCTGCAATCCGACCAGGTGTTGACAGGCAGCACAGACTGACTGCCTCAACAAGAGAGTCTGTGTAGCAAACCGTTTGGCAGAACATACAACATGGACACCGTTACTGTGCAGCTTGATCTAATGCTTTAAGTGAAAGCTTTAATTGCAAAACCTGATTGTTATTATCAGTGTTGTTCAGAGTAAGACGCTGTGCTCAATTTTGCCATCTTAGAAGATCTATTGTGTTTTTACATGTATATGACACAAAATCGATCTAAAGTGCCGTCGAAATTGAAACCGATCTATCGACTTACTGTTAAAACGAGAAGTACTAGTGAGTAAATACAGACAAGTGAGTGGGGATAGGTTGAAGGTGAAAACAGGCATTTTCAAGAGTAGGGATGGGTATTGATAAGATTTTATCGATATCGATGCCATTAACGATTCCTCTTATCGATCCGATTCCTTAGCGATTCTCTTATCGATTCTTAAAATTATGTATTTTATTTATCTAGATAAAAAAATGTATTTTAATTAATTTTAATACATTTAGACAATGATGTGGACTCTATTATGATGATTACTAATTAAATATGGGCTAAATGAAGAGCAGAAATAATATTTCAGAGCGACAGGCATAAACTATTTTGATACTGATAACACTATAATAACGTTATGCAACGGTGTAACTTTGGCCACGTGGAGTCCTGCTTCTACACACATCACACTCTCCCTGCGCTCACCAGGCCTTTCTCTTCTTGTAACCCACAAACTAGCAGAGTACTGGAGCTCCGGGGGTCGGTCTGTGCTTAGAGAAGGCGGAACAGCGCTTCAGTCCGAGGCGAACGCACCGGACTGAAGCTTCCGGACCGACTCAGGACGCAGGCACAGCACAACGGACTGTCTGTATACGCTACGAAGGGGGCACTGCTCGCTTTGAGACCGATAATTCGTTCGCTCCGAGGCGCGGACACAATTTACTTCGGGGCAGACACAGCTGACAGGTGTGGGATCCATCAGAGGAGATGGACAGAGAGAGAAAGTGAAAGAGCAGCCGCCCAGGCTCGAAGAAAACGCACACAAAGTGCGCATTAGGAGCGCGGAAAGAAAGAGTTTATAGACTCCCCAGCTGACGGTAGATTCACGCGCCTATCCCCCAAACATCCACATTACTTACCTCCGCTGTCACGGCGCTGGTGTGTGAGCCGCATGTGCGCCACATGTACATGCTGTATTGTCGCCTTCTCTCTCCTTTCCTGTGCGCGCTGTGCGTAACGCGCTGTATCCATGTGCATTAAGAGGTTTAGGCTTTGCCAAAGCTAAAACTTGTACTTGTAATGAAACCGAATTTAACAGCCCAGCGTGAGGTTGAAGTTTACGCAGTATTTAAAGGCACAGCGGCCCAAAAGCAGCATCGATAAGAAGAATCGATAAGAGAGGAGACTAACGATTCCAGTGGATTGCTAAAATAGAACCGGTTCCCAAGTAGAACCGGTTCTCGATACCCATCCTATTCAAGAGTAGTCAAACATACCTGCAGAACAAGATTACTCAAACATGCATGAATCAATAAAAAAAAACGCTGCGTAACAAATAATGAGAGAACACTGTTATAAAATAACCCAAACCTAACCCAAAACAAATTTAGTCTTTTGAGCAGTGTGGTCAAATACATGGTCAGATTTAAAGATAATTAAGAGCTTTGGCCACACACCCCGGTCGATAAGACAGGATTTTAGTCGACCAAGAATTTCTTTAAGCGACTACAGCCCTAACTAGGTCTTGTTTAAGTCAAAATAGAGAAAATTACAGAAACACACACAAAAAAAACACTAATTTGCATTTGTAGAGATTCTTTTGTGATTTGAGTCGTGAAGGAAGCAAGCCCTGCAATGATTCACTGTACTTAACACTCTGAAGATGAAAGCCAAATTACAAGAATTCTTCACAAACTGATGACACATACCTGAACTACTCTGAAATGATAAATTCTTCTAATGTTGAAAAGTCTTTTTTGTCAGTACAAGTAAACCGGACGTAATAATTGCAGGTTTAGCACACTGAGGCGACACGTTTATTTACTAAACAAATAGTTCGGCGGTATGTGTCACTGAAAAGTCTTGCCGAAAACAGTACACGTGACGTTACTTTGCTTAGAAGTGTGACATCAAAACTACCGTGTTCTCAAAACAAAAGCTGTGAGAACAAAACAAACATCAAAGACAATTTATGTCCAAATTCAGTCAATGCTCGGTTCACAAACTGCGTAAAATCGACTGTGACCAGATAATGGACAGTAAATGGAAAACTCTGTACTAGATTGACTATATTGTTACTTCCATTACGCAAGTGTAGGTATTTGGTTGGTGATTGTGTCATTTATCTGTTAGTGAAAAGAGACAGAGAAGCAGCTGTACTCACATTATGCATGGTTAGCTCAGAATCAGTGCATGCAATCATTCATTCATTTACAACCGCTTAAAAAACTACACTGCAAAAACGATATATCTAGACTTGCTTAAAATGCCTTGGAATCTGAATTTTAATCCAGATTGAGCTGTTTTAACTGGATAAGATTTAGTTGCTTATGTAATTTAAAATATTTCACTGGTTTCAAAACATTTTAACTGGTTATAAGACAATTTGGCTTAAAATAAGAACAAAAATTTGCCAATGGGGTAACAGTTTTCACTTTGAAACAAGGAAATTAATTTACAGTATGTCTCTACAATAAATGAAGTTAAATTTGTCAAAATGCTTGAAATTAGGTCTAAATCCTAGAATCAAGCAATTTTTACGTCAACTTGTCCCCCTCAAGTTTTGTTGTTGTTGTTTTTTAGTAATGACTACATAAATGAGGGTAGCTAATGATATTTTTGTCCACCAGTAAGATTAAATTTGCCACATTGTTGACTTTCTTTAAAAATAATTTTTATCCATATGTAATGGGCAGTATACCATTCATCTAATGCAGACCTTGGACTGTTTCAATGTGGATTCTGGCGCATTTTTTGAGAGTGTTACTCTTTGTATTTCTTTTATTTGATATGGAGCATATGTTATTGATTGTTGTCTTAAGACACCATGCAAATATTTAAATATAAATATTTGTGACAAGTATTTTTGTACTTCATTGTTTACTTCTGACATGTGGCTTTGGATGTTTCGCACCAAAAACAGGGCTAGGGCTAATTTGTTACACCAATGATCGCAGTATGGCCTCGAGTGCTTGTCCAGGTTCGAATATGGCTCACAGGAAATATAATTGCCCCGGCCTAAACTAATGTATTTTTGCATAACTTCAATATCATTTAGTATAATTATACCTTTGACTAAAACATGTTCTGTACCCTGTTATAAAACAACTTTGATGACAAGAAAAGAATTAAAATCACCACTACAGAATTTTGCCAGGTTGCCAGGTTTAATAATCCAGCACTTTGTTCTCCGAAACATGTTTTTTTGTTAACTTGTTAGCATCACTAGCTGTCTCTAGCTTTCGGAGAAGCAGAATTCGCTCTCAAACCTACAGACGATTAAAATTAAATTAGTTTGATAGTTTATGCTTTTAAAATGTAAAATCAGACACTGCTCTTGTAGAACTTGTAGCTTTTTTGACTATGTTTTTGTATCTTGATGCAGGTGGTTCTCGGTTTCGTCTGCGAGGCCGACTTCAAAATCATCGCCAAGGCCATCCGCGACAGAGTGTCCGCCATCAAACGCCAGAGAGAGAAGCTCAGACGCGTGGCCGAGGAACGCAAGAGAAAACAACAACAAGAAGCTATCGAAGAAGAGCCCGAGATTCCCCAGACGCCAGTTTCACCTCAAGTCAACGGCGTCACTGCTGCGGACTCCCCACCACCGCCCGTCCAGAGCCCCCTGCGCCGGTGCTGTCCCCCGTCACCAGCTCAGCCGACTCGGGCGTGGGTTCGTCCTTCCCCCTGAACCGGAGGAGCCTGAGGCAGACCAGCACTTCCACATACGTCACAACAGCTTGTCCTCGGCTAATTGTAAGAAGAGAATTGTAAAACAGTAAAGTTCATTCATGTTTACAATGTCCCAAGGCAGACGCAAGAGTAAGGGCAAGTTCAAAGCTTTTTGCAAGTTTTGAGCTTCTCCTAACGCGGTTGTTAAGTTGTTCTAGTACAATTAGTGAACAAAAATGCGGGATATGTAAGGTTATGTAATGCACTGCAAACAAATTGACTTGGCAAGTAATTATCTACCATTGGAACAAGATATTTTTTCCTGGATTTGAGTGGCACTGTAAGTTTTTTCAAATACAAAAAGTCTACCTCCACGGATAGATTTAGCTTGACAAGTAAGATCTGATCAAATTAAGATAACTTTAATAACCAGATGTTTTTTAACTTGCCTAAATATTACTGTTTTCATTGTATGTGTCTTGAAATATTTCATAGTTTATACAGTATACTGGACAACACATCTGGATCTAAGCCATTAATAAACTTAAATTGAAGCATAATGAAATCAAGTTTTAGCAGTACATGTTTTTGCACTCTAGTAGGTTTATTAGTTCCTTGTTCTTTATTGTCCTAGTCCTTTTTGGAAACTAGGAAGTGTGGCCTTTTTTGTGTGACTTCTTAGCTCCTGTAAAGATGCAGGTGTCTTCCCTAAAGAAATTATAAAGAACAAACTCTAAATTAATTATTTTCTGAAGTAAAACTAGCCAGCATGCTTACAAATTTCTCTTAATCTGCTTTGAGGTACAACTGAAGTCCATGTCTAGTCCAACCCCCAATTTCTTTTTTAATTAAGCAAAGTTTATCGCTTGAAACTGGCTAAAATATTAAAGATGACCTATTGTGTTTTTTACATGTATCTAGGAAGAAGCTATGACACATGCAGATCAATAATTCACATTTTGTTTATTATAAAACACAAAATTTACCTGAAATGGTTTAGATATAGCAACAGGTTCATTGGCTTCCTGTTTAAAACTGCAGAATTGTAAGATGTTTTAATAAGCAGCAGATTTTAAATTACTATTTTCTTTATGTTGGTAAAAGGCTACATGACATCTCGAAGCCTACAGCCTTTACTAGATTATGACAAGGATAGGTGGTAGGGGAAAATGTGGATTTTTTTTTACACTCAAGCATCAGCTGCAAGACAATACAAGATTACTCAAACATGCATTAATCAATCTAAATACAACTTTGAGTTAACGAATGATGAGAGAACACTGTGGCAGTATGGTTTAAACTTCAGAAAAGTGGATTTTGCATAACAGATCTCCTTCAACCAAATCATTATTTAAAAAGCTGCACATCTTATTGATCTGTGACCATTATGCCTACAGCTGAAGTTTTATTGCTTCACACAGACAGACATGCTTTGTTAACTTACAGTGCAATGTGACACTGTCAGAGCAGATGCTTAATAATTTAGATTCAGACGTCAGAATTATTCATTATTGTCTGCACAGTTGTTACATAATATGTTGGTAATTATTGTGTTGAAACAAAAGCTGACGTTCTTATTGTCATGCGTTACAAAAGTGTGCTAAAGTTTATAATCATAAGATGCATTTTTAGGTCACAGATAGCTGTATAGGGCAGCGCTAGTCACATGCTTAACGCTATTTCTCTTTGTTGTAACAGCTGACTGCGAGACGGACGGGTATCTGAGCTCCTCCGGGCTGCAGGACCCCAACGAAGCCCCCGAACCCCTCCCACAGCGCGAGCAAACCCACACGCAGCAATGGAATGGCCATCCCGGCGCTGCGCTTCCCCTCGGTGAGTGAGTGGTGTGGCCTCCCAAAAGAGCCTCTTATCAAAGGGGAAAGGAAGGTGTCAACAGGGGACAACCACATGAAGTAAAGTCAATGGAGTTGTGTAAAGCAAGCAAATAAACAAAGGATGTAACCAGTTCTGATAGTAAATTTGTGTTATAAGCAGTATTAGTCATAAAAACTCCAAAAAATATACATCTTGACTGGAATTGTATTTGGTGTACAGACATTATTTTATAAGAATATTTATTTTTAACTAGTAGCTAAAAATATGAACAGACTTACTAAATGTTTTAGTTTGTTTATTGATTTATTGACAAGAACAGTGCGCAAAAACATTAAAGATGCTTTGCACAAGATTATAGCCATAGCTAGTTTCCATCTGCAGTCCCTGAGCAGATGAGAGCTACAATAAAAAATATAAGCAAACAATATTACAATTACACACTACAAAGGACTACTTTTTGCACATAAAAATACAAAAAATAAAATATTAATATTATACCAGACACAATTCTTAATGCTGGTTTTCCAATATTAATTTGTGACCATGCATGACATTTTTTTTAATAATCATTTATCAGTCTATGGTTTATTTATAGTAAGCTTATTTCAAGTGCATTTTTCTTAAGTCTATAGAGGGATTATTTGTTTATCAACATGTTCGATGCGCGCCCCTCGATATGCACGTCTCTCGCACGGCCGGGCCTTTCTGTGTGGAGTTTGTATGTTTCTTCCAGGCACTCTGGTTTTTCCCACCAACCAATAACAGGCAAGGCTTGGTGGTGGTTGGCGCCGACTTGCTTCTCCTGTGCACTGGAAGACATTTGTCTGTGTAAATGTAATCTATAAATAAACCCGTCATCTCAATCATTATGTTTGCAGGTTCATTGGGTTTGTAATATTATCTTACAGCGTGACTAAAGCACAAAGTCACATTAAATTCCATTATAGACATGTGACAGTTTGCAATAAAACGACATAACAATTCACCAGGGAAAGAAAACTGGGTTATGCGTGCGTCTTCCTAATGTTTGCCACTTAAATGAAATATCACATTTAACATGCACCACAAGCCCTTTGTTAAACAGAAAGATTTGACCCACTTTTGTGCCATTTTGATCAAGATATTAGATATTTCTACATAAAATATTATCAGCCTTATGACATCCATCAATTACTGATCTAAAATGTGAATCGAATCATTTGTAATGTTGATTTTGTGTTTCCAGAGCATCGCTGTATCCAACAACACTGAGCACAGCAACTCTGGTCCCTCCAGTGGTCTGAACTCTCCTGTGGACAGGTACAACTGATTCAGCATTCACACACATCATCATTACTCACATCAGGACAGGCAACGCTCTTACTGGCAACTGGTTTCATTCATGCTTTTATTATAATGTCATAATAAATACGCAGTACATGTGGTGACATGTAGTGGTTCAGCAATAGGAATAACAGATTTTTTTCAATAGGAGATTGGATTTTGTCCTTACTAGTTTTTATTAGTAAACAACAATTTAGCAAACCAAACCTGGGCAAAGAGCGGCTCGGAACGCTTTTGTGAATAAGTGTGACTCTTTAAATTTCATTTCTGTGATTGATTTAGCTGTAGAGCATGTATATTTGCCCAATATTTATGATAATAAATGATCAAATTAATAGATTAAAAAACCTATTTTACAAAAAAATGTACTTACAATAACGATAATTTGTCGCATCAATACTCCACCACTTGTCCGGGTTCAAATTTGACCCTCGGGGAAAAATAATTGCCCACCTCTGTAGTAAACGTATTACCATGTGGTCTTGATGTACAATGTTACTTTTGATAAAGCTCAAGATTTTCAGGAAAAAATATACATTTTGCTGTTATATTTTTTTTACATAAATACATTAATATCTAGTTTTGATTGTATGAGCATTAATTATTATCTGATTTTCAATACTTTTGACAACTCAAGACACGTTTTTATACCTTTCATTGTCATCATTTTTAATTGTTTTGTATTTTTTGTATAGCTAAAATATCACAAAAGCTATAATCTATATTAGTGAGCAGCACATGTAACACTGATGTCAGGTTTAAGCATTAGCTAGTTCTTTTTAAAGTGTCTGCATATATAACTGCACATCTGCGGTTCTGTGTGGGGCAGTCGAATGTTTACACTTCTCTGGACCCATGTAGTTTCTATGTGATGCTGTGGAGGCCCTGTTTTCACTGTTGCGTTTCAGGGGGTTTCGTTCTATGTGTCTGACCTGTTAAAACTCTAGGAAATCGTCTGTTTATTTTGTGTTTGGAAAAGTTTACAATCTGGAGTCTGTCTGAAGTTTGGCGTTTGATTGAGGATGAGGATGACATGTCTTTTGCGTGAGCCTGTTGCTTTTCAGTCTGTTCGAAGGGGAAAAACTTCCAAAGCTTTTACAAGGTTTAATTTTGTAATTGCTCACTTATTTGCAAATTAATCTATTCTATTCTAAGATCCTTTTTTGAACCTTGTAATATTATCCTGGTTCATGTACAGAAATGCTCAAATCACCTCTGTGTGCAAGTTTTAAAGTCAAAATAATCATAAACCGTTATTCCAAGCTTTAATCCAACCACAATGGTGCACTGTGATTGTCGACTCATCGTTCTTGTCTTAACCATATGGCGAAGGTCCCCTGGTGGATTTCCCAGATTTTGTGAAATATTGCAATAATCCATCTGATAAAACTAGGTCATAAGAATATATTTTAGATATAAAAGCAAAGTAAAGTATGTGAATTAAAGACGGACATAACATAAATTGGTGTCAGCCATGTTCATATAAGCAAGTTTTTCTCTTTTTTCTAAATCCCGCGAGTGTCTGTTTTTGCTTGTCTTAAAACTTCCTGATCCTCAACCAGAAGAGCACCGGCTAAGTCTACTACTACTGCAGAAAAATAAACTCGTACAGCATTCTAGTAGCACGTTTTCTACTTGGAGACTGTGTCAATTCCCACTTCGTACCTCTGCCACTTAACTTTGTACATTTTAGAGCAACTACGCATGTAAAATCCAAGATTACTTCTTCAAAACCATTAATTGTAAGTGTACAGTTAATATTATCTATTATATTGATATTTATGAATGTATCTCACAAAAGTTTGCCAATGGAAATCCTGAAACGCCACACATATTTATCGCCATTTTAAGCTAAGAGCTAGCACCTGAAACTAGCATAATCACACATTTATTTATTTATTATTATTTGACAGGGACAATGCAATCAGACATAGTTACAAAGTAAACATTGCAGCTGATGTGATGCATACAGAGTTTATAGCAAGAGCTAATTTTTAACTTCCATCCCTGTTTTTTTTTTTTTTTTACACTTAGCAAATGTGCAAAGGCCATTTATTTACAGTTGGGTACAGTTTTGACTCATTAAGCCAGTGCTTAACCCTGGAGGTGAACATTTTGAACTCAGAAATGTTCTTTATTTCAGTGGGCAGTGAGTTCCACAGTTGTGTGACATTGTGTATTTTTCTGCATGTTACAAGTCACCTGCTTGATTCCATGTTTAAAAAAAACAGCTAAAACTATACTTCTTAAGACACATTACATATGGATTTATGCCATGTAGTGAAAAAATATAGCCTAGGCAACAATATCTCTATGGAAACCAGCCTTGAAGAGACCTTTCTCATCATACATGACCATCACAAATACATTTAACCTAGTTTTTAAAAGCAAATCTTACTTAGTTCTACATATTCATTAGTTGCTAACTGGTTTGCAAGGCTGTCATGCTGGAGTCACATACAAATACTTGACCTATTTTCTATTCAAATAATCTGCCTGTTCATGAGCCTTTATAACAGCTGAAAATAGATTTGAATGATCGAAAACATTTGACACTGAACTAGTTGTTGCATTATCAGATCTCGGTTGTTTAGTCTTGTCACAAACGCTGCAAATCTAATGTATTTAAATGAAAAGCTCAAGAGTGAAGCTGGTGAATACAAAACATATTCTTAGCCCGGCTCTCAGAAAAGCCCCGTATTTCTGGGTCAGTCAACAAAAGGATCAGTGGCTATTTATCAGTCGTGTCTCTATTTCCAAGTAGATCTACAACCAAGAGAAACATGTTGAACTAAAGTTACCCACTGGTTTTAAATATAGAGGGACTGGAAGCTGCCAAACTGTGGGTCTATAAAAGTGAGGCTGTAACCGCTGCAGTGCAAAAAAAGCCCTTGAGGCGCTATTAACTTAATCAGAGCTTTTCAAGAAATGGACAGAGAAAACACTGGAGGTTTTCACATTCTGTGAAACATGTTGGATCACCATGTGTTTTCCCCATTTTAAAGCTGATGTGTCTATAAGTTGTCATCTGGACTTAGTTTTGGTGACTTTTTCAGACAGTTTGTTAATTTGAACCTGAATTACTGAAAGTTGTTTTGCTACTTAACTTCTGCTGATTGCAAAAAGTTTACTTTCTCACACAAAAGACCTCCTCAATGAATTACCACCAGGTTTATTTAGTATTGCTACATTAACACACTGAGTGAGATGATGAGAAGTTTACATTTAGACTTTATAGCAAGATAATGATAGTGTTCTTTTGATTAACTAACTAAATCAAGAGTTTTGACATTTTTGATGACGGGGCCACCAAAAAAATAACAGCAGCACTAATTGATATCAGCTTAGCCTTTTGCATTGGCCAATAATCAAAACTTTAATTTAAAAAATCCATAGCAAAGCTCGCAAGATCACATATTTACAAATTTATGATTTAAGAACAATACAAACATAAAGACGATTATGTGAACATATAGCCAAATTTTCAGCATAATTGTTCGTTTGCTTCAAGTTTTACTCTTAAGTCTTTATTCAAAATACGAAAAAATATAATTATGATGGTCTGAGGATAACTTGGGAATGCCAGATGTGAACACAGTGACTGGGGCACCCCTTCCAAAACATTGGTGCTAATATTTTTCTACAAAATTGACTGATACTGCTGGAGTAATTATTTTACCTTTACTGTTATGTGTGCTTTTTTTAGCGAATTAAACAGTCTTTTGGCAAAATTAGGATAACAGTGAGTGTCATCATTTTTCAATTATATCTTAAAGTCATCTCGTAACCATAGTAGCTTGCCTCGTCATGCAGATTTGGATACTCATTTTCTAATCATGCTTCACTTTTCATTTTAACCTTGTTAAATGTCTTTGTAATGCTGTTTGCAAATGCCCTTTGAAGCTTACGTCGACTCTTCGCTGCCTCGTGCTGAAAATTCGGCACTTGCAGTTTCTGAATCTTGACCAGATCCTGACACGACAGTAGCTCTTCTGAGAAACCCGACTCTGTGATTTTTTTAACTGGCAGTGTAACGTGTCAGAATGTGTTTTTGCCGCCTTATTTTAATGCTGAAGATGCACAAAAATCCTGTTTAGTTTTGGTTTGATTGGCTGACTTGGTCTTATAGATTAAAAGCAATAATAGTACCATTGTTGCTTGATAATTATTTTCAGTTTGTGCCAAGTCAGAACAAATGGAGCTTTGTAACCAGGAAATGTCTTAACAACTGAATATGCTTTTCATTCATCAACCCAACAAAACATTAGCCAAAAGGAAAGAAATACATTTGTCCAATATGTTTTGATTACGATTTCCGCCCCTGGAACATCTCTGCTTTGTTGACACAGCCCAGTGTTTATTATTGTTTGCCAGACTCGAATAATCACTCCTGACAGCTGGAGAGGATTATGACAAATGACTTTAGAAATGTGGAAATTTCTCGTGAGGTTTCTGCGGACACATTTGCAAACCGGTAGCCCGTAACAATGTCCTGTGTGTCTCTGCAGCTACGGGTCCGATGTGATGTCTGGACTCAGTGATGGATATGAAGGACTGACGGAGAAGAATGAGAAACCTGCTGCCAGACGAACCGCGGCCAAACTGTTCAGGAGAAGAGCCCGGTCTAGACTTCGCATCACCGGGGTACGGATACACATTCAGACAACGTAATAGATTACACCAAGAGGCAAATCACTGAGCATGCAAAATAACCCAATATACTACAGATATACAGTATAACAGATCTTTCTTTACTTTTTTCTTAATTTGTATTAGTATTCTTAGTATATTTTATAGGAATGTTCTGAAGTCAAAAGTGATAGATTTAGCCACGGTAGCTTCCAAATGCAATACTGAACCATCTTCTTTTAGTTTGGATTTTAACCAAGTGAGTTTAATGATAATTTGACCAAATTTTTGGTGAAGTTTTGGCTATACCCATTTGTTAAAACCCGATCGCATTAGATCTCAGAAGCTAATCAAGTCAGGGCCTTGTCAGTACTTGGATGGGAGACTGTTGGAACACCAAGAGCCATAGTGGAGTGAATTGTTGTTGTGTCCATGGGCAACACTCTTAACTCTATGACATGACATAAAATATTCAAACATTCAAACAAACTCACCTCGGGTAAGTGAATCCTTGATTGTACAGTGCCTTGATGAAAGGTGGAAAAGCACTGTATAGAAATCATTTGCGATTTACCATTCTACATGGGTCTCAGAAGTACTAGAGTCACTTTAAGATAAGTATTTGTATATTTACTTGATTATTGAACTCTTGTACCTTTGTCTCCTCTGATTATGTAAAGAGATATCTCTTCAAGACACTTTTTGGACACTTAAAGAAGTTCCATATTGCATCTTTCATTCACTCCAAATGCTCCTGGTGAAGCGTTTTCTGTAGCCACAGCTGCCCTGAGGTAGACCAACAGAAGCAAGGCAGACAATCTGCACCATAAGAATAACAAACCTTCTGCCAGGCACAGTGAATGAATAGTCTTGCCCAAGGACACAAAAACAGATTGCTCATGCTCAGAACCGGTTTCAAACTGCAAACTTTTCAGTTTGTGGGTGAATGTTCTAACCACTAGTGCACATGCTTAATTAAAAACTTCTTCATCTTTTGCCTGAGCCTGTTTATTGTGTGAACCAGTGACAAATAAATCAACAGTCTATCAAATTAAGATAAGTGCTTTATTTACAATCCCTATTTACGAGAGCAGCTCCGCCTCAGTTACGTAACACTGTCTGCTCTTGTGCTGCTGTTCCTCTCTTGACAAGAAGCACGTCACATTTCTCTGTCGATGGGGACACACTGTGGTCACATAATGGCTTCAGGCGACGGAAACAAACATGTCAACTGTGTACAAGCCGAATCTGATTGATTTTTTATGTGTCATTGCATAGTTACAAAAGAAAGAGAAGACACAAACATAAGTAATCCCAGAACTAGATAGGAGGATTACAACAGATCACATCCAAACTAAGACTACTAGTCTTGAGCCAAACTCAGCCTAGTCTAAATTATTAATAAAGGTGTTTGTTTTTTTTGTAAAGATATGTATTTGCTAATTTGCTTTAGTTGTATTTGCTAACATCTTTTTGTATTGAGATTAAGAAAAGACAAAAAAATCTCTTACGAAAATCCTTACGTTGGCCACACCTTCCCGAACTTGTAGAGGGGCACATTGGGCTTAAAATTGGGCCAAAACTTCTGTAGTGTGCAGCCGACTTTAGCTATATGTTTTTATACTATGGCACAAAACACATTTATCCCCATTTCAGAATGTCTCAAATGTGGTTTTAACTTTCTGTTTCTGCAGAATTGTTTAGAGCACCTTTAAATTAGGACAAGACAAGAAAAAAAAAAGATGAGCAAGGTAACTGGGTAAACACCATGACTAAACCTTGTTGTTTCAATAGTTTAAAACAGGACCACTCAACCAATAAATCAATTAACACTAATTCCAGTGCTTGAGAATGCAGGAAAGTGCATTTGATTACAGTAGTTTGACACTAATTTACCTTGCTTTGAGTTTTTGCTTTAAAACCCATTGATGTTTCTTTGTGTAACCATTGTAAACAGTACAGTCATTACATTGACGTTTCCTGTCTGCAGCTCTCTGATAAAGTGGACCGAGTCGTGGAGTGCCAGCTTCAGACCCACAATGACAAGATGGTCACATTCAAATTTGACCTGGACGGAGACAGCCCTGAAGACATCGCGGCTGTAATGGTGAGTATTATTAAAACTTGTCAGTGCCAAACAAATATGCATACAATCACTACAGTCAGCCCATTATTCAAGTGTCATTACTGGAAAGGGCACTATGTAGCTTTAGTAGGGGAAAAGTAACACAAAAGCTTTTACTTTACAAAATTTGATTAGACATGTTCCACAGTAATAAACAGTAGTAAGGTATTTGTTTAGCATTCATTCATAAAACATATTTTTATTGCTCAAAACACCTTTTAAAAACATGCACACAGATGACTTAGACTTGTAACATACTTTTGAAGATGACAAATGCAAAAAAAAAAAAAAAAAACATTTTTATGAGTTTTTTACTCAGTTGTTACATTGCTTCCTCATAAAAAAAAAAAAAAAACAGCTTGAATTTTGTTCCCCTCTGAGCATCAGAAAATACTTAGCTGCTTTGACTTTGTGATGTTATATATTTCTGAGCACTGTTTTTAAGTTCATAAAACTTCCAGACGATCTTGGGACATTTTTGAACATATCAGGCAAGATCATCTTGATTATTTCCACTGTGTAAACGACTTCATTGAGAACATCCAGGGTTAGAAGAACAAGTTGTGAATCCTTTGGTAGTACATCTAATCCAGAAAAACTCTTGTCATGGTTTGTTTACTCAGGTAAGAAAAACTTATCTAAGATAAGTTCATAGTACATGCCCCTGGAAGCACAACATGCTTGTCTCCAAGGAAATGTATGTTTAACGATATACTGTGTAACATTCTACAGGTATCACCCTTTTAGATACCTTAGAACGCTCTTCCAGACCAAATAAAGCCAGAATAAAGTGTTTTTTTCCAGTGCAATGCAAAAAACAAAACAAAACAGAAATGCTTTTTTGTCTTTTTATATGAGCTAAAGCTTGTTGCTCACCAGCTCCATATTCATTTGATGAAAAAAATTCATCAAATTCACTTCTTATGATATGATTGATAGGATGATACTGAGCACCTTTAACACTGGTGCATTAGCACACAGAGGCTCTCATAAGCCTGTCATTTGTACCTTATATCACATTTACTGAGACGTGAGTGGAGCTTACAGTATGTCTCTATGGCTTTCAAAACTCATTATACTGACAGAGCTGGTCCATGTGCCCAGCAGAGTACGAGGACACAACGCTGAAGCACTTTTTGTTCCCTGTGGACTGTTTTTCCCTCGCTAAAACACACTGCTCTTTTGTTTACAAATCTTGGCACAGCGGGGGTCGTTGGCATCCAAACCTGTCCCTGTGGTTCAATATGAAGCACTTAAAAAGGTGACTTATGCCAGGCTGACAACAGACGGTTACCACGCCCCGAACACAACTCACTGTCAATGCATTATGCAAAGCCATTATGTAAACAGCATCAGGGAAGATGGACTCATTGTAAACCTGTCTTTGAGGATCATATTTATGTGCCTGTCCTAAACACGGAAACATACGAGAGTTGCATCAGTTTAGAGTTGCCTACTTATGACAAAAAATATGATAACAGTGATGTATTTTGTTTTTGAAATTACATTTATTCCAAACTACTACTTGGAGACAGATAAATCTAATATTATTACTCTGGCAGAACAAGCTCTCATATCTTTCTGAACAAAATGTTATTCATTTTTTGTTTATTTGAATTCTTGTATAAGTTGAATTGAGTAATAATAGAAATCCCTTTTTTATACCGCACAACACTACATTATGTGCTTACCCAATTTGAAAATCTTGATCTTACTCTCATCTTATATTAATGTTAAATTAATAAAAGCAATCTTAAAACTGTAAGAAAAAAGAACTTTTTGCCTTTATAACATTTATACAGCAGTCTTGAGCCATGTCTGTATGAAAGCACGTGCTAAAAACATAAACAAGGCCTCCTCCTAGATTTTAAGGAACTAAAAGTTATATTATTTGGTGCAAGGGTTAAGGTTGCAGATTTTCAAAACTGACTAAAGCATGAAAGTGAAATAACAAGCAAAAACTATTCACTTTGAAAAAAAAAAGGAACTTGAATTATTGCCTGTTTATCTGATTCATGTTTTTGTTGTGACGGGTGTTTTCTAGGTGCACAATGAGTTCATCCTGCCGTCAGAGAAAGAGGGCTTCATCTATCGGATGGGCGACATCATCAAACGGGCCGAGGCGCTGATGGCCAAAGAGCAGTCGACCAGTCATTCCAGCGGACACAGACTACCACAGCCGAGTTTCCACGGCAACGTCAACTCTCTGTCTGCCTCCCAGGTAATACTTTTACTGTAATGAGACCATATCAAAATATCATGTCATTTCAACTCTCTATAAAACTTAAAGTCAGTCTTAAAGTCTTAAAGTAGCTCATGCTAACAACAATAAGAAACACATTTCCACTGGTCTAGGGAACAAATTAGACAATATACTGTGAGCCTATTATTTTGGTTTTAATACATTTCTTCCACTTTGAATGTTTATCAGCATATTTTTAAATCAACATTATTTTAACTATGAATTAACCCAGAGAAATAAAGGCTTTTTAACTTTTATTGTATGAACAGTGTCTTGGGGCCCTTTTTTCTTTGTGATTTTGTATTCCCAATCATCAATGAGCACCTTTCAGATGTCACTTAATCTAAGATTTGATGTAATATTCTGTGATCATACCACTGCCTTCATTGCTCTTCTATTTTCATAATAACTCAGTTTCACTGAGGATAACATTATGCAAAAAAGTAATTTCTTGCAGAAGCTATTAGAAGTATCGTATGGTATGTAATGCGTTTATTTGTACAGGGACAGTGAGTATTTTATGTATTTTGAATAATTATACATAGTCGGTGTAATCCCTCATTCGTCCAGGAGTGATCCAGGACGAATTTATTATATAAACTTGACACAATACATTCAATTGTGTAGCTAAAACAT
Organism: Mugilogobius chulae; assembly: GCA_038363315.1. Classification (NCBI taxonomy): domain Eukaryota; kingdom Metazoa; phylum Chordata; class Actinopteri; order Gobiiformes; family Gobiidae; genus Mugilogobius; species Mugilogobius chulae. The sequence continues at coordinate 25,009,081 of CM076401.1, read as the reverse complement.
CACTTTATATGTCGTGTAGTTATAGTAACCCTAAAGTAGTAGATTTGAAATATAACAGCAAACCAGTTTTAATAAAATCATATGATAATGATACTTTATACTTGAGCAAGCTCCACCTGTTAGAGTCCTTTGAGTATTTGACAAAACAATTTGTAAATCACCAATGACTTGCAAGTCTCTTTCCAATTGGCTTGCTGAGCTCCAAAGCCAAAGCCAAAATACAAATCAGCTTTCTAATATTTACAACAGCATCCTTGATTTGGCGCACCACATCCAGCTCTTTGTCAGCACCTGTTTCATTTCACAAGGCTGTTAGCTTAGCACAAAGGAAGCAACATTCTCTGTATTTTATGACACCGGTGGTTGTCACGATCTGCCGTAGTGACTCTAGCCAGGCTTATCTAACAGGCCAATGAGTGTGACGCATGTGAAGGGACACCTTATAATGCATTTTGCACAGGAAATAAAAGCTGGCTAAAGTGCTTTGTTTGCTGCGCACTGTGTCTCCAGGCGCTTGGCTCTGAAGACATAAGGTTAAGTGTTCTCAATGCAATCTGAAGTAGCTTATGGTCAGATGGGATATTACTTAAATCACAAATGTTATAAAATGCTGTGATTTCGTAAATGTCCTCACTTTATTTTTAACCGCAGGAACTACCACTACCAAAACAATCTGTAGTATTTTATAATTAACTTTCCAAGCTTACATCCACCATGTCGCAATGAAAGTTGAGGACTAATCTGTCATGACTACTGTTCTATGAAAGCCCAGATGGAAATAAAACACTTCCAGGAAAAAGAGCTTGTTACAATGATCTAATGCTCAATGGGATCATACATTCGTAGTATTAATGTTCTCTCCAATTTCCTTTTGGGATTGACACAGAATTTTATATACTGCATTACACAGAGTGGTTTCAGAACATTTGGCTTCAAAGGGGCACTGTGTAACTTTTCTGATGAAGGGCCTGCTACTTGTTATGCTGTGCTTGACACTTCTAAGCATTTTTATCTGCATGGAGAGGAACATGTGACACACCGAGGCCAAGTTACAGGTCAGATCTGTAGTAGGCACAAATATATTTACTTATTTGATTATTAAGTTATTTAATGTTTTACAATAAAATAACCTAAAAAATATTGTTCCCTAGCACAGATATCTTGTTAATGTATGTATTCAGGTAGAAATTAGTCTACAATGTCTCGTTTGTTCACCAAACTCCACTCATCTGTTGTTGTTGCTGTTGTTAGCATTGTGGCTAACTGCCATTAGCGCTCCCAACAGCTGTGAAAAAATGCATTAAGTAAAGGATGTAGACTGATATAGGAAGTTTAAAATGAATTATTCCTGTTTATTTACATTTTAAAAACAGAACCAAGTAATTTACCTTGTTAAATGTCTTTGTTAGTCTCTGTTGTGTTTCCACTTAAAAGCTGGAACTTCAGCTGGATTAGTTTCACATCGTGGTATAAAACATATTTGTCGTTATTCATAATGTTCCAAAGTATGGTTTTAACTTTCTATTTCTACTAAATTGTGTATAGTTCAGTTGGCTAGTTTAATTACACAAGAGAGCTGTTGGCGGAGCACTACCGCTGAAGTTGCTTAGTTCTGCTTTAAAGGGCCCAATTCTACACAAAATTTACTCTTTTTTTTTAGATTTTAGCCATGTTAGAACGTTGTAAAAATATGCTGAAAGTTGTGGTTTGTTTGAATAATAAATGTGTGAGTAACCCTGCTTTCTGCATCTCCAAAGGGAAAATGCTCTGTTTCACACTGTGATGTCATTAAGTGGCAACTGTTTGGACTAAATTGAGCTGGTTTACTGCACAGTTCCCTAGTATTCAAAGCACCAGACTGTCTTAAATTGTTGCATATTTAATTGTAATCTTTTGTCCAGTTGTGATTGCTACACAAAGTCTTCATGATTTCCAAGTGAATCGAGTGGCAAAAGTTTAAATGAGGCTAAAACAAAAGCTGTTGTTTAAAATTTAGTACAGAGTTGAAGTTGTACAAAGATTCTACTGAAGGCGAATGAGGTATAAAAGCACAGTGAGGCATGTTTTGGATTTCCACATAGTGACATCATTAGGTGGAACAGAGCGTTTTCAATTCAAGTGAAGAACGCTACTTAAACATGCAGGATTTTTGTTTTAAAAAAGTGTGAATGAAGCGAAACACAACTTTAGACATGTGTTTTGTGAGCACTTGTGATTGTAAAACGGATACAAAATTTCATATGATGGGCCCTTTAAGGAAGTAAAAAATTTGGTACAGTAACTGATTATTTTATAGATATTTTTGATGAATGAAAAGTAAATACATGTTAGATATGTCTATTTTCATATTGTAATACATTCTAGTCAAAGTAATTAAATACTCAAAGTGTCTGAGCCTTTTGGGAAAGTTACACAGTGCACCTTTATAAAGTCTCATTATCGTCTAGGCAGGTTTAATTTCCTTGGTACAGGTAGCTTTTACAAAACGCTTGCATCGAGTAATTGGATTTCGTATTTAGAGTGAAGTAGATCTGAATATAACTAGATTATAATTGGTCCGAAAATGTCAAATTTCTACTTTGGTTTTGTGTGTAGAGGAGCTAGGAAATGATCTTTATATCTTTACTGAGCAGAAAGAAAACCAGACTTTGGATGTCCCTGAGAAATTTGGGCAGACAAGTTTATTGAATGAAATAAGTAATGGTCTTTTTGGATAATAGTGATGTTTCTAAATGTTGTGAGAGGAACAAACAAAAAACAGCTTGTCTCTTGTCTTAATTTAGGATTTGGAAAACAAGCAAGATTTAAAGTTTCGTCTGTTCTGTTCCTATTACACACAATGTGGTAAACTTCTGCTTTGAATTAAACACTTTAAGAGCTAATAAACGTCACAAACCAGAATAATATGTAGCTTTACCCAGAACAAGATACAGAAGCAGCTGCTGTAAAATGTCTATTCCCGAGTGAGCCACCTTTATCAGCTAAAAAAAAGGGATATTTCCGACCTCCTGGGCTCGACAAAATTACTCGAAACCACAGTGGACGAGCCCCCTTGGCGTCAGTCCAGCATCTGATTAAAACAAGTCACGGACCGCATTTCCCAAGATCCTCTGTGGCTGCTCTCCCAGGCTGTTTGCACTGTTCTGAGCAGTTTGTTTAGTTAAACCTGAAGGAAACACTGTAAGTTATCTGTACCCCAAACTGTGGCTTTTGTGATGGTAAATAAACTCCATTTAAATAGGGAAATAAATTGGGCTTTTGTTTTAATGACACGAGACTATGTTGCAATATTGAAATTAGGTTTTGATTATTGTGAGAAAAAAGCTTTTACAATTAAGCTATTTTTCAGAATTAATGACAGCAACTGAATGTTACCAAAAGTTAAAGTCCCACTGTTTAACTTTTTAACCATAAACCAACATAGACCCTAACCCTAACCCTTCATTTAGACGTTGTTTTATGGTCAAAAGGAGCCTTGTTTGTTTCCTTGGAAATGTTTTTTATAGAGGGATTATCGGTCAACAACACTTTCTGCTCTACTGCGCATGTCACCTGCAGAAAGATATGCTCTCCGTCTAGTTGGCTGGGGAAACTTCTTTGATAAAAACAACTAAATGCGGCGAAAGCTAGCTGTCTCAATCAGGTGTGAACTGGTAAGATGAAGTCAGGCTGCTGAAGCTTGAGACAGTGTTTTTCTCTGCGTTTTTTTACTCACCTGACTCTTATGTGTATGAGTTGTAACAATAAATTTCATTCACAAATGTTGATTTAGCAGCATAACTTTTGTTTTCGCACAGTGAGAAATGAAGTTCTAATCTATAGTATGGTTTTACATTTCAATAGAATCATACATGTGATTTCAACCATAGGAAAATGACACTGTGTGACTTTAATATTAATGTTAGATTGAATAAAAAAAAAATCACTTTTGCTTTCAAAATTGTATTTTTTTTTTTTTTTTTTTGCAAAAATTATTTCATTTGACCTATAAATTACGTTTATAAGTCAAATTATAGACTTTTTAGTTTCTTTATTTTCTAAAACGATCACAAATAGGGGTGTGACGATAAATCAAAGTATTAATCATGATACTTTGATGATACAGTATTGTTATCAATGGCTGCTGTAACAATAAATTTCGCCATGAACATTTTTCTTAAATATTTTGGGACAGTGTTATAAATTTGTTGCTTGTTTAGAAAAAAACATTTGACTTATTCACAGCTTTGATCATTAAAATGTGTGTGTTTCAAATTTGTATTTTAATGAAGTAAACAAATTTGCTGAAAGGTACATTATATCAATTATCACATTAATCGAAATATTGTGAAATGATTGTATTGTGCATGAGCCATGTATCCCCAGCCATAGTCACTAATATTTTTAATAAGTATGACTACATAAATACCATGAACAATTATTTCTATGAACTATACTCTTGACATCACCAGACATGACTCATTCAGGAGTTTTAGGTCTCCCTGTTCTTAGCTTGTGACTGCTTGTTATTTATTTGTTTGATTGAAAGATTTTAAATTTATTAGAACAATAATTAAGCTAACCAAATACTTTCCCATGAAATTAAAGAAATGTTTTCCATTGGTGTGGCTTCTAAAAAATTCTGTTCTTGCTTGAGGGCACAAAGGCAGTAAACATAAATGAATCAACTTTTTTAATGCAGCGCCACCACAGTAAATCATCCTTAGAAATTGCTGATGAATGGTGCACAGTGAAAAGCCAATGTCAGTAATGGAGTTTTTTATTTTCCCTTTCAGCCCAATCTGCACAGTCACGGCATGTCTCGAACCCACTCCTCCTCCTCGCTGCCCGGTAAGTGTCACGTCTGAGTGTCCAGACTTTTAAACAGGCAGACATTTTCTCTCTCCGCTCTAATGTAGTCTCAAGAAGGTTTGTGTCCAAGCTTTGTCTTGTGAAAACTTTTTTGTGACTTCGATAAAAGAAAATCCCAAAATGTACAGGCTAGCATCTAACAATTGTATTTAAAAGTCTTTGGGTTCAGCTTCTTGGCTTGTTCATTTTAGTTCCAGGAGGAAACATTTACACAATTTGCCTGTCACAAAATTAACCATTTAAAGGTGTACAATGTGACTTTTCTAATGAACATTATTGTCTCTTTAAAGATAGTGTTGTTTTGCCTTTAATGGCAATAAACGTATTTATCTCCATAGAAACACCAACCGCCAAAGTTTAGGGGCTGTATTTTGGCTGTATTTTAATATACTTTTTGACAAAACCATTTCTGTTATATCAAAACTAAAATGTACTTAAGTTATTAGACAGAATGCTAAAAAAGAAACAAAAAAAAAAACTAAAAAAACAAAATCAAGACTCGAAATAGGACTAATAAAAAATCTTTTTTAATATTTTCATTAAAATAATAATAATGCATTGAATTTATATAATGCTTTTCAAGAAACCCAAAAACGCTTCACATTATGCATTATTCAGTCGCTCCACAGTCAATGGTGGTAAACTACTATTATAGCCACAGCTGCCCTGGGGCGGAATGACCCAGGGCAGACCCAGACCCAGGGCCATTTTGCGCCATCAGTCGCTCCGACCACCACCAACCATTCACACACACACCAGAACCTACTAGGCAATGTGGGTGAGGTGTCTTGCCTAAGGACACAACAACGAGTTCCTCCTCTGTTCGCCCCACTGTGGCACCTGAGGTTCCTCCATCAGTCTCCCATCCAAGTACTGCCCTGGCCCAACATGCTTAGCTTCTGAGATCTGATGGGATCAGGCTTTGGCAAGCTGGTATAGATACAATACAGTAAGTTCTCTTGAAATCAATGTGTCAGCTTGCTGAATCTCATCAGAAAGTGCTTCAGTCAGACGACTAGATTAAACAAATTAGTCGTTGTGTCCTTTGGCAAGACCCCACATTGCCTAATAAGGATCACACAAATGATCAGAGGGTCAGTAGCGCAATTAGTCAGCCTTGATAATGCAATGTGAAAGCGTCTTTAAGTGTCATGGAAAGCACTTTATATATTTTGTTAGTTAGTTAGTTTAGTTAGTTAGTTAGTTAGTTAGTTAATTTTGGATCTACAGCATTACTACTTTGTTGTTCTGTACCCCTAACTTAACATAATCATCTTCATAGAAAATCACATAGTACACCTTTAAATGCAATGATTTAAACTGGGAAAAATGATCAGACAGCACTAAAATTTGCATTATAAGTTGCATTATCCACAACATGCACTTTTTAAGTAATTGCAATTTATAAACTCGACTTGAGTGGTGTTAATATATTGAAATCTACATCCTTTAGCTTATTTTTTAAACCCCATGATGCTTTTTTACCAACATCAGCTTTACTAACACGGCTTTCTTAGTTGTTTTTCCTAGTGCATGCTTTGTAGTTTGGCAGTAGTTTGTTGCCTGCTCTTATGCATGTATCTTGTCTTAGATTTTAGCGCGGCTAACCCAAGCTCAGGGGCGCACAGCTCGGGCCTGTGCCCCAAAGGAGACGCTTCCAGTGCAGACACTGCATCACCTGCCCGGCCCCTCATACGCTCACAGTCTTTCCACACTGCTCCAGGTAACTGTCCACTGAAGAAAGGAACAACAAACACTGTCTTCATGAGCTAAAGTGACTTGATTTTGCTATAATAATTTTGCCTATTTTTGGTTTGTTTTAATGCCTGTTTTTAAATTGTTTTTGCTAATAAGCGTACTCCAAGCAAAAATAATATAGTGTGAAATAATTCAGTCTGAATTACCTTGAAATAAATCCAAAACTCCCGACATGTGAGATTAATAACTTGTCCCCTTAGAATCTTGTTTTTTGGAGAAATTGAGTGGAAACTGAGGTTCTTCTGTACCTTAAGAAGATTTCATAGCAATTGGTAAACAGACTTAGCTTTATATTAGAAAAAAAGTACCTGGTCAAAACAATAAATTCAAATATTTCAAATCTAGAAATCCAGCTTTTTCAATTCCAATTCCCTAATATTAGTGGTGGGGATTGAAAACAAAACATTTTTTCACCTCAAAACACAGATAACCTATTAGAAAATGTGTGGAAACAGTTTGCTAACATTTTGGAATGTTCTGTCTTACTACCAAGCATTTGGCCTAAACAATATTTTTGGGATTCCATTCAAACAAATACACTGTAGGTAGCAGTAGAAAATAATCTCAGGAAATTATGAAAAATCAGCCACTTTATTTGTGTTTCTGTATACACAATATCACAATTTATTCTCCTGGGTTTTACGCCTAGGAAAAGTTAGTTTTGAGGGATACATAATAATAATGTACATTGATAGACTTTGACAGTACATCCACTTTGTAACATTAAAAGTTTAGATTAAAAGTCTAACCACTATCGTAGGTAAAGTTTATTGATTGCCACCAATATCCAATTCCATTATATAAAGCATTGATGTTCAGAAATTCACAAAAGTGTGATAAACCCTTAAATAAAGAATATATTATCTTATCTTATCTTATCTGAATTCTAAGGTGACAAAACTTAATTTAACATTGGTTTTCTAAATTAGAAGATTTTAACTCACGTGTCCTTTCAGTTTTCACCATGCTCTGCAAAACACAACAACAAAAGGCTTCTATTGTTAACTGTTTCATAGATTTGGCACAGTAAGAACTTCTTGGCTGCCTCGTGTCCTCTCTGCGTATTGTTCTGTTTGTATGGCGCCATTTTGACATGCCCTCTCGTCAATGCCTTCATCTGTGCTGCCTCAGAGCCGGGCCTCATGGGTAATTACCTCACCTGAAGGCGGCTTTCTAGTTTTAGAAGGAGCTGCCGTCAATGGTGTCGCTGTAAAACTCAACTTTGCAACATCTGTGTGCCAGGACCGACTCCTGCCGGATTTCCAAGAAAGCCTCCTCGGCATTTAAAGAGCCTAGCTGTAGGGGAGGCATCTGAAGTCGATTACAGACCACATAACCAGAGATGAAGAGAGGGACAAAACTATACCCAAGTAACTCAAATAAGTGCAAATTTGTCTTTGACAGGAACAAGAAAATAAGACGTGTTTTGTGATGAGAAGGGATAATAGAATATAAAATATTCTACAAAATCTGATATTTCCCAACCAAATTTTCATACAGTAAAATACAAACAAAAAACATGTATTTAAACATAACTCATCCCTCAGTTTCACAAACCATTTGGAACATCCCTAGTTTGGATCTTTTAGCCACTAGCACAGCTTTAAATGTTTTTTTTTTAGGACACAAAAGTGACTTCTCAACTCACTGCACAGCCAAAAGAGTCATACAAAGACTTACAAGGATCTTTCTAACAACTTTGAAAAGATAAACATTTTAATAACTAGATGAAGACGGTGTATAATGTTCGGCTTGTGCAATAACATTTCTGAGTGAGAAACAGAATTGTCTTATTAGGAGAAAAAACATGTGAGTCACTAAACACATTTAATCAAATCCAACTTTATTTGTAGAACATTTAAAAACAGTAAAGTTGACCAAGACACTTAACATACAAGTGACTAGAACACCACAAAGACTCATTAAAAATATATATTTAACAATATTTAAGGTAAGCATTTCAAACTGTGTTGAAAAGTGTCTATGACAGTTGGACGTCTCATTTCACTAAAATGCAGTTAAGATTGTATTACATTTAAGAATTTTCTAAACAGTTATTACAAATTGAGAAATTAAAACTGAAATTGTATTCCAGTTCAACCATTTTTGGGACTAGGAAATGTTATTTTCTGAATATATAAATGATAACATTACACTAGGAAATTAAGTATAGGAACTATGTTGTTCACCAATTCTACTCACATAGTTTTCTATATATAAATACAAATACATCAGATCATAAGATGTGTTTCTCGTCAGAAAATTGAAAATGTCCTCATCTCTTTGCTGTTTTTAACTTTTCTTCACAAACTGTTCAATATCATTTAGTCAAGGCAGGGCAAATTTATTTGTATGGCATAATTCATACACAAATCAATTGGCTGAGTGCAGTTGTCTTGTTTTGGTTTAAAATACGACATCCTGTACATACAACGACTTCCTGTTCAATACTCTTCAATGAGGTTTTCACTACATCAGTTTAAAACTAATAAATCCTCTTTAGATCAGACAGTTGTGGTGAATGTTACAGAAAACATGTTAAAGACTTTACATATCAGAGGAATATTTCATCAGAGACACTTGTGTGTTTAAAAAGAGACATAATTGTGTCTAAATGCTAACGCTAACAGGAAATGGTTGTATGTACAGAGTTAGCATTTTTGAACAATCGCAAGCCAACTGAAATTCCGTGCACACAGCCCATTCAAAATACTTTACAAAGCAGGAAAAGAGGCATTAAAATTACAATGCAAAGCAAAACAACATTATGGAAAACAATAAATAATCATCATAAAATTTACTTTGAAAAAAATAAAGAGTGCAGACAATACTTTTATTTACAAGTTATATTTACAACAGGCAGTAAGTAAAAAAAAAAAGCATAACCTATCATATACATTTTAGGAGAAAATAATTTAAAGAAGAGCTATAATCAAAAAGTGGCTCAATTTGCCTAAGGTGCAGCTGATTCCATCACATTCAAATCTTGTCACATGCCAGCAACATGAAACCAAAGGGAAAATAAACAGAAGTAAGCTTGTCAGAAATACATACATATTATTGTTTGTGATACATAAAAAGTACGTGTTATCAAACATGCAGTAGATCTTTGAAGTTTTTGCAAGTAAACTGCTCTTAAAAGTGAACTATATCAAACATGAAGCTATTTAACTCTACTCCTCTATTAAGCGTGACATGAATAACTCCTGAATCACAGTGGAACCAGCACAAGTACATTTGCATCATCAGAAACTGGAGGTTTTAAACTATGAGGTCATTGTTGAAGTAAATGTCAAATTAGTGGCTGCGGTGTCCTCATCTAATCTCAGGTAGTGTTGCGTATTTCCAAACCACTTTAATTGATTTAACTACTTTAATCTGTAATCTCAAACAGTTGGGGATACTTCCAGCTTCGTAGTGCCTCTCGACTCTGTCATTATTGAGAAATTCACTAATACATAAATACATGGTGGCTGAAATATAGTATTGTCTGTGTAAGATAATTTTTGAGCAGGTTGCATTGACATAAGACCTACAATAGCACAGTGTCGTCTAACTTTGCTGATTTGAGACACTGGTGCGCTGCAAAAATACAGTATACCTTCTGAAAAATACACTTGTTTTAGGTTCAGATTGACTAAAAACATGTGAATACTCATTTTAATTATCAAGAAAGTTGGAAAAAAAAAAACAAATCTAGGCTAAAGCAAGCTACATATTTCTAAACAACAATCTAGGACAGAAAGACTGAAAAGCATAGACTTTAATAAATGTTCTCAGTAACTTGTTAGGCTTGTTTTGCTTGTAGTCTCACTGGCTTATTCACCTTATTCTGCCCCGCCTATTTTTCTTGGCATTGCACTTCCTGTTTAGCCATGTTTAGCCTGTAGAATTCAGTCGCTGGATTTATTTTAACTGTCCTTATGTCTGTTTTAGATTGCCTCGTAAGACAGACAAGCTAGCATGTTAGCTTCCTTAACAAAGCTAAACAGGAAGTGCATTGCCAGCAAATGTTGATTGAGCAGAATAAGGTGAATAGTTTAAAGCTGAAAAAGAAGAGAGTGATGTTGTCTTTAAATAAGCTTGATCATCTAATCAACTTAGAGTAAAGGTAAATGAGCTACCATTGTCTAAAAAGAAGAAAAACACAAATTAAGATGCATTTTAATAAATAAAAAAAAATACAATGATAATGAAGGTATGACTTTTGCAGTCAAGGATTTCCTCCTCTCTAAGGTGATATGTTTGATTAAATACTGCGGAGAAGCTGTGGGCAATATCGACAAAAAAAAAAAAAACTAAAAATGTTTTGGGAGTATCCTGAAAAGTATAACTAGACCAACAAAAATGTTAATAAAATATGTATGTTTGTATTATTTTAAGTGTAATTCACAGACAAATGTAAAATGTCTGTAAAATGAATGACAAATATGCAGAAATGCCATTTTCTACTCTTATTTAGATAACATACATTTGTCTTTTCACATGTTACCTATTAATATAATCTGTTTTTATAAATAATATACTCATAGCTTCAAATAACATCAGGTTTTGAAACATGAAGATCTGACAAGTTACATGTTGCACCTTTAAAACATTACCACATGTATTATCCCATTAAAGTAAATGTGTGGAAACAGTACATTCTGAGGTGAGCACGTGTGTCCCATTAAAACCTCTTCAATATGCAGAAGCCACACTCTTCCCATTCACAACGATTCCCTCAGAACCACGAGAGCCTCAGGTTGGAGCACTTTGACTTATGAAGTTGATTAACACTGGAAACTGTCTCGAACAGAATGTCTTTGTTCACCATGGAAACCATTATTTGCTCCGGGAAGAGGCAGAGGAAAGACTTGATGAAACCGGTGACTTGGCAGGGGGCAAAGGAAGGACTGGAGTCAGAAAACCCACTGGGATAAATGAACAAATAAAATGGTCTTTCTGGGTCACATCCGTCCAATATTCCACTATGTGTTCAGCTAGATTTTTTTTTCTGTTTACCTTCTTCTATAAAAGATTACATAAGATACACAATGTTTACCACCGTATTAATTACAAAACATACAAACTTTTTTGTTTAAGCAAATACTTTGATGATGTGTTATTTTGTCAGGCTGGACATTTGTTGACTCTGCATTTTATAATGAAGCAGTTAAACATTTAGAAACTTAAATATTATTGAATTTGCACAAATTTAAAAACTCAATAGGGTTACTTAGTTGCAAAAATGAAACCATCTTTAATAATGTCACAAATATTTGTTCAATTTTTTTACGACTGTCACGGCCCTTTTCGTCCCGGAAGAACGATCCGTCCGAAAGTTCCCTTTTTTCTAAATAAAACGGAAATGAAGGGTTGTTTTTTGTTCTTTTTAAACACATAATACTATTGTCATCCACAAGCCCTATATTCTTTATCCACAGCCTTTGCCTTTTAGCAGTTTATCTAGTGTAATACAAGAGTTTGATCTTTCTGTTCAACCCTTGAACACATCATCACACGTGACCTTATACGTGCCTTGAAAAAATATAATTTTTTGGCGATTTCTTAAACAATACTTTTCATTGTTTGTTCATAAACAGTTAAATAAATCACGAACAAAGATTGTTTAGATTAAAAACAAGCTTTTTACATTATTAATTTCAATGTGTGCATGTTCTAATCACACTTCCGGACGGATCGGGTCTGCCGGTACGAAAGGGGCTGAGACAATGACAGCTAAAATTACAACAATTTTTTTGTATTTAAAAATGGTCCTAGCAGAAACTATTGTCTTTTTTTCCAATCAAAATTGAGAATATATTTCAGGATTAGCAGAGTTAGATTTATTGTTGTTGTGCATAATTGTAACTTTGTCTACCGCCAAGACAACCTTGGTTTTAGACTTTCTAAAATTTCTCCAAAGCATTATCTTATGTTTTTTAATTTTATTTCATATTTTTATTTGAGCATCATGAAATACATGAATGGCATGTGCATGTAACAGAAAAAAAGAAAAAGAAAATTGGCATTCAAAAGTAGTAGAAAGAAGTTCAAAGAACGACCAACCCCCTTGTACGTTCGTGCTTACCTTTATCACTTTATTTTGTTAATACCATATATTACCACACTCATGCAGATAAATGCATTACAAAGTCAAATTACATCTACTACTATTATCAGTCTTTTAAGTTAGTAAAGTGCCTTTTTCTTAAACTCAAATTTCTGTTGATTGATAGTTTAATAACATACCAGTCCAAGTTATTTTTTTAGTGTGCAAGCTAGGCACAGTTGCAGCCTTCTGATCAAAAACTGAGTCTGAGTGCAATTTCTGCTGTAATTTCTAACATATGCAGACGTCACGCTGGGCTGCCCTGATTACAGCAGTTGCAGTATTTCTGATAACAAACACCTGCTGCGAGGGTGGAGTTTGAGAGCTGCTTAACCAATCACACTGTTTCCTATACTTTCAGACTCCGCCGCCACCTTATTTTTCAGTCCTTCTGCATTGCCCAGTTTGCCAGCTCAATTTGATTGTGTTTTTAATTCAATGTATTGTTGTTGAGCCCAAAAGCATAACAACAGGAATTCACAAGATTGGTAATTTAGCAAACAGAAATCAGTCAAAAATGCCAAATCAGACTGGTCAACAGCAAACAGGCTAATGGATAATTGTCCCAGAGCATCCCCTGTCCTTAGACTCTTCTTCTTGGAAAAAAAAAAATAGAAAAAACCCAATGTGAAAAAGAGAAACCTTGAGGAGAGGCACAGTTAAGGTTATGTCATTGTTAAACTCTTTATCTTTCCCTTTGACAAGCTCACACTTTCTGGATGTGGAAAACTCATCTTTCGGAAGCGTTCAGATTGAAAGTAGCACCTGTAGTTAATTAGGCTTGTTAAGTTAGCGTAGATGTTTGTGCAGCAGTTTGATGTTTTCCCCTTCGCATCTTTGATAACCGAGCAAAAACGTCACGCCACGTAAAAGTTACCTGGATTTCCGACAACAAAAAACGTCACAATGGCGCTAGCCCGACCCCGATAATAGACAGACTAATGTCACCAGGACTGACGCACAACCATTTTCTAAATCTGTAGAACCTGAATCCATTAGCAGAGGGAAACAACTCATCAAGCAGGACGAGGACAGACTAAGAGGAAGGTAGTGAGGGTGTCCAGGAGAAGGGAAGGGTCAACAATGTTAACAATATTAGAGGGCAACAATGATCAAATTTTAGTCACTGGAGCATATTTTTTTAATCTAAAATGTGTGGTTTTAATCGTTTTGTTATATTAAGTCATTCTATCTACTTTTTTGTTTTTGTCTTCCAGGTTCTCCTCTTCACCATTACCCCCACCACCAGCACCCTGCCTCCCTCTACCAGCACTACCATCACCCCTTCATGGGCCACACTCACTTCCCTTTCCCTTACCCCGGCTCCCCTGGCTCCTCCTCTCCCAAACTGTCCGCCGGACCTCACCACGCTCCCCTCACACGTGTCGCCAGTAACCCCAACTTCCCATCAGCCCCTTCGCCTGCTCCGGGATCCCCAACACCCAAGCCGAGACCAGCCCGAGCTCTGGCAGCAATGAAAATCTCAACTTAAACCACGCGAATCCGCAAAACTTATGGCCGCCACATACTCAGCCATTGTTTTCTTTGGCTAATGTTATTTCCATGGCGATGAGCATGGCGCAGTCTTTTATTCCGCCCGCTAGCATGTCGGCGCAGGGCTTGCATTCGTATCCAGGTTACCACCCGCACCTCCCTCATCATATGCAACCCCAATCCGGATACCCGCCTGTGTACCCGCCTCAGTACACCCAAAACGGCTTGGAAGTCCCTTATCCCAGCGCAAACATCCCAACAAACTACCACAACGCAGAGACAGCCCCGCAAATGCCATGGCAACATCCTTATTCACCTCCATCGCACCCGTCTACGCCTCCCATGACCAGACATGAGCAACCGCAACAAACTGATCTCCAAGTTCCTTCAAATGTAACCCAAATTGACAACAATGACAGTTTTTCCTCTAAACCGGACATCATGAGCTCCACTTCTTCGTCCGATCTGTCCTGTTCACCCAGCGAGAGCCCGGAAAACACAGTGAGTCAACAATTGTCATTTTGTCCCACTCTTTACACGGGTCATTAGCACAAAAAGTGATTAGTCAGCGCTTAAACAATCAGTGCTAATTTGTCAAGTGATTTTTATTTTTATCCCAATTTATGGCAGTCACTGATTATGAGTCTTTAAATTAAGCTGTAATTGTGTTTGAGTACGTCAGTAATCACATTTCATTCATAGAAATCAAGAAGTGTGTCATTACTTAATTTAATATACAGCAGAGTTGTGAAAAGAACTTAAACTACAATAACTTTTTAAGACAATATGCACTACTTTGATTACATCTGAATGACTAAACATGAATATTTGCTTGCTTTTTCACAATTACAAACTAATAATGTGACTTTTTCTGCATATACATTTGAATAACTTTACTTTTATGTCCCATTAAACTTTTTAACATTTAACCAAAAACCTGTTAAGCAAACCATATGAAACTAAGCTACAGCAATTAAACTTGTATCTACACTGAGCAAAAGATAATCACAACATGTTTCTTAAGCTGAACTCAATATATTTACACAAAGGACCAAATTCTCTCAAATATTGCTCAGACATGTCTAAATCTGAGTTATTGAGCACTTCTCTTTTGCTGAGATAATCCATCTCACCTCACAGATGTGGCATAGCAAGATGATGATTAGACAGCATAAATATTTCACTGGTGTACCTTAAACTGATCACAATGAAAGGACACTGAAATGATCAAGCCACAATAAAAGGACACTCTGAAATGTTCAGGCCACAATAAAAGGACACACTGAAATGTTTAGGTCTCGATAAAATGTCACTGAAATGACCAGACTACAACAAAAGGACACTTTGAAATGTTCAGGCCACAATAATAAAATTGGAATGATCAGTCTACAATAAAGGGACACTCTGGAAATGATCTAGCCACAATAAAAGGACACTCTCACCCTGAAATTATTTTGCCACAATAAAAGGACACTCTGAAATCATCCAGCCACAATAAAAGGACAATCTAAAATGCTCAGGCCACAAGAATTAGATGTTTTGAAGTTATCCAACCACAACAATGAAATGTTTAGTCCACAATAAAAGGACACTGAAATGTTTAGTCCACAATAAAAGGACACTCCAAACTTATCTGGCTGCAATAAAACGGCAATCTGAAATGTTCAGTTCACAAGAAATAGATATTTTGAAATTATCCAACCACAATAAAACAGACACTATGAAATTACTCTACCACAATAAAAGACACAATACATACGTATATCTAAAATTTAAGGGAGTGCGCAATTTTGTCAGAGCTGTTTCCCCACATTGAATTTTTCTGCCAAAAGCCGTCTCCAAATTAGAGAATTTAGCACATTAGTTGCTTACTTACTTTCAAACTTCATTACATTCAAATACTTAAACATAATAATACCTCTAATACCATTTCCTTTCGCTGTAATGTTTTTCTTCTTCACATGTGCACAATTCTGGACTTAACAGTTCAAACATGTTCCTTTTGCTTTCTAGTTATCGTCTTTGAGCTCTCCAATAAACCCTGCTGTGAGTGAAATGGTCTGCAGTAGCCCTAAACCAACACTGTCTCCTTCCAGCTCCGGTAAGACATGTCGCACATTTATAGCCCTGGTTTTCCTCCGTCTTTACATCATAAACACATCCAGCCATATATATACTGTACGCGCCGGGCTGTGAACTCGAGGTGCAAGAAAAATACTGTTTCTGTTACGCATCAAACAGCAGTCGCATTCCACTCTGTGTATATGCAGCCAATAGTAAATATTACAACATCGTCTCACCTTGGCTTTATGTGATTTGGGGTTTTAACGAGCTCACAGTTATGGTAGTTGTTATGTTTTGTTGTGTAATTTTTGTAATAAAATATACACTTCTGGCATTTAATGTGAAAATCTACTGTATGTCTAGACAAGAAC
This sequence comes from Mugilogobius chulae, assembly GCA_038363315.1. NCBI lineage: Eukaryota > Metazoa > Chordata > Actinopteri > Gobiiformes > Gobiidae > Mugilogobius > Mugilogobius chulae. The sequence continues at coordinate 24,992,449 of CM076401.1, read as the reverse complement.
AAATTTAACTGTAATAGGGTTTATGTAATAGTAGAATATGTTAACATAATGGGGTCTATGCAGTGAATATAACTGTTTATATTGGGATTAAATTTATTAATTATGAAAAAATAGTAGCTCAATTAAATGTTAAGCTTGCTTATCTAATACTTAAGATTTCCCATGACTTTTCCATGACTTATCCAAAACAATTCCTACATTTCCATGACCTCGTCTAACATACTTTTGAATCAATTATTGTTGATTGGCTTTCATTAACTGATTAAGACCAAAACACAATGATTTCAGAGATTTCTAGACCTTATTACAGTTTCAACTGAAGCATCAAAGATATTTTCTAATTTGTGGGCACATAGAATTTAAAGACATGATTTTTCTATATCTCAGCACAACATGAGCAAAACTTTATTAACCCCAAGGTGTTGTTGAATCAAACATTTTTCTAATTTTCTCAAAATCAGTAACATTTTTCCAGGGCCTTGAAAATGTAGTAAACATTTCCATAACTTTTCCAGGTTTTCCATGACTGTATGAACCCTGTCGGTATGCTTAAGGGAGCTTGCTGCTAAAAAAACAACAAAACAAGTACACTTCCTGGATTTAGAAAAGTGGGATATAAGTGTACTTATATTAGACGTAGATGGGACATGTGATACTTTGAGAATATATCTGTGCTGAGGTAGAGCAGGACTCTTAAGTAGTTTATTAAGGTAGGGGTTACCAAACTTTTCAGCCCGGGACCCCCAAAATAACCATCCAACCAACTCGCAACCAACACAGCAAATAATATATGTTTGTATATGTTTTTGTAGTAATTTTAAGTTACAAAACCATTTAAATTAGGTTTAATTTTTTATTTTCATAGTTTATTGCTTTATAGGACCCCAATTCACTAAAATATACTGTTTTCAACATAAAACAATGATTAAATGCAATTCATAATTGTAAAAATACATTTTTAAATCATCTGCGACGCCTAGATTTTGCTTCTTACCCCCACTGTTCTGGCTCCATATGTATTAAGGAACCTTATTTTAAAGACATACTAAAAGCAATGATTAATAATTGTTTAAAATAAACAAAATAGTAAAGATTTTTGTAGAAAATGTTCTTAAGATACAGATAGCATCAGTATTCATCATGTACAAGGAATTATTAGTAATGACACTATAATTACCAATGTAAGTAAGAAAACACAGTGCAAAGCTGGATAAGGAGCACTGACATGACATAAGGTTGTCTTTTGGCCCACATGACTGAACGCATTAGTATCCCAAACAAAACTCTTCCATTATTTGGCTTGTTTGTTATTGTTTTGGACATGTTCAGTCTATTGGCTCAACACACACAGACCATCTTTGTTACAGTCGATTTCATTTGAGGGACATTACCAGCCTTGTTCGATTAATCTTTTGTGTGGCATTGCGTAACCGTGACTTCACAAATGTAATGTTCCCTTCAAAATGAAAACAAATGGAAGTATGATGGAGGCACTTCCCACTCGATCGGGCCAATCAGGGAGCAGCCAGGCTAATTACCAGCCTCTCCTCCTGGACCCACACCTGACACTATTTATTTCTCCCCTTTTAAAAGCTGCATTCAACAGAGGCCTTCTGTTCCAGGGGCCAAAGCAGTAGACCCAAACGTTTACAGTGCAGCCAGAGGTGTGAGGGACCCCTAGTGTTTACCAAAGAAACAGGATTTTCAATTTGGAGTTGTTTTTTTTTTAATAATTTAGTAAATAAGTTAAATATAAAAGTATCTGTTTGAAAGGCCAGAAATTGTAGACCATTATATAAAGATTATGTTTTTTTTTACTTTAACTAGTGCACATCATTGACAGTTTTACTCACTGCCATTGACACTTTTATTCCACTGCTATAAATTATAAATATAATACGCCTATAAATATAATTAAATGTATAAATATCCAATGCAATGTTACTTCCAGTTTAGACATCTTAGCCTTACACTTTATATTTAGAATTTTAAATATATTGCAAAAATATACATATCAATACATATCATTATTTATGCAACATTGTAGGCATACTATATATATATATTATATATATATATAATATCTGGTTATTATTATTTTATCAATCCAACAGAAATCCAAAGAGTGCGTTGAAACTTTTTAGATGAAGTCATAGATTGTGTTTATTTTGTAAAATTTGATAACCCGTTCACTTTTTTGTTTTACAGTTGATTTTAGCTGTTTGATCCAATCTCTAATAAATATTATTGGCCTACAGCAGTGATTCCTAACTGGTTCAGGGCCTGGGGGGTTCAGGGCTCTGCAGGGGGCCTTCAAATGCACAACCAGCATGACAGAAAATTGAGTGTGAAACTGACTTTATATTCTTAATTTGATCATTTAGTATTTTAAATCTATACAACGTCCACAGGCATTATAATATTCCTGTTGTTTGTTCTGTTTAATCTGAGAGGAAAAACATTCTATTGAATTTTATATAAATATGTAAATTATTGGGGGGGTCTGGAAAAGATTGCGGCTCTGAAAGTTGGACGGCTGATCTATATTTATAATGAGATGTCATGCGAATGCAACTTCTTGCCAGACAAATGTGAAATCAATCGCAAAAAATGACTTAAGTGCACTTAGATGAAGGTTTACAGCACCATCTTTTATTATTTATTTTTTTGTAATGTTTTCTATGCACAATATATCGATATTACATTTTTGGATATCTTGAAAAACATTCAAATATTATCTAAATTGACATATAATGCACAGCTCTCATGACTGTATAGCCTAGATAAGAGAAATTGTCTGCATAATCTGGTGAAAAAATTGCATTTATGTTATTATCGTTTACCCCTAGCCTAGTTTATTGTCTCATTCATAGTTTGGCATATTCGTGCTGCATTTAAACCATAATTTCAAAAGCAATGCTAAAATGACATAATGTTCTTTTTGATTCTCTGAGTTTTACGACCAAAGAACATTATGTTTACCATAGACACAGTGTGCCTCTGAATCTATGGATTCCACTATAAAATGATAATGCTAATGTGATGTAACTGTAATGACGCAAGTTATGTTTCATAACGACACATATTTCCAAATAAACACAAATGCCCACATCGCTAATGTTTAGGAAATGCTCACTGAACCATCATTTAGTTTGGTTGTGTTATTTAGATATTGCATGACTTATGTAACCTTTCTTCTGATTTTCCAGTTCCGACCTCCCCTCAAACCATCGGACGCTTCCAGGTGACCCCCAGCATCAGCGTGCCTCCACCCGTCTCACCCCAAACTCTCCCCGTCGCCCCTGTTCCCTCCGTTCCTCCTGTCCCAGCTGCAGAGGTCCTTCACAACACCACATCAGAAACAAGCACAGACAGGCTGAATCCGAAACCAGCCTGGCACGTCTCTACCATGTCCCCTCCTCACCCTTTACCCCAAAGAAACCCAACGCAGACGCCCAAAACGCCTGGTCCATAAGCCAGGATCAGCAAGCGGAAGATGAAGAGGAAGAGGATGACGGTTGTGAGGTTGAAGACAGACAAAGGGTAAGGAAACGCAACAGGAGAAGAGCGTACAGTTTGAGTCTTCTGGGGACGTCGGCGGACAGCGGGTTGTCCGTGACCGCAGCGGAAATGGAGAGCCGCTGTTGGGACGGGGCAGCGGGCAGCCCTCAGTACAGTAACGCCCTGCACCATTTGTGGATGATGACGTACAACAGAAACACGGCGTACATGAGCAGCGACGATTCGGACAGCGAGGATGAGGAGATGCTGGAGAGCTGCAGGAGCTTAGAGAAAAGTGAGTAGAAATAAACTTTTTGTAGTTGTGCAGGTCTTTTTGAAGGCTTTTGAAAGTGCATTATGGGAAATGTATAATATTTACATCACTTCAATTAATCTATATTAATAAAGTCAAACCAGGCATTCTTTACCTACATAAGACCTTGTAGGACTGTTAATGCTCATCAAAGCAGAAAAAAGCCAGGTGTGGTAATTTACAATGTTAAATGTTTTTGTCCACACTTGTCCAAGTGAACTGTACTAACAAGACAATGCTCCATAGTTCACTTAAAATGAACTAAACCCAGCAAGTGTGAATGTTTTACAATGGAAAAAGTTTTTTGTTTTTATGTCTGTTTCTAGAAAAAATGCAACATTTTAGCGCAGTAATTTGTTTTCATTCTTGTCCTCAATTACAATTGATAACTCGTGATTTTGTTTAGAAAGACAACTTCGTTGGTAAGATAAGTTTTATTTATTTTCTTGTTGACCTTTATTTAACCTGATAAAAACCTCTGTGCACAAATGTCAGTCGGCTTATTTATTTTCAAAAATGCTAACTTCCTGTTGGCATGTTCATTTCCTGTTTAGTTTATTTTTATGGTGGTTTTCGCCTAGAACTTGTTAAATACTTTACAAATGAGGAGAATATTTCACCAAAGGACCAAAGTGTGTTTATAAAGAGATGTGTTTGTCAATGCTAACGCTAAAGTCTGACATTATGAAAATAAACACTTTCTATGCACAGGGTTAATGCAATGAGATCAAAATCTCTTTTTCAAGAGTGAACCGGGGCAGAGTGAAAACGGCACACAATTAAAAAATAGTTACCTATTTACAAAAACAATGATTATGATTAAAGCAAAACTACATTTAAATGCACATACAACAAATGATACTCTCACTAGCAACACTGTTTAACTTAAATAAATGTGGGATATCTGTTAGTGCAGCTGATTTGAAGAAAGTATTGAACTTAGTGCCACATTCTCTTTACTTCAAATACATTGTTATAAGAGACTTTTATCTCTATTATCCACAGGTAAATTAGAACTATTCTAAATAAGATTGTGTTTTAAATATGCACTTATATAACTGTACAAAGGAGTTGAAGACCTTGAATATTTGTGTTGAAACTTATTTGGATTCTTGTATAAATAGGGCTGTGAATCTGATATCAAAGCTGGTTATATCTGTGGAATGTTTTCATTGTTATCCATCAATGTAATGTTAGCTTACATATTCTTCTGTGCTTTATCAACCAGGCATCTGCTCGAGGTGCAGGCCCTTCAAGCCACACAGAAGAAAGAGATCGAGGAGTTGTATGAGAAAATGGGCAAAGTTCCTCCCCCGGGCATCGTCTCCCCGGCAGCCATGCTCTCCAGCCGACAGCGCCGACTGTCCAAAGGCAACGGCTACAACTCTTCAAGACGAAACAGTCTGCAGAGACTCGAGGTGCTGCCCCTTCAAGGTGAATAAAGTGACACACAACTGAAAAAAAACTCATGACATTTGTGCATTAGCTTTAACTTGTGGTCTGTTGGATGTTCAGGAATCATAAGGAGGAACTCTTTGGGAGGAAGCAGCAGCGGTTCACAAGATAAACCCAGCAAAGGAGTCACTTTTGCCACAGAAATTAACAGAATGGTAAGTTCAGAGTAAAATAATAAAGTTTGAGGGACATCTAGTGCAGGGTTCCCAACTTTCAGCCGGACCCCAAATACCGTGCAACCACTCGCGACCCCACAGCAAAAATTATACTTTTGTTTTATTTTAAGTTCAAAGCATTTAAATTAGGCTTATTGTGTTTATTTGACAGTATATAGCTTTATATAAGCAACTCCCCCAAAAACGATTAAATGCAAGTCATAATGTGAAAATACATTTGAATTATCTCGCGACCCCAATTTGCTTCGCGACCCCCCGAGGTCCCGACCCCCACTTTGGGAACCACTGATCTAGTGGACAAGTTAGACGTGCTTATGATAACTAATGTGTCTACTTTGTATAATATAGCAACATTTCTCCTTAAACATCTACTTCTTTGCTGCGAAACCACATTTTTTATGCAGTAAACTACCAAATAAACTCTCATATGCGCTTATAATTGAAGGAGAGCCATAAGATGTTTACATTTTGTCTCTCAAATCTAAGTCTTGTTTCTTTTTTTTGTTTTACAGTAAGAAATCCAACCACAGACGCTGGTTCTCTTAGCTACCTCAAATGAACTGTCACTGCAGCGTTCCCTTGTCCTTCTTTAGCCAGTGTTTCCAATCTCTCCAAGTCGTCGATTACCTCAGGTTCTCTCCCGGGAAGAAAACGACAGTAGTTCTCAAGATTAACATCAGTCTTTGTGAAATTTTAGACAAGCTGCAGATCATTTATTTCAACTTTTTAAACACAGTTGCACAAATTATGTAGATTCTCGTAAAGCACAGCGAAGTTAAGATACAAAGTGCTACTAACTTGCTGTTTTCTCACGACACTGACACTGAATTTTAAGTAAAATTTCAAAACAGATCAAGATTTTGCACCCGCAGCCTCAAAACTGCTGTAAGAAACTGTTGAAAGCATCAAAAATGGGGCGAGGTTGTATTGAATGATGTATATTTTGTAATATATATATTTTCTGTGAACTCTCATCTTGACACACTGAGCTCAGAACTTCTGCGCAGATAGACATTAGTCAGTTACAGAGAAATTTGGTATTTTTCCTGTGAGTAACATTTATTTTCAATCCTTTTTGTTGACGGCTTGCTCCTAGAAGAAGCAACGAATAAATAGAATCGCTTTAGTGAATGTTACATAATGTTTTAGAAACAAGCAAGTTTTTTTTTGTAAATATTCAGCTTAGATTTTAGACTACTGGTTTCCTGTTACTTGTACAGCTGTATATAGATGAGTGCATTCATGTTTACAATGTTAAAGTAAACCCGATATTTCAAAACATATTTTTGCAAAAGATTTTTAATGGATAAAGCACAGTGTGCACTTTAGGGGATTGTACATCATTCTGAATTCAACAGCTTTTTTTTTTCTCACAATGAAACAACAGATACTTTCCAATTTATTTTATTTTATGATTCTCTGTTGGATCAAAATAACAGCTCAAGTTGTGAACAAAGCTGTTGCTGCCTTATTAAAACAACAGACGCTGAATGTTTCAGTGGAGCTTCTGCAAAATATTCAAAGACAATAATATATTCAAAGAAATGTGATTACTGTAAAACTGTTGAATGAATGTAAATACACAAACATCCTGCTTTCTGAAGCTGCTGTCCTGCCATGCTGAATTTGTGCCTTTCCCTCATAATGTCTTATTTTATATTTTTACTCAAGATTGGTGATCAGAATATTGTAAAATTTAAAAATACTAAATAAATGAAACTGTAAATATATGCGTTTGGAGTTTGTTTACTAATGACAATTCCCTCTTGTACAATGTTCTGCACATCATTTACACACTTTATTTAATAAATCCACAATGAAAATAAATAAGCACTAAATGCTTTTACAGAAGTTTGCCGGCATCCTCTGGTGTTAAAAGGCCTCACACATTAAACAGTGGCTGACTGTGTATATGTTAAATTCTTCATTCATATTGGATTATTGTAGATGCATTATTGTAGTTATTTGTCACTTGGGAAAACATTAGAATTATGCCATTATAAAGAATATTTTAAGTCAGCATTAGAATCAAAAGACCAATGTCCAGTGCTGATGTGAAACAAAGCAGCACATAAGTCTTCTGTGTTTTAAGTGCCGTCATGTTTAGGGCCTGCTCAGTCCGACAGCAGGCCACAGGTGCACAGGTCTCAGTTGGCACCAGTCTTTGGAGTCTGGGTCCTCGCTCTTTTCGCCTCCTCGTCGATTTCGTCCATGATTTTCTCCTGAGAGACTGACCAAAATGTGTATCCATCTGAATGAGGTCATCTAGTTAAGGTCAATAGATTTATGACTGATGAAAACAGTAAAAACATTCAAAATCATTGTCTATTGAAGCTAGGGCTGGGCAATCTGGGAAAAAATATAATCACAATTTTTTTCTTATAATGACCAATCTCAATTTTCGATTAAATTTTGTTTAACCTTTTCAAAAACTAAAGAAAAATTACTTTTAGAATATGTTCCATTTATTAGATTTATTTGAAATTCTAAATCAGTATTCTGCCTCAAAGTTTGACTTTTGCTCCAATTGACATATTTCTACTGACAAAGGATTGGTTTTCGATCTTTCGATTCAAAACCCACAACCAAAATAACTGATTATTCCATTCCATTGATCTTTCGATTAATTGCCCAGCCCTAATTGAAGAACAAACAAAAACTTAATTCTTCCAGGTCTGTAGCTACTTGAATAATAAAAAGTTACTGTTGTGAGTTCTGTTATCAATTAGGTCAGTGTTGGCTTATGCTTGTGCAATAAATATCTACAAATAAATAAAAAATAAACATTGTATTCATAATAGAACATGATATGACGTTCAAATAAGCATTAAAAAGTGTTTATTTTACTGATTCTGTAATAACATATTAGTATCATACACATACCCCAGATAAATAAGTCTCTTACTCTTTATATAGTAGAAATATTTAGAAGATAAAGGATTCCTTCCTTTATCTGTGTAAAATTAGTTAATAATAAAATTACCCAAAACAGAAAATATTAACAAAGTAGTATTGGTAAATAACACCAAAAAATTAAATAAATGTTTGTTGGATTTTTTTTTTTAAGATGAAGGATCATTAGGTCATCGAGTTCAAGTAAAACGAAGAAAGCCACCACAACAGAATGACAACTTCCAAGATTACGCAAACTTTGTCTATGAATTAAAATGGAAGCAGCGTGGGAAAGTCATTCATTCATACACAAACCATTAAAAAAATATTAAATGTATTACTCATGAAGCGAAACGTACTTCCACAAGAATAAACGCCCCAAACGAACAATATTTGCACAGCGCTTCATCAAGATAATACGGAGTTGTGTAGCAGGCTAAGCTAGTGTTACATAGTTAACCTTGGCGTTATGACAGCAGCATGTTTAAGGATACAGATCCCCACAACCACGGCTCCGATGGCCAGTCCCGTCACAACATTTCGTGTCCTCAGTTTCTGCGTTTTCTTCCTCCACTGTTCCAGCTCCACTTGTCTGATAAAGTGTAATTGTTCTTAGAAATGTCTCTTTTGCTGGATCTATCCTTTTGGCGAAGGGAGCCTCAGATGAACTTGGCTTTTTGTCAGCCATGTCCGCGATCTGAGAGAAGAAAAGATGTATTCCCCAACACTCGAACTCTCTAATGTGGAATTAATTGGTCAAAATTGACATTAAACTCAAAATACACCACCTTCGAGGAAGCGATGCTGCTCCACGTTGGTGTAACAGCTAAAGTATCCGTGCGGAAACATGTGGTTGTGTATGGTTCCTCTTGACAAGCTGCACCATAGTAGAACACTAGATAACAAAGCCAACAGTTTTAATAGCCATTTAGCAGCCATGTTCTAACTGTGGAATTCTACTCGTGCAAACTTTTAAAATTATTATAATTTTTAAATGAAAAAGAAAAAAAAGTCTGAGTTCAAATTGTACAAATAGAAGCTGAAACATTTTATAGGCTGAACTTTCAATGTCATTTTTTATTGTTTTGATTATAATAATATTTGTTTAAATTAAAGAGTGTAAGCTGTAACATCTCTCGTATGTTTAACGTGGTTTAATTGTGTAGATCCCTTCAGTGGCAACCAATGCACTAATCTGTAAACTAATTATTTTTTAAAAATGTTTGTTTATAATTATTTATTTATTTTAAATTTAAAGCTAATAGATGTGCTAATTCAGATTGAAAACAATTATTTGTATTTGTTTTATTTGGTAATTTATTCATATACCCTATATATTTTCGGAGTGTTTCAAATACATTTTTTTCCAAAACGCATAAAGAACGTGTCAAACTATGAAATATCTTTAGCATTCCGTTCCTGGCCTAAAAATGTCCCAAACATTTCCAGTTCAATCCAATTTTAAACATTTGTAATACTTTTACCACCACAAGATGGCTGCCGTCATTACCATGGAAACGAAACTGCTCTAGTTAATTCTACCGCCAGGTGGACCAACAACAAGGAGAACAGCGACATCTTTTGACACAGGCGGTTAACGCTACATTCATTAATGTTTACTTAGTCAATTCAAAGATAACTTAATTTAACACTTTATTTTGTTATCCATGGCAAAAAGAATCCGCTTCGGTTCTCAACAGCCCAGAAACACAAATGTTTATAAGTTTCGAGATGCCTCGTTTGACCTCCTGACTGATTTCCTTGTAAATCTCAACAGTGAAAATAAAGAAAACTCAACAATTTATCAAAAACCTGCGGGTGCTTCAAGGATAAAAAGGTGATGGGTAAGTCTTTGTATTTTAGATTTCACTTAGGATAAAAAAAAGTTATATTTTGGTTAACCCAAATTGACGTGTTAGCTAGATATTTTAATTGTTACGTTAGATGAGCTAGCACTAGCAAAAAACAAAACAAAAACGAACAAGCAAAAAAGCAGAAGAAAATGTTACAATATTTCATATATATACAAATAAAGCTGCTAAAAATTCTTTCAGGTGAGCTAACTAGCTAAATGTAACTTAAAGGGCATGGAAGATGAGAAATTAATACATTAAAGCACAAAATTAAATAATTATTTAAACATGAAACTAAGAGAGCATGTAACAATCACATCAATGTGATACATTAACTATAAATGTATAGGCGGAATGTAAAATTGACGCTAGAGTCAGCAGGTAGATAAAAATGCAAAATGCATTGGAAAGCTCCCCTGTTCAAAAGTGATCACTTTATTTATTTTTTTTACACATTTAATATAATCATGGGAAAAGTACTACAAATTGTTGGATTGGAAAAGTTCTCCACCCAAGTATTAAGCTTAGGTAAAAACCATCAAAGTTCTTAATAATGTACATAAGATATATATTAAAACTTTACACACATATGTTGAGAAATCTCAAATGTGTTCTGGTTTTATTTTTGTATATTTGCCTAAACACAATTATTTAATCTGATCTCACCATAATTATGCTAAATAACCCCTCATCCGTTTCAGTCTGTCTCAAACTACTTTCTCCTTCAGAATTCATCTTCTCTATTACAGAAGCACTGAGTCTGACCCACAAGTTGGACACCATGCCACTGAGCTACTTCAAAAGTACAGTGTACAAATAAGCAAGGATTTAAATAGATTTGATGCTGAACTCTGTATTTTTGTTTCCAGTTTCATGACCGCACACATCACCAAACTGCTGACCGCGCCCTCACCTCAGGGAGCATCAGCCGTGCAGCCCTTAAGTTACGAAGATGCCATTCTCGACACGCTCAAAGAGAAGTTCCCCATCATTGTTTTCTCCTGCGTGCAACTTGCAAGCAAAATGTCCTTGCATGTAGACGTAAATCTGGCTTCTGTATTTAACTTTGTCTGTGCTTGTTTAGTTTTTAATCATGCTTTTTTTTTTAGATAATTGACAACAACACCGGCGTACGCTTCCTCAGGTCGTTGGGCCACACTGTGACAAAGAAAAGCATCGTGGATTCAGAGCTGCTGGTGCTAAGTGGGCTGGACTTCAGATTAGATGTCGCTAACCCACTCATCTATGTTGAAATTCTTTTGGAAGTCCTAGGTATAATTTCTTCATCACAAAGAGCTATAACTAGGGAGGCAATGTGGCATTTTTATCACGATAGAAAAGACAATAATTGCGATAATATGAAATATGCTGTATATCTGAGATTGCCTAAGCGTGGCATTTCTAACATTTGTATTTAGTAGTATTCAGGCTCTGTTTTCACTCTCACATCTTCTCTTGTTCAGTAGTACTGTTCTAGCCTCTGAATCATGTTAAACTCACTCAATTCTAGACTTTAGAAGTACTTGGCCAAATTTTTGTCACATAACAACAATTCAACAATTATACTTGTTTTGTTTGTTTTGGTTAAAGAATGTCATATTTATATATTTTAATGGAAAGAAGCATTTGACACTACCAAGCCAAGTTAGAGGTGCGCTGGCTAGCTATGTTGTTGCGCAACAAAATCACCCAGGGTAAAAACAATTCTACTTACAGTATATCTGGCTTAATGCAACTCTAAAGCAGTGGTTCCCAAACTTTTCAGACCAGACCCACAAAATCACAATGTAACCAACTCGCGACCCTAACAGCAAAATAAAATAGAAATTTCAAGTTGGAAAACCATTTAAATTTGGCTAAAATGCATTTATTTTTGTAGTTTATTGTTTTATATGACTAAAATCTAGTCAAACCTAATGCTAAAGTTATAAAAATACATTAAAAACCAAATGTAAATCTAGAAATCATCTCACGACCCCCAGATTTTGCCGTTGTGACCCCCAAAAGGTCCCTATCTCCACTTTGGGAACCACTGCTCTAAGGAACATCCAAATCTAAGCAACATTAGTCAAGCTTTATATCATGCACCTTTAAGAAATTATGGATAGAATTCTTCTATCAACAAATAAAAATAAAACTGTTTACAAATTTTAGTAATTAGTTTTACGAACATGAAAATTATAGCCCTAATGATAAATGTCAACTTGTCCAAATTCTGTCCAAAGGAGACTTAGAAATTGTTGAAAATTGACTAAAAGCCACAATCTAGTTAATCTGCAAATTGAGTGAATTGCACATACAGTATAATAGCATATAGTTATGTTTTTCTGTTGGGTTATATTAACGGTTATATACATGTTTTGCGATGTTTTCTGGCTTAGATATTTGTGAAATGGTTTATTGGAAACACTGTAAGCCTTAGTTCATGCTTAAGGCTAAGTTAGGCCTGTCATATTATGAAGTGGTATTTTTTATGTTTGCTCTTTGAATCGCCTCCAGGTCACAACGAGCCGTCCATCCCCATCGAGCGCATCTACAATCTGTGCCTGCAAGTGCTTCGCTTCGTCGTCCTGGAGAGAGTGGCCATCTTTGACAAACTGTTAATGGTGACGACCAGGAGCAAGCAGCCGACCATAGAGCAGAGGTAATAAATATGCCTTCTGACATCTTATTGATTATCAGAAACACGGGACAAAAATAGTCTTTGTAATCTAATATTAAATACAATACATAGACCAGAATCTATACTTAAGTGCTGTTTGCTAATTCATGAAACTATTATAGCCACTAATTTTGTTCCTGTTCAGCATCATATTATAACAACATAGTAGTCACAGAAAAAGTAAAAAATGACATGAGTAATCAAGAATTTTCACATAAACATAAATTTGACAGTTATCTATGTCTTGTTGTTTTAGTATTAGTGCTAGAGTAGCCCCTACTTATCAAAAAGTCTGAAAATTGAAATTATAAGCCAGTATTATATAAAGCAGAGTTTTGTAGATCTATAATTGACAAATTATTCAATACTTTTATGAGCGTACTTGATTTGTATAAACTGGCTGCTTGTCTCAAACCTCAAACTAAATTTATTTTCAGAGCTCTGTCCTTGTTTTCTCCTTTCTAGTGAAGGTCGTAAAAATCTTTATTATCACAATGAAATAATTAGTTAGCCACAACTTTAGTTTCTTTTTAAAGACAGTAGATCTGAGAATATTTTACATTGTTGACATGTTTTAGCTGCTAACTTGCAGCCATCTTCAGAACTGTCCAAGTTTTGGTCAAGTACCGAATTAGAAAGGTTTAATTGCCATTCCTGTGAACAAAATTCTAAGGACCTCATTTATTAATCACTTGCTCATGTGCAAAATAGGATAGGGGGAGCAAAAACCTGACACAGCTACATTTGTTTTACACAGACACTAAAATTCAAAAATTGAGGTGGTGCTCATTGGTTTTGTGGAAGATGTTGTATGTGCTCTTTCAATAGTAGATTATGTGAACACATTTTTTATTCTCACTTGCAATTTAGCACCTTCTTACTTGAAAAACAATGAATTCAAGTAAGAACATAAACTAAGATGAAAATAAAGGCTGATTGGAACAAAAGTGTAATAGATGACATGACTTGCTAAATCAACCAATTTATTGACAAAAAGTCCACATTTTAATATTTAGCTCATTGAAACTAAATTGCATTAGAAAGTGAACCTCTAAACACTCGAAACAGAGATAATAAAAGTAATATTTATCCATGTTTTTAATCTAGAATTGTTACTAAACTCATTTTAAATAGAGAGAAGTTTGTAACTGTGACAGAGGACTGCATGCTTCTCGGTGTAGCTGTCATTGCCGTGGCTTTGTTCATATTTCGCGTCAGGCAGTGGGAGAAGGTAAGGACTCGCTTTGTTACAATTAGCACAGACATTTCACCATTTTAGTTTAGAAGTGGAGGTTTATAATAATATTGATTTGATGTATTGCAGGTGGTAGGAGAGCTTAGCAACATCACAGGGATTTCCAGCAGGAGCATTATTGATTTCGCTGATGTTACGCTGTTGCACATTGTCGACCCCTTCGTTCTGTGACAGTAACCTAAGCCTTCATAACAACTACGTTTGGAAGTTATAGAACGTGTAATATTTGCCAAACTGCTTTTATTTTGGAAAATGTTTAGAAAATGACAAAATTTAAATTGATTTTGCACAGGTCACTAATATACTTATAAACAAAACATCTAGATTTTCAGCAAGTGTTTATAGTTTATGTTACTTGGCTTTACACGCCTAACACTATTTAATTAAACTTACATACTTCAGAAATGACAGATGAGTGTTATTTTTTGGCGCAGTAATTCTGTTCTCTATATAGTATGTTGATATTTGTAGGAAATCTTTTATGCTTGTGGACAAACAAATACCATTTAAAACATGTCATTTGTGAAATTATATGACTAGTAAACACACACTTCTTATCTTTATGTTTAGTTTTGTTGGTATAGACTTAGGAATAGAATGTAAAAAGACAACTGTTTCCATGGAAATGAAGGTAAATCTGCCATTTTGCAGCAAGTTTGCTATCTATTGGACTGCATTAGTTAAAACAAAGTAAAACAGCAAACAAAATAACCATGGAACAACTCCGATAAACTGCTGGATCACAACTTAAAATAGATCTATCACTCTGTAGTGTGAGAGTACGTTTTAATTAACTTTCTTTTCAGTATTTACATTATTAAATCTCCTTTTCTTTAACATTAGATCAACTAAATATTCTACAGATGTGGGATGTCACGATTCCAAGCTGGCCCAATGCTTGTGAGATTTTTCTTTTGCTATGTGCTATGTGCAGCAAAATGGAAACTGAAAGAACTGAAAGTAGCTTTTTTGTAGTCATGGCAACTGTGTGGAGCTTAGCTTGGCTTGTTTTGGACAATTCAGCAGTCACACAACAATTAATATCTTCTTCAAAAGGACTCAAATGCTTTCTTTTTAAGGAGAGAAAGTAATTTAGTTTGTCTGTGTGTGTGATCCCAAATCAGTCAGTGAGAAATGTGAGAGAATCCTGCATGTTCCTCTTGTTTAATTGGTTTTCTTTGACTGTTTCTGTCTTTTGACATGTAAGATACAGACTCAATATTTGGCACAGTTGTAGTTAGTTTGGTTTTGAGTTCTTCCAGTCGAAAATGTCCAACACAATATCACATTGTAGCAGGTCCAGCTGAATTCAAATATAACAATTGAGCTAATTAAGCTGCAAAGTTGTAGAGATATCTTTCACCCTTTGTGTAGTACGCTAATTCTGTTCCTCTTTCTACTTCTTACCTTAAACCACCTCTGCACCAGGCCACGTAGAGTCCTGTAGGCAGTGTGTGAACCTCTCAAATCAGTCTTGTCTCCTCTCAGCGTGATTAGGACTCGCAGAAGCCTTTGATTAGCCTTAGCCGTAGCCCCTAGACACCTGATGCATCATTATATAGGAGACGTCTGCTGGAGTCTGCGGTATTGATGTATTTTTCTGATTGACTGCCTCTTCCTCGCCGTTGCACGGAGCCGACTGCTTCTAGTATTGTCGATTGAAATTCATTTAATGCCTGTGGGAATAGTCTGTCTGCACAGAAGAAGTCAAATAGCACAGGTATGAAGCCATGAGGGAGTTGAGTTACTAGCTTAATGCAGTTATTGGCTGAAGCAGAGGTAATCAGGGTCTATTTCTTATAATGATGGCAAGTATTTTTAGTCAAATACTGTACCTAAGTCTGTACTTTACTTGAGTATAAAAAATGTGGTGATATTTTGCTTTTACTTCTTACATTTTTCAAAAAATATCCGCACTTTCTACTCCCTACGATTTAAAAACAAGTTACTTTTTCATTCCTCTTAAAAAAACAGTGCAGACCTGTTGTGTAGCAGCGCTTCGTTAACCAGTAAAAAACACCAGAAACTTGATAATTTTTAATGCATTTGTAACATGAAAAACTAATTATAATGACTTCACTGTAAAGCTAAAATATCTTAAAAATGTTGATGTGGATCTTTATTTTTTGGTATTTTTTTCTGGTTAAGATGGTTTGATAGACATAATAATTAGCTTGTTTCATAGTGTTTCTGCTTTGTTTCAATATATATGTTCTTTTTGTTTCAAGCCATATTATTGCTAATGATATAAGACATTTTACTCACCACAAATTAGATTTAAGCTCAAAACTCTTAAACAGAAATGTCTTGAAACAGTGAAATATGATACAATTTTTCTGGTTAAACAACTGAAATTAAAATTAATATTCTGAATTCTAGTGGCTTTTGGCATTGTGATTGTACTTTTTACTTTGTTGCTTAAGTAAATTTACAAAGGTGTACTTTTGTACTTTTACTCGTGCAAGCAGGACTTTTATGTTTCCAGTATATTTTTTGTTTACAGTAATGGTACTTTTACTTGAGTAGTGAACTTTAGTACTTTTGCCATCTCTGCGTAATTTTTCCACAATGTACAAGATGTCAAAGGTAGTTGTTTGGACATTGTGTTCAGCTTTCCATTTTCATCTTAAAACATTTGTGACAGTGAATTGCTGATTTTAAACAGAGAGAAAGATTGTTTTGAAAAAGAAAGAACATTTTGTGATGCCCCATAGCAAGAAGGTCCTGGGTTTGAGTCCCGAAGAATATGATATCTATTTGTGTGGAGTCTGCGTGTTCTCCCTGTATTTGTGTTGTCCTGTATTACAAAAAACAGAGAATTTCAGCAGGACATTCCTGGTCAAAAGTCAAATAAAGGTTATAAATGTTTTAGAACCAACATAACTCTGAACAGAAACAGGGGAAAGTCAGCTGAAAACTCCTCTCTTTAGAGCAGGTCTTTTACCTCAATGCAATATAGCAAGTAAAAACAGACTGAAAATTATTTTCAGCTGGCAGTTGGCAAAGTCTTGGATAAATAAATATAAAAAAGTAGGCTAAAAGACGAACAAATAAACATCACAATCTCACAAACTTTTCTCACCCCAAGTTCTTTTTCTACTTCCTTAGAGATTTTAAGGCATCTATAAACTAGTCCTTTTAGTGTGTTGTGTGCCAGGTTTTCCTCTGAGTCTACTCCTAGTGGAACACGATAGAAGTCTAGAAGGAAAATGTGGAGGACACCTACACCAGGGGTTTGCAATCTTTAGAAGCAAAAGACCAACCCTGCCAAAATTCGAAGAAAATTTAAGTCAGAAAGATAAAATATACAAAACAAGATACATAGAGACATACATTTTACAAAGTAGCTCTATTTGAATACGCTTCAGCAATCAATTTGCCACTTTCTGGTGCATTTTAGAAGCAATATTAATAATAATAGTTTAAAAAGTCAACCTTTCAAATAACTGTGCATACTCTTAGGTCTGGAGGGATAATATTTGTTAAGATTGGAATATTTAACATTTTTAACGGCATTGTACATTGTTGTTTTGGGCCCCAAATCCTGAGTCTCTCTTCATTGTCCCTGTTTTTGCGTTACATGTCCCTTTGCACAGATATTTGTATCACAATGTGAATGCTGTTAACCATAAAGAAGAGCACTTGTAGTGTCCTCAAAATGTAAAACTGCCCTAGCCCAATCCTCTTTTTCATATAGGGCTGTTAAAGAATGGAACAAGCTCCCATCTGAGATACTGAGCTTAAACAGTCTCAACATATTCACCACAAAGGTGAAAGCATGGTTTTTAGAGGGCCAAACATGCAGGCACTTTTAGGAGAGAATGTGAACTGTTGTAAGATGTGAATGTACATATTTAAATTAACATGTTTTTGTCTGATTGCTAGAAACAGTGAGGATAAGTGTGAGGTTGAATTATGATGTATGGAATGGCAACTGGATGAATGAACTGAGTATATAAATTGCATTTTAACTTGTACTGTGCATATGTTGACCCCTCCCCCTGAGGACTACAGAAGGAAATTAGCTGTGAAGCTAGAGTCTGGTACAAGCATCTCTGCCACTGTGCTTAATGTAATTGTACACTGTTCTAATAAAAAAAAAAAATGAACACAGATAAGTCTCACATTTACACGTTACCACATTCTTTTTTTTCCCCTTAACTTTTTATAGAGTGATTCCTTATTCTCAATCAAAGGCCAAAGATTTGGCCCTTGAGTCGCAGGTTGCAGACCCCTGACCTACACTCACACATGTCAAAGCACACAGCCATCTTGTGTAGGAAACTCATCTTGACCAGTAGTATCTTGTCCTTCAGCTGTTCCCCAAAGCTCCTGCTCATAGGTGAAAGTATGCATTGATTTGTTGTTTGATCCAAAGACACTTCACCCCCTTTGCCTAGACATTTAAATGACATATAGTGGTCACAGAGGCTTACAACAGAGTTTTGCATCATATTGCTTCTGCATTTAGTCTGAAAAGGCCTATCTCTTATCACTTTCTTTGAGTTTCCTCTAATGTTATTGCACCAGTTTCATTGAGGATCTCCCGGCGCTGTCTGTTTTTCCGTCTCCAGTTTCATCTAATAACCTCCCTTCAGAGTGCGGTTGTTGGGACACAGCGCTGGGGTGTAGTCCTATACTTTTAGCCTTAAGAGATGAACCCAGACAAACAGATCCAATTCCTCTAATAACATGAAAGATATCAAATAACTCAATTTTTCAGTGCAAAGCTGAGACTCGGGATACTTGAAATACCAGTATGAGGCAAGCAGTCTACATTTTCCCAACATTTATTTTGTTAAAAGTTGCAAAAGGATGCCGGTAGGGGCAGCGAGAGTATTCACAGTGTGGGATCTTTGAAGTTGGTGCCATGTTCTGTAGTGCTGCCCTGGGATCTTTTGGAAATATAACTGGAAGGCATTGCACTGGGGTCTTTGTAGCGATGTGGTTGAGATGAAACAGTTTTATCTGCTCGACAGGGGCTCTTCTCCAGGTGGCATCCTTGAGGCGTAAAACATAACACTTGTCTAGAAGAGCTGTCAAATTTAGGATGGATATTGGATAAGTGCCGCAGAAATTAAACTATTTGTGCTTTGAATCGTTAAGTGCAATGAAAGCGCATAAATATTTTCAGTAAGTAAGGGTTTTTGAAGCTTGCTCTACTCTAATTTTGATGCCTGGCAGTCTTCTCTTTCAGAAAAGCTAAGGCTGCAGGGTGTCCACATTTTCTTTAGAAAAGGATTGATTTTTGTTTTCAAAGGAGCTCTGAAATATTTGTATGTAGCCACAGAAGTCCACGAAGCTAACTGTGCTGTTCAGTTCTAATCGTCTTGGATCTTTGTAATTAAGAGAATGACAGCCAATCTTGATTATCTTCATTTGCAGAAAATAAAATAAAAATCTAGAGATTAATATTCAAATCTACTTTAATTTGTTTTTAAGACAAATTAAAATTGTGTCATGATTGCCAGCCTAGATACTTAAAATGTACAAGCTGAAAGTCTTAAATTTGAAAAAGTCAGTTTAAGATTTAATATGTTTCTTGTTTCTTGTTTTCTTTTTAGTTCTACTAGAATTGACAGTTTTGCGACAACACGTTAGGTTAAAAAAAGCAATATGTTGCTAGAAAAATAATACAAAATGGGAACTTTTATAATAAATAATCAGTAAACAATGCAAAAATTACTTAACAAAAATTATATATTTGCACTTTATGAATAAATATCGGTTTAATTTAGTAAGTTTTAGTCTCTTTGCAACAGTTAATTTGAAATATAGAGTTTTAAAAAGGTATTAATAAGACTTGTATGTGACTACATATTTGTAGAGCCCTCTACATGTTAGGTTTAAGAAAATAACTAGTCCAACACATCACATCAATGCTTTGAAACTAGAATGAAAATGAACTTGGCCAAAAAATTTGTGAGAGATTTTTGCTACAGACTAACAATAATGAGAAGATCATTTGTTAAAACTCTATAAAGAAGTATCTACAAAATGTATGAACTTTTGTAGGATGCATCTTTCGCAATGTCCAACCACATGACAGAGAATTGTTACTTTCTTCCCTTGAAAATATAAAAAGACACATTGAAGACAGTTCTGTATGCAAGCATAACAACTGCCTAAGACAATGCCTCATTCACCACAATGTGCTTGTTACCAAACCTTCTTTTGATGTATCTGGTTCACTGTTTTGTGCGCCCTTTATTACCTCACATTATAACAGCATGAGGCTCACCACAGGTTGTAAATAAAATATGATGTTGCTTGTAAACAAAACAAAATCTGCCCGTGATTATTAACCACAACATGTTTCTATGGAGATGAGCTAAAGCCACACGTAACAATTGAACACATTTACATATCGCCACAACATTGCTCCGCCGTAGCCATGAATATGAGATCTGCCTGCTCCAAAGAATGCAGCTGATACGTCTTTGTGTTTCTCTCACAGCTTATTGATATTCTGGAAATGGCGTCCGTGGGGATTGTCTTTTATGTGGCTGACAGGTTAGGCTCCAAATCTACTCTTTAGGGATGTGCCTCTCATCCGACTCACTGTTGCTATGCTCAGTTGTCACCGTTTTCTGTGGTTGGAATAAAACTGTTTTGGTTTAGAGTAGGGATGGCGATATGGTCATAAAAATTGAACTGTGAGCTTATTCCTGTGCTGTGACAATCTGTAAAGCAGTCGACCCGGGGCATTTCTATTTGGAGAGTGCATGTTCTCCCTGTGTCTGGTTACTCATTTTCTCCTACCTCTAAAAACATGTTCATTAATGTCTCCCCTTCCTAGAACTCCCTTATGAAAGATATTCTGAATCTCAGTGGAACATCCTGGTTAAATAAAGATTTATAGGAATATACATTTTAATTTATAGGGATGGAATATAAAAAAAAAGCATTGAATTGTTCAATAGTCGTGCTTCAATTAAATTTACTCTGTGCACAGAATGTCAGTTGGCTTGTTTATTTCAAATATGCTAGCATCTTGCTGGTATGTTCATCAAGTTCGAAGGAACAGAAGTGAGCTGGTTGCCATGGTAGTGAGTTTATAACTGTTCCTAATCAGGCCTAGATTGGTATATTTTTTATTATAACCTTTACCCAAACCTTTTTCCCTAACCTTACCCATCACCCTAACCCTTTTCCTAAACGTTATCACCATCTCTCCGGACCTGACTATCTAGTATTTACCTTTCACTACTTCAGTCGAAAAGGAAACAAAACACTTTAAGATCAAACAGTGAACAATGAGTTGTTTGTGGTTTTGTCCGAAAACAAGTTCAAGAATATTTCACCAAAGACCAAAGCGTGTTTGTCTGTCAATGCTAACCATAAAGTCTGACAATGTAAATGTGTCCCTCTGTAGCTCTGTTTGTCATTTTTGTGTGGTTAGGAAAGGGTTGATTCCAGTGTCATTTCTCAGACAGAGGAAACAGTAGGTTTACTGTAATTATGTTCTTATTGAGGGGAATTTTGTCATTTTATCCCTCTTTGTTTCATGAAAATTTGCACAGGAATGATATCTAATCATATGCCATGAACAATATACTTTTTTAGACATTAACTTAAAAAACTTTAACCTCATTCTCCAAAGACTACATCAAATCAGTAATCATGCTATTTATTTAAAAGCCATGTTTTAATTACACTTACAGTACTGAAATTGTGACCAAATGTATCAAGAGAAGAATTGAATAGTGACAAAACAGAATCGTGCCATCTTAGTTATTCATCATTTTTCCGCTTAAAGCAGCTGCCTACTCAAACATATTTCTCATTTTGAACCCCCTCTGTAAGATTCTGAGTGATGGAATGACTGGATTAGATCAATCACTGGGAAGAAGAAACTTTCAGAAGAAGCTGAATACTTAAAGCAAAAGAAACCCATGTAACATCAAACTTGTGATTTTTGACAGTTGACCCCTAGTTTAGTTTAGAGTTTTTCTTAAAATGTACTTTGTTAGGGTAATTTAATATTCAACATCACAAATTGTATAAAAAATGTCTCCAAAGATTGTACAATAAAACATTCACTGAACTTTTCTCATTAAAATAGCTATTGGATTAAAGATCTGTTTGCCCAAAGCTCTCTACTTTTTAGTGTAAACAATTAATTTGCTGCGTAAATAATTGATCAGCCTCTTTTATCTCAAATTTGTATCTTAAGAGTTTAGTTGCTGGCACTGAAAACAAACTCCAAGCTAAAGCTGATTTCTGAAGACATAATGCCAGGCTTGACTGAGTTGCACCCAAACAGCTTTCTCCAGAGCTGCTCACAATCTGGTGTTAGCCTCCTGTCCCCGTTTAATCTCCTTCATCTCACCTTACACCTGCAGAGACGGGCCCGATCTGTCAACACAAACACGCTCTTAGAGGAGCAGGGAAAGTTAACTTAACCCCTGATTTTATGCTAAAACAAATAAAGTGATTTTCATGAGTCAATAAGATTAAATTTTTCCCATTTTGTATTCAGTTTCTAATATTCTCTAATTTCATATTCATATTTCACAATCGCCACAGTCATTTTGAGATGATGCCATCAAGGAGAAGATATGAGTTTCAAATTGTTATTTAAACAGATTTTAAAATTAATTCGTACCATTGGCTCTCAACTTGATAAATTCAGAGTGTGCTATAAAAAATAAGATGAATTGAAGACATTTACCTGCACATGATGCCAGACTTAGGGTTTGTGTAAAAAAAAAGCTGCACAGCGCAGGCTTAGGAATGTGTAATAAAATGCTTGCCGTACACTGAGTCTGAGTTTGGTGCGAGGTGGTACTCGCACGACTCCCGCAAGTCTTAGAAAGTGCTTACAACCAATGTGTCCTTGTACACAGACCCTGGTGCAGTGCGAGCACGTCTGAGAGTCGTGCAAGTGTGCGGAAAGAATCCATAGAAAGTCTATTTTTGTCGGAGGACGCAGCGGTCTGATGCGACTTTCAAGTCATAATACGAGCATTCTCGCATTAATCCACGTGAATCCACGCGGCTTTGGGCAATAACAGACTGCAGTGAACGACTTCTGGTGTACAAGCACATTAGAAGAAACTTGGACACGTCTCAGGCCGAACTCGCCTCGTAGTCTGTGTACGGGAGAGAATGTGCAATAAAACTGCACATAGGCTTAGGGTTTGTGCAATTTAGGTAGAACTTGATTTACATGCCTAAGAAGTACATGCTCTTGTGTCTTTTTGTACTTTTTTTTTTTTTTTTTACGTGTGATGATGTTGTTGTGTAACTCGTGTTAAAGCAGGTGTCTTTTCTTGTAGACAAGAAAGGTTTATCTTATCTTGTCTTGTCTATACATTATAACTATATTAGGGCATTTGAATCCTTGTGTATCTTACAGAGACGCAAATTTACTTTTAAAATTTTTAACCCAGCTGGAGATCTGAAGTTTTCACCTATGAACCTCAAAAACCACTGCTCTGAATTTTCCAGCACTGTTTTTAAATCCATAAATAATCCAGACTTGTTTTGACTGTTCTGCCAGTATTAGCATATCAGACAAAATCAGTTTGTTTATTTCCCTTGAGTAATTTTCTTCAAACTTTAACTCAACACAACACTTTACAACAAAATTAGTCTCTTAAAATCAACATGCTATGCTACCCATCTCTTTGGTTCTTTGTGCTAAATCTTCCAAAATATGGCATTAGACACTACAGTAACTGGCATTTATTCAACTAAAAATTCCTTGAAAAAAATGGCTTACACATGGATGAGTTTGCTTCTTCGCAGATCTGACTTGTTAACTTGGCCTTCAGAAATGTACAGTTTAAGTATGAACATTGACAACATCAGTTTATAATAAAATATATTCAGTGTCTTTTAAATCATTAGGAAGACTCGATCAATTGTGATGGGAAGCCTTCCGTTACATAATGATTTAACATAGATTTTTACCAGCTGACCTTTTCTTATGACACTCCTTCCATTTATCAAGGCCTTGGACTGTCACTAATGGTTCTTTGCATGGTTAATGTATTAAAAAGCTAATTGTAACTACACCGAAGTAAGAACAATGCTGAAGGGACAAACTATGTGGGGTGACCTTTAAGTAGGAGGCAATAGTGACCATTTTGGCCTCGAGACAAAGCAGCCAGTCTCCAAGGACTACCAAAAGTATTTTTCATTACAATAGATCACCTTTCTGAGAAGAAGTAGATACGTGAAAGTTTTGTTTTGCTGTAGATTAACATTTCCTGGGGTGCACGTAGCCAAGTGGTTAGAGCTCTGGCTTCCCAATAAGGAGGTCGTGGGTTCGACTCCCGGGTTGGACCATATCAACATCTCACGATCTCTCTGGGTGGAGTTTGCATGTTCTCCCCGTTCACCGTGGGTTTTCTCCGGGTACTCCGGTTTCCTCCCACCTCCAAAAACATGCATGTTTAGGTTAATTGGGCATCACTGTAAATTTCCCTTAGTGAGTGAATGAGAGAGTGAATGTTTGTCTGTCTAACCCTGCGGCAAGTTGGCCACTGTCCAGGGTGTTCCCCGCCTAAGCCCAAAGTCACTGGATAGGCTCCAGTCACCCGCGACCCCTAACGGGATTAAGCGGTAGAAAATGACNCTTGTCATTCAAAGATAACATTATTTAACACTTGTATTTCGTTATCCATGGGTCAAAAAAGAATCCGCTTCGGTTCTCAACAGCCCAGAAAACACAATGTTTATAAGTTTCGAGATGCCTCGTTTGACCTCCTGACTGATTTCCTTGTAAATCTCAACAGTGAAAATAAAGAAAAACTCAACAATTTATCAAAAACCTGCGGGTGCTTCAAGGATAAAAAGGTGATGGGTAAGTCTTTGTATTTTAGATTTCACTTAGGATAAAAAAAATAGTTATATTTGGTTAACCCAAATTGACGTGTTAGCTAGATATTTTAATTGTTAACGTTAGATGAGCTAGCACTAGCAAAAAACAAAACAACAAACGAACATGAGCAAAAAAGCAGAAGAAAAATGTTACAATATTTCATTTATATATAATAAAGCTGCTAAAAAGTTCTTTCAGGTGAGCTAACTTAGCTAAATGTAACTTAAAGGGGCACTGTGTAAGATTGAGAGGAATTTTAATTATCACTTAAAGTCCACAAACATTTAAATCATATTTATTCTTTACAACATGAATACTTAAGAGAGCACTGTTAACCAATCCACATCAATTGTGATACATTTATACTTATTTGAAATGTTTTATTACGGCCGGAATGTGATAAATTGACGCTAGATGTCAGCAGGGTAGATAAAAAATGCAAAATGCATTGGAAAGGCTCCCCCTGGTGTTCAAAAGTGGGATCACTTTATTTATTTATTTTTTTACAACAATGCCCCTTAATATATCATGGGAAAAGTACTACAAATTGTTGGATTGGAAAAGTTCTCCACCAAGTATTTAACCTTAGGTAAAAACCATCATCAAAGTTCTTAATAATGTACATTAAGATAAATATATTAAAACTTTACACACATATGTTGAGAAATCTCAAATGTGTTCTAGTTTTAGGTTTTGTATATTTGCCTAAAACAAATGATTTAATCTGGATCTCACCATAATTATGCTTAAATTAACCCCTCATCCGTTTCAGTCTGTCTCAAACTATTTTTCTCCTTCAGAATTCATCTTCTCTATTACAGAAGCACTGAGTCTTGACCCACAAGTTGGACACCATGCCACTGAGCTACTTCAAAAGTACAGTGTACAAATAAGCAAGTGATTTAAATCGATCTGATGCTGACTCTGTATTTTTTGTTTCCAGTTTCATGACCGCACACATCACCAAACTGCTGACCGCGCCTCTCACCTCAGGGAGCATCAGCCGTGCAGCCCTTAAGTTACGAAGATGCCATTCTCGACGCTCAAAGAGAAGTTCCCCATCATTGTTTTCTCCTGCGTGCAACTTGCAAGCAAAATGTCCTTGCATGTAGACGTAAATCTGGCTTCTGTATTTAACTTTGTCTGTGCTTGTTTAGTTTTTAATCATGCTTTTTTTTTAGATAATTGACAACAACACCGGCGTACGCTTCCTCAGGTCGTTGGGCCACACTGTGACAAAGAAAAGCATCGTGGATTCAGAGCTGCTGGTGCTAAGTGGGCTGGACTTCAGATTAGATGTCGCTAACCCACTCATCTACGTTGAAATTCTTTTGGAAGTCCTAGGTATAATTTCTTCATCACAACATCAGGGCAGAGCATGAAAAAGAACTAACTAGGGGAGGACAATGTGGCATTTTTATCACAATAGAAAAGATAATAATTGCGATAATGATATGACAATATGCTGTATATCTGAGATTGCCTAAGCGTGGCATTTCTAACATTTGTATTTAGTTGTATTTAGGCTCTGTTTTCACTTCTCACATCTTCTCTTGTTCAGTAGTACTGTTCTAGCCTCTGAATAACTGTTAAACTCACTAAATTCTAGACTTTAGAATACTTGGCCAAATTTTGTGTTGCACATTTATATCACAAAGTTCCAACAATTATACTTGTTTTGTTTGTTTTGGTTAAAGAATGTCATATTTATATTTTAATGGAAAGAAGCATTTGACACTACCAAGCCAAGTTAGAGGTGCGCTGGCTAGTTATGTTGTTGCGCAACAAATCACCCAGGGTAAAAACAATTCTACTTACAGTATATCTGGCTTAATGCAACTCTAAAGCAGTGGTTCCCAAACTTTTCAGACCATGACCCACAAAATCACAATGTAAACCAACTCGCGACCCTAACAGCAAAATAAAATAGAAATTTCAAGTTGGAAAACCATTTAAATTTGGCTAAAATGCATTTATTTTTGTAGTTTATTGTTTTATATGACTAAAATCTAGTCAAACCTAATGCTAAAGTTATAAAAATACATTAAAACCAAATGTAAATCTAGAAATCATCTCACGACCCCCAGATTTTGCTTTGTGACCCCCCAAAAGGTCCCTATCTCCACTTTGGGAACCACTGCTCTAAGGAACATCCAAATCTAAGCAACATTAGTCAAGCTTTATATCATGCACCTTTAAGAAATTATGGATAGAATTCTTCTATCAACAAATAAAAATAAAACTGTTTACAAATTTTAGTAATTAGTTTTTACGAACATGAAAAATTATAAGCCCTAATGATAAATGTCAACTTGTCAAATTCTGTTCCAAAGGAGACTTAGAAATTGTTGAAAATTGACTAAAAGCCACAATCTAGTTAATCTGCAAATTGAGTGAATTGCACATACAGTATAATAGCATATAGTTATGTTCTTCTGTTGGGTTATATTAACGGTTATATTAATACATTGTTTTGCGATGTTTTCTGGCTTAGATATTTGCTGAAATTGTTTATTGGAAACACTGTAAGCCTTAGTTCATGCTTAAGGCTAAGTTAGGCTGTCAGTATTATGAAGTGGTATTTTTTTATGTTTGCTCTTTTGAATCGCCTCCAGGTCACAACGAGCCGTCCCATCGAGCGCATCTACAATCTGTGCCTGCAAGTGCTTCGCTTCGTCGTCCTGGAGAGAGTGGCCATCTTTGACAACTGTTAATGGTGACGACCAGGAGCAAGCAGCCGACCATAGAGCAGAGGTAATCAATATGCCTTCTGACATCTTATTGATTATCAGAAACACGGGACAAAAATAGTCTTTGTAATCTAATATTAAATACAATACGATCTAGACCAGAATTCTATAGCTTTAAGTTGCTGTTCTGCTAATTCATGAAACTACTATTATGAGCCTACTATATTTTTGTTCCTGTTTTCAGCATTCATATTATATACAACATTCAGTTAGTCACAGAAGAAAGTAAAAAAATTGACATGAGTAATCCAAGAATTTTTGTCACATAATACAGTAATATTTGACATGTTATCTTATTTGTTGCGTTGTTAGTTTTAGTTTGTATTAGTGCTAGAGTAGCACACTCTACTTATCAAAAAAGTCTGAGAAAAGTTGAAATTATAAGCCAGTATTATATAAAGCAGAGTTTTGTAGATCTATAATTGACAAATTATTCAATACTTTTATGAGCGTACTTTGATTTGTATAAACTGGCTGCTTGTCTCAAACCTCAAACTAAATTTATTTTCAGAGCTCTGTCCTTGTTTTCTCCTTTCTAGTGAAGTCGTAAAAATCTTTATTATCACAATGAAATAATAGTTAGCACAACTTTAGTTTCTTTTTAAAGACAGTAGATCTGAGATATATTTACATTGTTGACATGTTTAGCTGCTAACTTGCAGCCATCTTCAGAACTGTCCAAGTTTTGGTCAAGTACCGAATTAGAAAAGGTTTAATTGCCATTTCCTGTGAACAAAATTCTAAGGACCTCATTTATTAATCACTTGCTCATGTGCAAAATAGGATAGGGGGAGCAAAAACCTGACACAGCTACATTTGTTTTACACAGACACAAAATTCAAAATTTGAGGTGGTGCTCATTGGTTTTGTGGAAGATGTTGTATGTGCATCTTTCAATAGTAGATTATGTGAACACATTTTTTATTCTCACTTGCAATTTAGCACCTTCTTACTTGAAAAACAATGAATTCAAGTAAGAACATAAACTAAGATGAAATAAAGGCTGATTGGAACAAAAGTGTAATAGATGATATGACTTGCTAAATCACCAATTTATTGACAAAAGTCCACATTTTAATATTTAGCTCATTGAAAAAATTGCATTAGAAACTGAAATCTAAACACTCGAAACGAGATAATAAAAAGTAATCTTGTTAAATACATGTTTTTAATCTAGAATTGTTACTAAACTCATTTTAAAATAGAGAGAAGTTGTAACAGTGAGTGTACAGGAGGACTGCATAGCCTCTTAATCTAGCTACTAAACACATATTGCCGTGAAGTTTGTATCACTGTGCTATTTCGAGTCATGCTAGTGGCGAGAAGTCATTGAAGCGACTCGCTTGTTACCATTAGCACAGATTCACGCGTAATTTGGGTTTAGAAAAGTGGAGGTACTATCCATTAATATCGCATTGACTTTCGATGTATTGCAGGTGGAGGGAGGCTTAGCAACATGACAGGGATTATCCAGCGTGGTAGCAGAGATGATTTCGCTGATTGAGCGTTACGCTGTTGCACTTATTGTCGACCCCTTCGTTCTCTGACCGTAACCTAAGCCTTCAATAACAAGCCTTGGAAGTTATAGAACGTAATATTTGCCATGCCAACTGACTTTTATTTTGGAAAATGTTTAGAAAATGACAAAATTTAAATTGATTTTGCACAGGTCACTAATATACTTTAATTAAACACAGATACAAACATCTAGATTTTCAGCAGCATGTTTATTTATAGTTTTTATTACTTTGCTTTACAGGTCTAACACTATTTAATTAAACTTACATACTTCAGAAATGACGATGAGTGTTATTTTTTGGCGCAGTAATTCTGTTCTCTATATAGTATTGATATTTGTAGGAAATCTTTTATGCTTGTGGACAATCAAATACCATTTAAAACATGTCATTTGTGGAGAATTATATGACTAGTAAACACACATCTTACTTCTTGACTTTATGTTTAGTTTGTTGGTATAGACTTAGGAATGGAATGTAAAAAGACAACTGTTTCCATGGGAAATAAGGTAAATCTGCAAGTTTGCTATCAATTGGACTGCATTAGTTTAAACAAAGTAAAACAGCAAACACAAATAGCCATGGAACAACCCGATAACTGCTGGAACACAACTTAAAATAGGTTTATTCCCTCTGTAGTGTGAGAATACGTTTCAATTAACTTTCTTTTCAATATTTACATTATAAATTCCTTTTCTTTAACATTTCAGATCACTAAAAATTCTACAGATGTGGGATGTCACGATTCCAAGTGCCCAATGCTTGTGAGATTTTTCTTTTGCAAAATGTACCGTGTGCAGCAAATGGAAACTGAAGGTAGCTTTTCTGTTGTCGTGGCAACTGTGCAGAGCTTAGCTTGGCTTGTTCTGGACAATTCAGCAGTCACACAACCAATTATATCTTCTTCAAACGGACTCAAAGGCTTTCTTTTTAAGGAGAGAAAGTAATTTAGTTTACTTTGTGTGTGATCCCAAATCTGTCAATGAGAAATGTGAGAGAATCCTGCATGTTCCTCTTGTTTAATTGGGTTTTCTTCTACTGTTTCTGTCTTTTGACATGTAAGATACAGACTCAATATTTGGCACAGTTGTAGTTAGTTTGGTTTTGAGTTCTTCCAGTCGAAAATGTCCAACACAATATCACATTGTAGCAGGTCCAGCTGAATTCAAATATAACAATTGAGCTAATTAAGCTGCAAAGTTGTAGAGATATCTTTCACCCTTTGTGTAGTACGCTAATTCTGTTCCTCTTTCTACTTCTTACTTAAACCACCTCTGCACCAGGCCACGTAGAGTCCTGTAGGCAGTGTGTGAACCTCTCAAATCAGTCTTGTCTCCTCTCAGCGTGATTAGGACTCGCAGAAGCCTTGATTAGCTTTAGCCGTAGCCCCTAGACACCTGATGCATCCATTATATAGAGAACGTCTGCTGGAGTCTGTGGTATTGATGTATTTTTCTGATTGACTGCCTCTTCCTCCGCCGTCGCACGGAGCCGACTGCTTCTAGTATTGTCGATTGAAATTCATTTAATGCCTGTGGGAATAGTCTGTCTGCACAGAAGAAGTCAAATAGCACAGGTATGAAGCCATGAGGGAGTTGAGTTACTTTAATGCAGTTATTGGCTGAAGCAGAGGTAATCAGGGTCTATTTCTAATAATGATGGCAAGTATTTTTAGTCAAGTACTGTACCTAAGTCTGTACTTTACTTGAGTATAAAAAAATGTGGCGATATTTTGCTTTTACTTCCTACATTTTTCAATAAATATAGCACTTTCTACTCCCTACGATTTAAAAACAAGTTACTTTTTTTTTCCTTAAAACTAGTGCAGACCTGCTGTGTATCAGTGCTTTGTAAACAAGTTAACCAGTAAAAATTGCAAAAAACTTGATAATTTAAATGCATTTGTCATGTGATAAACGTCACATTAATTACTTTTACTTCACTGTGCCAGCCCATCTCACTGGCAAACAAATTACAAACCAACTTTGTGCAATGTAAAAAAATTTATTTCTAGATTGGCTAAAATTTCTTAAAAATGTAAATTTTAATATTTTTTTTACTGGTTAAGATGGTTTGATAGACATAATTAGCTGTTTTCAGCTTTGATTCAATAAATCTCATCTTTTCAAGCCATATTATTTGCTAATGATGGAAGACATTTGTACTCACCACAAATTAGATTTAAGCTCAAAACTCTTAAAAAATGTCTTGAAACAGTAAAATATGCTACAAATTTTTAGCAATTTTATTATTATCTGGTTAAAGAAATTAAAAGATTTGAAGTTAAAATAAATATTCTGAATTCAAGTGGCCTTTACTGAGACTAGAGAATTAACTTGGAATTGTGATTGTACTTTTTACTTTGTTTCGTAGTTTTACACAGGTGTACTTTTGTACTTTTACTAAAGTAATTAAGTTTCAGCAGGACTTTTTACTTTTACCAGAATATATTTTTTATTTTTATTAGTAACTTACTTTTACTTGAGTAGTGAACTTTATTTCTTTTCCCATCTCTGCCGTCATTCTTTCCACATAAAGAAAAATGTGGTCCAAAGCAGGTTATTTGGCCATTGTGGTTCAGCTTTCCCATTTTCAACAATCTTATATAACATTTGTGGACCCTATGTGTTCGAGCCGTGCATATGTGGCTCTTCGGATGTTTACAACAGAGAGA
Source organism: Mugilogobius chulae (assembly GCA_038363315.1). Classification (NCBI taxonomy): domain Eukaryota; kingdom Metazoa; phylum Chordata; class Actinopteri; order Gobiiformes; family Gobiidae; genus Mugilogobius; species Mugilogobius chulae. The sequence goes on along the minus strand of CM076401.1, from coordinate 24,960,570 downwards.
AGAGATTGTTGTTGGGAAAAGAAAGATCATTTTGTCTGATGTAGTCCGCATACGCAACGAGAAGTCCTGGCGATTTGGAGTCCCCCGAAGGAATAATGACTATGTGGAGTCTATTTTGGTGTGGAGCTCTGTGGTGTTCTCCCTGTATTCGTGTTTGTCTCATGTATTAGACAACAAACAGAGGAATTCTCATTCGCAGTGACGGATGCCTGGTCAATCAATGTCACACTACAAGGTTGTAGTTGCAATTGCTTGTCTGAACCGCTAGCAGGTTGTAGTCTCTGTATGAAACAGGAGAAGAAACTTGCCGGTGGGTGGAAAGGTCAAGCTGATAAACTGCCTCTTGCCGTGTTAAAAGGCAGGTAAGTGTCCTTGTTCCTGCGTGCAACTCGCAATACTAAAATAGTTATTTGTGTGTTTCTAGGCAGTAAAAACGAGAGCTGAAAATTGATTTTTCCGGTGCTGGCAGTGTGGCAAAGCTCTTTTGCGGTGGGATAATGTAAATATAAGAAAACGTCGTGCTCATGAGATCGAACAATTTCGTGAGATACAATGCGACAGGGAAGTGCGTTGGATTGGTCCATCGCCTACTCGGTTTATGTTCTTAGCGACTTCTCCACCGTACTTTGTTTCTCATCTTTCACTTAGTAGCAGCATTGTACGGCATATCTACAGGAAACTAGTCCCTTATTTTCAGTGCTGCTGGTGTTGGTGTGGCCAGGTTTGTCTACCTGAGTCTAACTCCAGTGGAACACGATGAGAAGTCTGCCGGAAGGAAAATGTCGGAGGGACACCTACAGCCGAGGGGGTTTGCTAATCTTTAGCAACGCAAAAGTTGCCGACAGCCCTGTGAATTCCCAAAGAAAAAATTAAGAGCTCTCATAGAACTAGACTTAAAATCTGCATATCAAAACAGGACGGATGAATATCAACAGATACATTTTACGAAAGGTAGGTTCTATTTGAATGACGCTCTCAGGCAATTCAAGTCTGCGACTCTGCGTGGTGCATTTTAGAGCAATATTAATATAACAATCATTTAAAAAGTCAACCTTGCCAATAACTGTGGCATACTCTAGGATGTCTTGGTCTGGAGACATAAATTTATTCGGTTACGGGGATTTGCGTAAATACATTGTTGTAACATTTTTATATGGGCATGTGGTACATCGTTCGGTCAGTGTAGCGGGGCGTGCGCAAAATCCTGCCGAGTTCTCTTACATGTCTATTAGTTCGCCTGCGCGAGGTTTTTTGCATCACCATGTTCCCTGTTGCAGCAACACATCTAGTTATACTATTATACTGTTATTTCAAGCATACTTATCAACATAATGTGAATGCTGATAACATAAAGAAGAGGCACCTTGTAGTGTCCTCGAATAACAGATAAGATCTCGACATTTACACGTTACCCAATTCTTTTTTTTTCCTTAACTTTTTTATAGAGTGATTCCTTATTCTCAATCAAAGGCCAAAGATGTGGCCCTTGAGTCGCAGGTTGCAGACCCCTGACCTACACCACTCACTCTATGTCAAAGCACACAGCCATCTTGTGTAGGAAACTCATCTTGACCAGTAGTATCTTGTCCTTCAGCTGTTCCCCAAAGCTCCTGCTCATAGGTGAAAGTATGCATTGATTTGTTGTTTGATCCAAAGACACTTCACCCCCTTTGCCTAGACATTTGAATGACATATAGTGGTCACAGAGGCTTACGACAGAGTTTTGCATCATATTGCTTCTGCATTTAGTCTGAAAAGGCCTATCTCTTATCACTTTCTTTGAGTTTCCTCTAATGTTATTGCACCAGTTTCATTGAGGATCTCCCGGCGCTGTCTGTTTTTCCGTCTCCAGTTTCATCTAATAACCTCCCTTCAGAGTGCGGTTGTTGGGACACAGCGCTGGGGTGTAGTCCTATACTTTTAGCCTTAAGAGATGAACCCAGACAAACAGATCCAATTCCTCTAATAACATGAAAGATATCAAATAACTCAATTTTTTCAGTGCAAAGCTGGGACTTGGGATACTTGAAATACCAGTAAGAGGCAAGCAGTCTACATTTTCCCAACATTTATTTTGTTAAAAGTTGCAAAAGGATGCCGGTAGGGGGCAGCGAGAGTATTCACAGTGTGGGATCTTTGATGTTGGTGCCATGTTCTGTAGTGCTGCCTGGGATCTTTTGAAATATAACTGGAAGGCATTGCACTGGGGTCTTTGTAGCGATGTGGTTGAGATGAAACAGTTTTATCTGCTCGACAGGGGCTCTTCTCCAGGTGGCATCCTTGAGGCGTAAACATAACACTTGTCTACAAGAGCTGTCAAATTTAGGATGGATATTGGATAGTGCCGCAGAAATTAAACTATTTGTGCTTTGAATCGTTAAGTGCAATGAAAGCGCATAAATATTTTCAGTAAGTAAGGGTTTTTGAAGCCTGCTCTACTCTAATTTTGATGCCTGGCAGTCTTCTCTTTCAGAAAAGCTAAGGCTGCAGGGTGTCCACATTTTCTTTGGAAAAGGATTGATTTTTGTTTTCAAAAGAGCTCTGAAATATTTGTATGTAGCCACACAAGTCCACGAAGCTAACTGTGCTGTTCAGTTCTAATCGTCTTGGGTCTTTGTAATTAAGAGAATGACAGTCAATCTTGATCATCTTCTTTGCCAGAAAAATAAAATAAAAATCTAGAAATTAATATTCAATTACTTTGATTTGTTTTTAAGACAAATTAAAATTGTGTCATGATTGCCAGCCTAGATACTTAAAATGTAACAAGCTTGAAAGTCTTAAATTTGAAAGAAGTCAGTTTAAGATTTATATGTTTCGGTAACACTTTAAAGTAACGCCCGCTAGTTAATAGGTAACTACGGGGGTACTTACTGGTACTTCTGGTGTTAGTACCAGTGGTAGTTACTGGTAACTACAGTGGTACTTGTAGTGGTACTTAAAGTCACAAGTACTGGTAACTAAAGTGACAGTTACCAGTATATTTAGTATTAACTACAGTGGTAGTTCACTGTCAGTTACTATAGTAATTGATAGCTAACTAACACTGACAGCGGTCGTATTTTAAAGTGGACAAGGTGGTACTTCACTGTCAGTTACTATAGTAAACTCACTCCCTCAGGTATAGGAACCCACAAACAAACTGGGCCAAGGGGAGCGTTCCCTTTAGCTCAATGCGTTTGTCAGGTTGACCGGCGCGTGGGAGACCCGGGTTCGACTCCCGCTCAGGACATGTGTAAGACCATACCCGTTACACTATCAATTACTATAGTAACTGACAGTGAAGTACCACCTTGTCCACTTTAAGTATGACCGCTGTCAGTGTTAGTTAGCTATCATTACTGTAGTAACTGACAGTGAAGTACCACCTTGTCCACTTTAAAATACGACCCGCTGTCAGTGTGATAGTTAGCTATCAATTACTATAGTTACTGACAGTGAAGTACCACCTTGTCCACTTTAAAGTATGACCCGCTGTCGTTGTTATTAACAGTTATTAATGTAGTAACTGACAGTGAAGTACCACCTTGTCCACTTTAAAGTACGACCCGCTGTCAGTGTTAATTAACAGTTAATTAATGCAGTAACTACCAGTGAAGTACCACTGTATTAAACTGTACAAGAAGACCAGCTGTCAGTGTTTTTTTTTTTTTTTGGAACTACTACCAACTTTTACTGTAATTTAGCTAGTGCTCAATACATTATTTACTAGTAACTATTGTTTAAAGCTCAACCAGCTGTAGTATGCAAATATTTTTGGGGTTTATTGATAAACATTTTGTAAATTGTTAATGTGTTTCATATCTATTGTGGCTGTGAGCATAATAAAGAGGTGTCTCTTTGTATTAGATTGCCCAGTGTTTGATTTTTATCATAATCTGTATTATACAGAATATTTGCAGTAATAAACTTGTTTCATAACAGTCTTTACCTTGTTTGTGTAGCATCACAAATAGAACCACCAAGTACACAATTAATATCATCTAGAGGTACCCGTATAAGTACCACTAATTAGTACAAATGATGCCACCATAATCCCTAATTATCATTCCACAAAAGTACCAGTAACTATCACTATAATTAATACTTAACTAGCCGGTAACTGTCACTTTAGTGACCAGTACTTGTGACTGTAAGTACCACTACAAGTACCACTGTAGTTACTAGTAAGTACCACTGGTACTAACACCAGAAGTACCAGTAAGTACCCCCGTAGTTACCTATTAACTAGTGGGCGCTATTTTAGTAACTGTCAATTAAGTACTAGTAACTACCACTGTAGTTAATACTAAATATACTGGTAACTGTCACTTTAGTTACCAGTACTTGTGACTCTAAGTACCACTACAAGTACCACTGTAGTTACCAGTAACTACCACTGGTACTAACACCAGAAGTACCAGTAAGTACCAGTAAGTACCCCCGTAGTTACCTATTAACTAGCGGGCGGTATTTAAAGTGTTACCTATGTTTCTTGTTTTTCTTTTTAGTACTACAAACTTGTCACTGATAGAATTAACAGTTTTGCGACAACACGTTAAGTTAAAAAAAAGCAAAATGTTGCTAGAAAAATAAAACAAAATGGGACTTAACAAAATTATATATTTGCACTTTATGAATTAAAAGTGGTTTCATTTAAGTTTGAGTCCCTTCGCAACTGTTAATTTGAAGTATAGAGTTTTAAAAGGTATTAATAAGTTTTGTATGTGACTACATATTTGTAGAGCCCTCTACATTTTAGGTTTAGAAAATAACTAGTCCAACACATCACATCATTGCTTCGAAACTAGAATGAAATGAACTTGGCCAAAAAAATTGTGAGAGATTTTTGCCTCTGACTAACAATAATGAGAAGATAATTTGTTAAAAGTCTAAAGAAGTATCTACGAAATGTAGATAAATGAACTTTTGTAGGATGCATCTTTAGCAATGGTCTAACCACATGACAGACAATTGTTACTTTCTTCCCTGAAAATATAAAAAAGACACACGGAAGACAGTTCTGTATGCAAGCATAACGATTGCCTAAGACAATGCTTCATTCACCACAATGTGCTTGTTACCAAACCTTCTTTTGATGTATCTGGTTCACTGTTTTGTGCGCCCTTTATTACCTCACATTATAACAGCGTGAGGCTCACCACAGGTTGTAAATAAAATATGATGTTGCTTGTAAACAAAACTAAAATCTGCCAGTGGATTATTAACCACAACATGTTTCTATGGAGATGAGCTAAAGCCACACGTAACAATTGAACACATTTACATATCGCTACAACATTGCTCCGCTGTAGCCATGAATATGAGATCTGCCTGCTCCAAAAGAATGCAGCTGATACGGTCTTTGTGTTTCTCTCACAGCTTATTGATATTCTGGGAAATGGCGTCCGTGGGGGATTGTCTTTTATGTGGCTGACAGGTTAGGCTCCAAATCTACTCTTTAGGGATGTGCCTCTCATCCGACTCACTGTTGCTATGCTCAGTTGTCACCGTTTTCTGTGGTTGGAATAAACTGTTTTGGTTTAGAGTAGGGATGGGCGATATGGTCATAAAAGTCGAACTGTGAGCTCATTCCTGTGCAGTGACAATCTGTGATGCGGTGGCGCAGTGGTTAGTGCGTTGCCCTCATAGCAAGAAGGTCTTAAGTTCAATTGCCAGTTAACCCAAGGTCTTTCTACGTGGAGTATGCATGTTCTGTTTGAATAGATTTCCATTGGTACTGCGGTTTCCCCTGCCTCTAAAACATGTTCATAATAATTCCTACCCTCCCTTGCAAAAGAGTGTCTGAATCTCAGTGGAACTTTCCTGGTTAAATAAAGATTTATAGGGATATAAATAAAAATGTATAAGGATGTAATATCAAAAAAAGCATTGAATTGTTCGATAGTGAATGTTCAATTAAATTTACTCTGTGCACAGATGTCAGTTGGCTTGTTTATTTCCAAACATGCTAGCATCTCGCTGATATGTTCATTTCCTGTTTAGTTAATTTCTGTGGCGTTTCACAACCTCAGTCGAAAATGAAAACCGTGAACAGTGAGTTGTTGTTGTTTTCTCTGAAACAAGTTCAAGAATATTTCACCAAAGGACCAAAGCATGTTTACCATAAGGTTGTGTTTGTCTGTCAATGTTAATGATAAAGTGTGACAATGTAAATGTGTCCCTCTGTAGCTCTGTTTTGTAGTTTTTGTGTGGTTAGGAAAGGGTTGATTCCAGTGTCATTTCTCAGACAGAGGAAAACAGCAGGTTTACTGTAATTATGTTAATATTGAGGGGTCACTTTATCCCTCTTTGTTTCATGAAAATTAGCACAGGAATGATATCTAATCATATGCCATGAACAATATACTTTTTTAGACATTAACTTAAAAAACTCTTAACCTAATTCTCCAAAGACTACATCAAATCAGTAATCATGCTATTTATTTAAAAGCCATGTTTTAATTACACTTACAGTACTGAAATTGTGACCGAATGTATCAAGAGAAGAATTGAATAGTGACAAAACAGAATCGTGCCATCTTAGTTAATTCATCATTTTTCTGCTTAAAGCAGCTGCCTACTCAAACATATTTCTCATTTTGAACCCCCTCTGTAAGATTCTGAGTGATGGAATGACTGGATTAGATCAATCACAGGGAAGAAGAAACTTTCAGAAGAAGCTGAATACTTAAAGCAAAGAAACCCATGTAACATCGAACTTGTGATTTTTGCCAACCTCGTTGACCCCTAGTTTAGTTTAGAGTTTTTCTTAAAATGTACTTTGTTAGGGTAATTTAATATTCAACATCACAAATTGTATAAAAAATGTCTCCAAAGATTGTACAATAAACATTCACTGAACTTTTCTCATTAAAATAGCTATTGGATTAAGGATCTAAGTTTGCCCAAAGCTCTCTACTTTTTAGTGTAAACAATTAATTTGCTGCGTAAATAATTGATCAGCCTCTTTTATCTCAAATTTGTATCTAAGAGTTTAGTTGCTGGCACTGAAAACAAACTCCAAGCTAAAGCTGATTTCTGAAGACATAATGCCAGGCTTGACTGAGTTGCACCCAAACGCTTTCTCCAGAGCTGCTCACAATCTGGTGTTAGCCTCCTGTCCCCGTTTAATCTCCTTCATCTCACCTTACACCTGCAGAGACGGGCCCGATCTGTCAACACAAACACGCTCTTAGAGGAGCAGGGAAAGTTAACTTAACCCCTGATTTTATGCTAAAACAAATAAAGTGATTTTCATGAGTCAATAAGATTAAATTTTTCCCATTTTGTATTCAGTTTCTAATATTTCTCTAATTTCATATTCATATTCACAATCGCCACAGTCATTTTGAGATGATGCCATCAAGGAGAAGATATGAGTTTCAAATTGTTATTTAAACAGATTTTAAAATTAATTCGTACATTGGCTCTCAACTTGATAAATTCAGAGGTGTGGTGTCAAAAATAAGATGAATTGAAGATATTTACCTGCACATGATGCCAGACTTAGGGTTTGTGTAATAAAAAGCTGCACAGCGCAGCTTAGGGAATGTGTAATGAAAATGCAGGCTTGCTGTACACGAGTCTGAGTTCGGTACGAGGTGGTACTCGCACGACTCCAGCAAGACTTAGAAAGTGCTTAAAACCAATGTGTCCTTGTACACAGACCTGGTGCAGTGCGAGCACGTCTGAGAGTCGTGCAAGTGTGCGGAAAGAATCCATAGAAAGTCTATTTTTGTCGGAGGACGCAGCGGTCTGATGCGACTTTCAAGTCATAATACGAGCATTCTCGCAGTAATCCACGGGCAATAACAGACTGCAGTGAACGGCTTCTGATGTACAAGGCAAATTAGAAGAAACTTGGACACGTCTCAGGCCGAACTCGCCTCGTAGTCTGTGTACGGGAAGAGAATGTGCAATTAAAACTGCACATAGGCGTAGGGTTTGTGCAATTTAGGTAGAACTTGATTTACATGCCTAAGAAGTACATGCTCTTGTGTCTTTTTGTACTTTTTTTTTTTTTTTTTTACGTGTGATGATGTTGTTTGTGTAACTCGTGTTAAAGCAGGTGTCTTTTCTTCTAGACAAGAAAGGTTTATCTTATCTTGTCTGTCTTATACATTATAACTATATTAGGGCATTTTGAATCCTTGTGTATCTTACAGAGACGCAAATTTACTTTTAAAATTTTTAACCCAGCTGGAGATCTGAAGTTTTTTCACCTATGAACCTCAAAAACCACTGCTCTGAATTTTCCAGCACTGTTTTTAAATCCATAAATAATCCAGACTTGTTTTGACTGTTTCTGCCAGTATTAGCATATCAGACAAAATCAGTTTGTTTATTTCCCTTGAGTAATTTTCTTCAAACTTTAACTCAACACAACACTTTACAACAAAATTAGTCTCTTAAAATCAACATGCTATGCTACCCATCTCTTTGGTTCTTTGTGCTAAATCTTCCAAAATATGACAAAAATTAGACACTACAGTATCTGGCATTTATTCAACTGCGGGTGTTTGAAAAACTAAAAATTCCTTGAAAAAAATAGCTTGCACATGGATGTGTTTGCTTCTTCGCAGATCTGACTTGTAACTTGGCCTTCAGAAATGTACAGTTTAAGTATGAAGCATTGACAACATCAGTTTATAATAAAATATATTCAGTGTCTTTTAAATCATTAGAAAGACTCGATCAATTGTGATGGGAAGCCTTCCGTTACATAATGATTTAACATAGATTTTTACCAGCTGACCTTTTCTTATGACACTCCTTCCATTTATCAAGGCCTTGGACTGTCACTAATGGTTCTTTGCATGGTTAATGTATTAAAAAGCTAATTGTAACTACACCGAAGTAAGAACAATGCTGAAGGGACAAACTATGTGGGGTGACCTTTAAGTAGGAGGGCAATAGTGACCATTTTGGCCTCGAGACAAAGCAGCCAGTCTCCAAGGACTACCAAAAGTATTTTTCATTACAATAGATCACCTTTCTGAGAAGAAGTAGATACATGAAAGTTTTGTTTTGCTGTAGATTAACATTTTCCTCTTGCACAGACGGATGGTTTTGAGCTCTGATTCAGAACACAATGCCTATAGTTTGAACAACTGCAAAAGGTATTTCTTATTCTGGCCTCCAAGTTCATTTAAAAGGAAGAAAATAGGACAAATTCTATGAGAGGCATGAGTCAGTAAATTGTAGGTTTTTCCAAACTGCACCATCAAATCCATCAGTATCAGCAAGCAATGCTCCACATGCTAAATGACTTAAAAGATACATATGCACAATCCATATTTCAGAGTTTTTAAACGTTCATTAATTTAGTCAAATGTGCATGTTTGCGTAATTAAATCTTGTTTTGTCCTGCAACTGAGGGTCAAGTGCTCAGAAAATTTCTGTTTTCACATAATATTTATCCCCATCTGCTTGTACTTATTAGCCACTACTCAAAAACTATAGAATAAAATAAAGCATACTGTATAGGTTCTAAGGCTGGACGACATGATCAAAAATTAAAATCCTTTTTTGTCCTATATTTTTTCATATCTCGATACGTGATATATTTGCCGATATCTTTGAAATGATAAAGGACAAATTATTTTTTTTCTCACTAATAGTCTGCTGATTAGAAAGTAGAAATGTGAATTATTTTGAATAAATTAGTTTTGGTGATGCCTTTTGCTGAGTTAAATTAAATAATATTGAATTCCATGCATAAAATAATATTTATGCTTTGACTATTACAAGAATTTGAAAATGTAATTGATCTTATCATTCTCTTTGTCACTTTTTTTTCTATAACTATAATTGCTTTTCATCATTTCACGAGGTCTTTTTTACACAGAATTACAATATCTTGATATTTACGATATGGACAAATTCACATCTTGTCCAGTAAGTATCTCAATATATGATTTATATTTATAACTCTAAACTAAAATCAGTCATTCAAAATCTGCTGCTTGTTTAAGACACATTTTATATATGAAGACACAGGGCTTACCATTTTTTTTCTGGAGCCAACCAATAGACTTCTTGCTTTTGTTTTACAATAATTTAAACTTTTTACAATAAACATGTAAATAACTGGTTTACAAATGTCATACTTAAAAACAACTCTAAAAACATTGAAAAACCACAATAGCGTTCGTTTAATGATGGTTATCTGTTTCTCCATAATGTTAAGGCTGATGCAACACCAGTTACAGTCTTGACACAGCATCGGGATCAATGTTTAGTGTAATTATGTTTATTTTAAAAGCCTGTTTAATTTTAGGGGCTGGTGAGGTGCTCCCATGCGGCGCCTGATTGTATTTCTGTCTGGGGCCTCAGACTATATTGAATTATTGCTGCTCAGGGTCAGGATAATGTTTGAGACCTGTCTACCTTCTGTGTCGTGGACCATAGAGACTGGAGTTTGATTGGCAACGACCTTGTTACCTTTGAATATATCTGAATTATTCAAATAGCCTATCAGTGCCTCCTTCAATCTTACATTATTAATTGTTTTACCTCCACTGTAACTGTTAGAATAATCATCAGCTGTTTACCTCAGAAAGAAAATTATCAACAGAACTACTACAACCAAGATAGTATCCTGCCTGTTATTGATTGAATAATTTAGAATTCCATATATATTTTTATTTTTCTCAAGAATAAAGTTGGGAGAATAAGATTTTATATGGATGAATAGTCAATGAATAGTCTTATAATTTGGGTGGTTAACCTTGCTCAATATATTCTGCAATAGAAATACCAAAGAATACATTTTACTTTCGTAAATCTATACCTGCACAAAGTTACTATGAAGTTAGGCACATTAAAGTGTAAAAAACGAAGTCATTTTATTGATCTTAAAATGCAACTTAAGTGCAAAATATTTTGACATTATTGCACATTTACAGTACTTAAGTGCTCAGATAATGTTACTTCTGCTTAAGTAACCTAGTAGTTTTCAAATAAGTACCTAAATAAGAGACACTCAGTAGCGTAACTTTTTTTTGTATTTGTTAAGTAGGTTTGTGGAATTTTTAGGCTACATACATTTTGTTCGACATTGCCCATAATAGATTGTGTTCATGTCATGAGGTCACGAGAGCCTTCTATGAATAATGTTGTTGTATTGTAATTTTTAAAAAGCAAATGAGTCTGTGCACAGAACGTCAGCTAACTTATGCAGACCTGGGTACTTCCTGTTAGCGTTAGCATTTAGACACACACATGTCTCTTTATAAACACATTTTTCTCCTTTAGTGAAGTATTTTCCTGATTTGTAAAGTCAGGGAGTAGGGTCAACCTCCACAATTCACTGTTCACTGGCCGATCTCATCTCAGTGAAAAACCTACAGAAATAAATGGAAGTACTCAGTTGTATGTAAGATAGCTATTTTAAAACAAACAACCACCGCATTCTGTGCACAGAGCAGCTTTCACAACTGTTCACTCTGGTCATTCAATAAAAAGACTTAATAACTTACTATTTAAAAAAAAATGCATTTAAGCAAAATTAAAAGCCCTATTATGCTCATTTTTCACTCTTTTTAATGTTGCGTCATCATCAAAAACATAGGTACGACAACTAATATATTAACCTTGTTAAACTGCTCCACTTCAAATTGAAATTTTTTTTTTCTCAACAAAAGAAAAGTATAACCAAAATCATTGTCCAAAAAGGCATCTTATTAAGGTTCTTCATGCATATTATCAAGCAAAAGAGTTCAGTTCATGTTAAAATAGCAGTTAAAATAAAGACTACCACTTCATGACATCACAAGGTGTAGCAGAGCTTTTTTTATCTTTGGACAGTTTGGCAATCTGGGATTTATTTGTGAATGAAAACCCAACTTTGGGGAAGTATAACAACAATCTAACATGACTCACAAAAGGACATTTTGCATAATACAGGACCTCTAATTTTTAGTTTCTTATGTGGTCGTAATCTTTTATCTGCACTTTTTGATTTCACATTCATAGTTATAAAGTTAAACTTGTTGCCACTCATTTAACGCTCTGCACTTCCTTTTTAAAACCTTTTATTTTGAAATCTCCCCGGAAACGCCCCAGTGGACATTCATGCAGCTTTACGCTTTACATTTGCCCCATGTTGCAGCGCTGCGTGGCAGTGGTGGGCACCAGCCTGATCCGCGCACATGACTTTGGCGGCAGCAGCGCACTGACTGTAGCCGGAGCACGTTGGACCAGGCGAGGAGCAAGAAGAAGAAGCGTCCACAGTTTAAACTCCTAAACCACACGGCTGCCTCTCACTGACGCTTATGTGTTTTCGCCTCCAGAGACCCCGTTCCGCTGTGATCGCTGCAGTTATTTTCAGTACAGGCATTGGGGGGGACCTTTTGGAAAACGTGCTGTCCAGTTGGTCCTGGGATTGGAGTTGTCGCGTGCTGCCGCAGAGAGAGAAGAGGAGCAACAGCAGCAGCAGGAGCAGCAGCAGTGGGATGCACGAGCAGAGCTGACAAGCCAAGGTTCACGTGTAGAAGGTAAGACTGACAAAAAATATCTTAGTTTTGTATTAGGCACACCTCGATGACAATATTCAGGTGATATTATGTCAATCCAGCAGACAATTGCTCAAAACCTGTTCTTTTGCTAAGTAGTCGAGGTTTAATTATTAGATAAATGCAAAATATCTACAAAATGAACTTTGAAGGGGAGAAATAACACTATTGTACCCTTAATTTAAACTTGAAAGCATAACTTTTTTAAAATTTTTGTTTTTATTAAACCCTTTCTGTTGCATTTTTAGTATTAACTAAATATACATCATGTCCTTCATCATTCATGTCAAATGTAAAGCCTATTTATTTCAAATTAATGACTGCAATCACTATTTAGGCTAAATATTTATTAAGTGCTGTGTCGTGTTTTGTTCAGTCAGTCATCCATTCATTTGTTTGAATTAAAAGTTCCCATTTTTATTAGTTACTACCGCAATTGCTGCTCAAAGTGCACCTACTGAACTGAACAAGGCTTCCAATACAAAAATGCAGCCTGTGACAATTTTACATTGGCAACATGTGAAAATGCAGTATAATCAGTCTTACACACCAAATGAAGGCATTTTTATTTCTGACTTTTCAAGGACTTGTGACAGTCATATACTCACATTTACAACTGTATCCAAAATTTGACTGACTGCACCTCCCTAAAATTATCCATGCACAATGATTTTTTGTGATGTCTTTTACGATGCTGATTGTGCGGATCAAAGTTTGGCTGATTACAGACACAGCAAAACGTACATAAAGTTGTCAGACCATGCGTGCACCCTGCAGCAGTCGCATTCTGGTGCCAGTATCTGAGTAATATAAGCAATGGGAAGGAGCCAAGCCAATAAAACATCCCTCTAGTAGTGTTATATTAGCTTCTTGAGATTTACAAATGAATAACCCTTTTGTAACAGGAAGACAGTGTGAACTAAATGTGTGTTACAGTAGCCTCTTTTAATAGAAATAGGATCAGTGTTTTCCATTAAGAGAGAAGACTGTGGAGGTCCCCCGAAGTCTAAAGACAATAACTGGTATAAATGACACTAGTGTAGTTGTAGTGTTGTGTGCAGCACTTTGAGCATTTGTCTTCTTTTTAATGTGTTTATAAAGAAAGTGGAATGGATTTAGGGCTCGGCAATATTGTGATAAAGTTGTGACTTCACTGTTCTGACAATCTCCTTTTTGATGAAATCGTCAAATCGTGATTTCCCATTTTTTTATTTACTGCATCTGTTTGTTAAAATACAGACAATTATTTCCAACCTACTTCTCTTAGGCTCACAGTTGCCAAATTCATTTCTTTATTATGAATTTGGGCGTTTGTTTTTAATAGTCTTATAAATTTAGAAGGTCATGTGTTGAGGTTTTTTGTTTCCGCTTCAAGTCAAGTTCCAGGTGAATTTTAGCAACTTTTCTAGGTTTGTTTTACAAAAATATATCTGTTTATGAATGAAACGGTTATTAATGTTAGAAATGCCAAATTGTATTATCACACAAAGTTCTATTTAATTGATTATTTGAATAACTTATTTATGGGCTGAGGTTGCTTGTCTAGGGATTTTTTTTCAAAGGCTTTTCAAGGTTTTTCTCTGAAAATTTAACAACACTGGTCAGTCTTTGTTCTGCTCTGAGTGAGTGACAGCTGGATCTAACCAATCACAGTAAAATAGGAACTTTCAGAAAAAGCAGATGATTGTATTTACCTCAAAGGCAATAAGAAAATAGTCTATAAAAATTGTGATAAAATCGAAATTATGATTGTCTCAGAAATTGTACAATTTTTGCCATATCGCCCAGCCCAAATTGGATTATACATATATATTGACAAAAATGTATATCTCTTTTTTTGCCATATTTTGATTATGACATTCAGACAATATGTCAATCCAACAGGAAAATGTTCTAAATGGCCTTTAAACAAAGTAGTTCAAGGCTTAATGATCGGACAAAAGATATTCTTAATCAACTTAAAACAAGTCGAGTCTTAGGTTGCCTTAAAGAGTGCCAACTTTACAAAACCAACTGCACTAACAAAACAAGGTGCTTTGAAATGCTAGTGCAAATATTGCTTGAGAAGTAAACAATCGGTCAATGTGAAAATGAATGAAAATATCATCTTTCTATTCCTATTTGGAACTTTGCAATAGGCATGTTTTCATTTGTATTTTCAATCAGCTCAGCGGTTTTTGCTATAAACCATATACTCGATATCCAATTTTTCCATTTTTTAAAACGATGCACACAATATAATCTAAAATTCGATATACTGCTCACCTCTAGTGACCAATTGTTCTGTAATCATTGTTTTTTTCAGTAGTAGATGCAATAAATGACATTGAGAAGATACAGAAAATGAAATTAATAAAACAAAGATAGCTTGCAATGGTGTAGATTCAGTATAATCCTATTAGAAACACTAAAGCTGTAATGATTAGTCTTTTAGCAAGACAATTTTCAATGCAATATAGCTTAATATAATATTAAGCTCTATTCTAACTGAGATAGCATTAATGAGAAATGTCCCACAAAATCTTGTATCAAAGATGGATTTCCGAGTCTTTTTTCTTATCTAGGCTTGTAGTTATTGCAACTATCGGCTGTTCTTACTGATGCACTCCAGTACTTCCTATATAAATATTTTGCCCAGTCATCTTCTGATTATAGGCCACCTCGTCTACATTCATCACACAGAAGCTGGCAGTCCCTACACAACGTCATGTTCATAAAGTGAAAAGGTTTATTCAGAGTATCTGTTGGCACTTGTTGAGTGGCTCGAGGCCAGCACCTACCTCACTCTGCGCAGCCTATTATCTGACATCTGGTCTTTTTCTACAGCGACTTCTCTGCTAATAGTATGTTTCAACAGCGGCGGTTAATCTGAGTAATGGCTGCTGTTTGGAAAGAGAAAACACTTATTTCCATATGACCACACTTCAACACATTAACCTGGAGTGAGGAAATGTTAAAATTCCCTTTCCAAATTCTAGCATTTACTGACAATAATAATTTTGGATGTTGCATTAGATCAGTGGTTCTCAACGTGGGGAACACCTCAGATTGCAGAGGGGCTTATAGCTGTGTCTGGGCAGAAGGTCAAGCTATAAAAGTAGTCATAAATGCAATTTTAAGAGTAAAATGATCAAATATATGAATGGAAAATGAAAAAAGCAACAATAACACTGATATTGCTGCTTGTTTTCCTGAAATAAATGCTTTGTAATGGTTTTGATCAATTTTAGGGGCCACTATTTAAACAAGGGTGTGCCCCAACAAGTCTCCCATCCTTCGTGCTTTATTTATTATTGCAACTTTTTCTCCTGCTTCTCTTTATGGAGAATACAGTTCTACAGTTTGGCATTAAACTTATTTCCTTGGAAGCAAAACTCACTGTAGAGAGCTTGTCTTTTATTTATTTAGCCAAAAGCTAAATCAATTTAGCCGATAGCCGAAGTGTTTTTCTATCTTTTTTGAGTCATTGTACACTTTTTGGTTTGAACATTTTCTGCAGCACAAAATCACTTATCAAACCACACATGTGCAGTATCTAGTTCTTTCAAAATGACTTGATTTTTTTTTTTTTTTTTTTTTTTTTTTTCTTTTTTTCATGTGTTTATCTTTTTTTTTTTTTTTTTTTTTTTTTTTTTTTAGCATACAATACCAGACAAAAAAATAAGATACTAGACATCATTTCAAAATATATACAAAAAACAAAACAGAACAACTTATCATTTATGGTATAGAGTTGTGCTTGAGACACTCCAAAATAGCAAACTATTCAATTAAATACAAGGCAGGTGCAGTTAGTTATCAAGCTCCGTTGTTATAGAATCAGCTCCCTGCTTATGTCAAAGACACAGACACAGTCTCTACATTTAAGATTAGGCTTAAACGTTCTCTTCGAAATTGCCTATGGTCAGGCCAGTTAGGAACAGAAACTAAACCCACAGATCTAGTCGGGCTGCCTTAGGAGCAAGTACTTGTATACTGGGCTAGTATAGTGTCGGCTTGGGTGCTGTCTTCTCATTTCTCCTGTGTTCCTGGAAGATTATTTAACTACTAGTTTAGCTGTATTTTGTTCTCTTTTGCATAGTGTTTAAAGTTTTATTGTTTTATTGAATGTGTATTGTTTTAGTAGTTATTTTCTACCATTCATGTTTGATGGGTTAACTTTTTTAACCTTGGGAAGTCTTCAGAGAGGACTGTTGTTCTGATTTTGAGTTACAAAAATAAATTGATTTGATTTAATTAAGGGATGTATCAATCAATTAGCAAGATATATGAATTGGCTGAAAATTTGCGTATGAATTCCTAAGTCATGGCTCTTTTGTTCTGACTCCTGTAGTTCATGCAAGTTTTTCAATATATTTTAAATACAAACATTGTCAGTCATTGTTCTTACTCACTGTGTAGTAATTTGGGTGTTGGCATGCTCCAATGACAGACAACATATTTGACTGTAATTCTCCTTATGTTTGGACATCAGCCTGCATAAGCCTTCTATCTAAAAAATATACAAGCCCTTTTGTTGCATTCAGATTGTAGTTAAATTCATTATGACAAAGCATTTGTTTTTGTTTAGATTTTGTCGTCGTATGTACTGTAGACAAAAATTACTTCTGCCTTTCAAATTCAAGTTCTTGGTTGTCAGCTGAACTGGAGGCAGATAAAAGCCAGTCTTCCTCAAAGCGTTTCTATTCATATCATTGACACATGTGGCTTAGCTTCTGCTTTATTTGAGACATATGACTTTAGGCTGTCCTACTTTTCCATTGCCACCTTATATTTTCTATAGTTTGCCTTCTCTGTTCGTTTTGTCATGTTATCTGGAAGTTGTGACAAGGTTTTCCACAGCCTGAGAAGCACAGTCCCTCTGTCGCGCTCACACGGGGGTCAAAGGGTAAATACATTCTGCTGAAATGTGTTAACATATTCAGACTAAGGACTTTTACGCATGAAATGTGAATAATACATGACCTGCTTTGTTAACGTAGCTGCTAAGAGGGCTCTAAATTTTAGTTTAAACCAAATTCATGTTATGTTATGTCAAAACTAGGGCTGGACCACACCACATTGCTCATAATATGTTTTCATTTGCTTTCAGTACATTATGAATTTTGATATATTACATATAGTTCAGCAAACAAACACTGCATTTGAATATTCTGACAGTTGGTAAGTGAGGCAGATTTCAGCATTGTAGAAGCTAAAAGACTAATAATAAACAAAGGGTTGTGAGAAGAGGAAGTAGAACTTATTTTTATTTTATTACATAGTATTTTGTTTTGCGTCAGTGATGTGGTTGGTTGTATTTTAGCAAATGTTCCCATAGGGCTGCAAATATATGAAAAAAACAATTATGATTATTTCAAACAACATTCGCTCACAGAGAAGGCAGAGCATTAGCGCACCTTAAATGAAAAAAATGAACAGAAAAAATAACAGAATGTTGTATGTATGTGTTCTCTACAATGTTAAAAACACTATTTGTGAACATCTTTTCTAGGGAAGAACCGATCCAGTAAAATTCCCTGGATCAGCGCCGATATCCGATCCCAGTAACGCATCTGTGCATCACTAATCTTTTCAAGTCATTTAATGCGTCTTAGCAGAATAAATATTAAAAATAATTCAAATCTCAATTGCTCTTTTTTGTACATATATGGAACCAAATTGAAAATCGATTAATTGTGAAGCCTCGTGTTTTCCGTTAATAGTTATAGTATAATGTTAATATCATTAACAAAGGCAAGACTGATTTTTCATCAGTGTAATTTTAGTGCATTTTCTCTGTTCTGCTTTTCTAATGCCATCTTATTCTGTGGAATTTATCTGTACAGTATTTTACAATCAGAAGCAAACCATATATTAATAAAATTATCTGATATTACATTATGAAGCCTGTTTGATTCCCTCAGGCTGAACAGTGCATACTTCACATATTTTTCCATATCCTAGATTGGATCCAAATCCTCTGCAAAAACATGTAGCTATTGCCCCTGTTTCTGACCTCCCTTTAATCATATTTCATCAAACCCAACCACAGCTCTCTTATGCTAACCAACAACCTAATGCACACTTCTTGACAAACCTAACAAAAGGTGTGTTCTTCCTGGGCTATTTATAAACTCAAACAGCCCTGACGCTTTCTAAAATGTGCGATTGTTTCCAGCAGGTAAAGTGAAGGTGCGATCCTTGGGGGAAGTCGTGAATTATTCTTACTCACAGTGAGGCAAGTAGCACTCAATACATTTTAATTTAAACGGGCACAAGGAGACCAGGGAAAACCCATTTGACTGTTTTATATACTGCTGCTCGAAACGCCTGATCATTAGTTTAATAAAACTGCTGCCTTAAGGGAATTACAATTGATATTCTATCTACTTTTATATTCCGTGTTTGCATCTAGAAAGTCCAAGCAGAGACGAGGCTGTATCGAGTGAAATGCAACGCAAGTAGAATCCTGGCATTATTAGCGTGTTTAACGTCAATAAAAATTAATCCACTTTAAGGGAATAACTGCAGCTTTGGCTCATATTGCAAGCTGGGGATTTTCTGTGAGCGTATGTTAGCAAATAAACATATTAGACAGAACACATGACCACCTGCATGCTGATGTTTTGAAATCTAAAGCTAATTTATTCGAGGAAATAAATGCGGCTTGCAGGGTCTTCGCTTCGCTCAGGGACCCATCTCCAAATGTCGAGCCGGCTGGTACACGGCATTAGAGCTGCTACTAATGATTATCTTAGTAGCCGGACCTGTGCAGTGGTTCCTTGGCGAGTTGTGAGATTATTTAAATAGTATATACATTTAACATTGTGACACTGTGTTTAATAAAGACAAGACAAGATGCTATTGCCACAAGATCGTGCACGCATGTAGAAAATGATACGGTGAGATTTACTGATGCTCTGACCCAGCTCTTTCAGTTCCAATGCCATTTTCAGTACTGTTGCTGTAAAGGAGATCCATTATGTTACAGTTGTTGCAACAATGTTCTCTCATCATTAGTTTACTCAGAGTTGTATTTGGATTGCCTCATGCATGTTTGAGAAATTTTAATTGTTCTGCCGCTAATGTTTCAGTGCTCAGAAAATCCTTATCTTCACCCACCACCTATCCCTGCCCACTTACTAACTTTTTTTTTAAATTTGTGGCATATTAAAGCTATTAAAAGTATAAAATTTTAGAAGGAAGGCTTATCAGTTCTGCCGTTTTGAACATTCCTGTTTCTATTTCTAAGCCGTTTTAACTAATTTTTGTGTTTTTTGCAATGAACAAAGTGTGAATTATTTATTGAATTATCTCATTGTTTCTTCCTAAATATACAGAAACATAGGTCTACTTTAAGTATCTGCCAATACCCAATATAAATGAATACCAGTGAAGGGACTGAAAATAGTTATTTTGTCAGAAAATGGGTCAGATAGCACTATTTAACTGCTATGAAAAAAAGAACTTAACATCTTTATGTGAATACAATTTTAAACATTATGTTCTGGGTGAACTTCAGTCAGTGAATAGTCTGATAGTTGTCCAGTTAAGGACACAAACATTATATTATATTAGACCCAATAAAGGCAAAATTTCATAGACATCGATATTTGATGCCAGTATCAGATTGGTGCATTATTAGTGAGATTGCATTTGGATTGGATACAAAACAAAAAGGGGCAGGTGTTGACGAAATGTTGTATCTACTATATACATAACAAAGCGTGAGTGTGCAGAATCTTTCCTTACAATTTAAGTACCTACTGCTTTTGCTGCAACAAATGGACTCTTCATCCAATTTATACACTAGTTGCAGCCTGTTTTGATTTCCATAACAAGCCCTGTCTATCCTTATATCCTTATCCCACTTTTGTTCCTTCCTTTGGGCATTTTTTGTGCCCACTGAGGACTAGAAACAAGTTTAACCTCTCGTTTCTGGTTGACTTTGACTTGTCACTCTTGCATGCCCTATTCTATATATTCTCCACCTAAATGTTTTTTTGAATGGCCTGCTATTTTCTTCTTCTTTCAGTGGTCGTAAAGTTATGCTTGTTCAGTGCAGTGGTTTTTATTAACTTTAGCTGATTCAGAAGAAAAGGAAGTCAATCCAGAACTCTATAATGAGCTCTCTCCCAAGGCAAGTCCCTGGATCTTGTGTGACCCTTTGATTATGTAATAATGATGGCGAAAAAGGCTGCTTTTTACAGGCCATTCTTCCTTGTTAGTGAAGCGACTCCGAGGTAAGCCGGGCGTTTCATCTGGGTCTTTCAGTTCTGTTGTCAGGACGAATAGTGGTGATCTGTGGTTAGGCTTTTGTCTTGTTGGTTGCTGCAGAAGTGGAGACTTGCTTTCAAATTGGGATTATTTTGATGGTACATAACATCCGTCTGTTGGTGGTTAGATCGACTTTCTCTGGAGTGTTTCTGGGTTTAGTGAAGGCTCAGCGTGTTACCATCTGCCTCTTTGTCACAGCCTTCAACAATAACAATAACACTATTTTACACATTTGCTGTTTGCAGGGAAAATCTGATATTTTGGAAGCCTAATCAAAACAGACAAAAGATGGGAATGAAATTGTTTTGTAATTGTACATGTTGTTGCCTGTCTGAATTTAAAAGAGTGAGAGAAACGGCAAATCACACAGAAACATTGAGATGGATCAAAGCACTGTTTGCGGCGTGTTATTAGATGTAGGCTGCGCCCGCTTTGTACTATGACAAAAATATATGCGCTGCAACAATACACAAGACCATTATCGACACAATGTCTGCCACTCACAGAAGATAACAGAAGAATACAACATTGATCCAGTATTGGCTGGAGCAGCCTAATGATTATCATTAATCTAATTGTAATTGATTTGCTGGCACTCTTGGTTCACGGTGCTTAGTCTGAAAGCCCTAAAAGCAGAGAAAGCTCTTGGTGGAAATGGAGCAGAGCCTGCAGTTGAAGAGTATTTTCTCATTATAAGATTCTGAGGAGGCTGTAACATGTAAGCAACAGAAAAACATCTTTCAGGGCCACATTTGAACACTTGAGTCTCACCTGATTTGTGCACATTACAAAGAGCACACTGTGTGGGTCCGACTCCTTTTATGTTGCACATGTCTTGTATTACAGGACTTTACCTGTAGGCTGATCCACCAGAGCAGCTCAGGCCTGTGACACAGATTGGCTGTGCTTGTGTTTCCTTCACTCCGGTGGTAAAGTGTCCTCCTGGGAAACTGCAGATCCCTGTTAGCCTATTAGGCAGCTGCTGCAGCCTCTCCCAGCTGCTGCTGTAGATGAATGGCAGAGTCAGCCTTGAAGACTCCTGACTTTGGATAAATTGGTCACAACAACAAACTTCAGGAGTGACTTGTGTGATACTGTACCTTAGTGCTTCTGTAACAGTGTCTCAAATGTGTTGAGCCTTTTCCCTGCTCTGCTGCTGCAACATCTGTTGTCACTATTAGCAGATTAGCAAAGACTTTGCCATCAATCATGAGCGGTGCATTTTAACTGTGATGTAATAGATTCAGCTCCAGACAAATAGGGTTAGCACAGTGTCAGGCCTAATGCTTTCACAGTGACACTGCTGCAGGCTTTGTAATGCGATCTGAGTGCAGGCGTGAACATGGAGAAACACAGGAGCTCTGTCATATCTGAAAAGATCCAGTGTCCGAATGTGTGGCATTCAGACGGCAGTGGGAGATGGTCCGTCATGTAAGAGCTGTAATGGCCTAACGTCATTATCTTTGTTGGACTTTCTGTGCAGTGGACACAGTGGATGTGTTGTGAAGCGAATCGCCTACAGAAGCTTTGTGTGAGTGAAGGGTGTGACTAAGAGAGTAGGAGTGTGCAGAAAAGAGAAGTAGTTCTGTTTAATCTGAGCTGGACCTTATCAATGATGTTCTTTGTGCAACAAAACTACAACTCACCTCCATTTACTCAGCCTATGAGTCACTGCAGCGTATTTATATTTTTTGTATTCCACTTTCATCATAGGCCAAATATCTACATTATTACTACACTATCTGGTATCTGCGTATCTTTAGCATGCTTTACAAAGTTTTATGGAGGAAATCTAATTGAAATGCTCTTTGCTCAGCTGCCCGTTACAGTAAAGCTCTGTTACATATGTTGGCTATTTTAAGACTTACTGTAGACAGACATGCTGCCACTCATAGTTGCATGTAACCTTGGACTAGGCCAAACTGTTATTATTGCAAACCAAAAATGCAAGCATTTCAGTATATATTTTGCTGTTATTTTGTATAACCTCAACCATTTTTGCCAAATTTACAATGTTATAATTTTATTTTACAGGATATTTTATGTATCTGATGCCTTTTCTTGTGTGACTTTTTAGAACCTCATATGCCCCTGTCATAGATACCTTTGTTGGCAGTTAAAATTGTCCAAGCAAGTTACAAAATTGCTTTTTGTTTTTAAGTTCTTATTCAGGCATGAGGGCCCATTGTGTTAGTAGTCCGCACACACAACTTCTTTGTTTGGGCTTTCTAAAAATACTCACCTCTGCCCTAAAGTACACACCAAGGAATCAAAAGTAAAGATATGTAAACATGCTACAAGCTCAACACTCTGACTCAGAATGTCAATATGACATCCAAAACATTAAGTATTTGTGGTTGCATAACAAGAATGGATTACAAAAACCTTCATTAAAAGGATCCAGTGAGGTGACTGACATGCAGGTTTACTTTATCATAATTGTTCGGTATTTGGATCAAAAAATCTAACTTTATACAAGTCTATCATAGAATAGACAAACATTGCATGTGTTATCTTGTAGAGCAGCAAACTTGTGGTCAGTGTAGCATTAGGAGTGGAAGGACATTTGTCATGACTACATAGTTGTAGGCTGTGTTGTAGTATTAGTACTAGAGTGTAGAGTTACTCGCAACCTGTGTCTCTGTGGAATGTTCTTTTTTTTTTTTAATCAACTCAAATCTCAAATTAAATGCATACAATTTTGGAATGCTAAGATTCACCCTCATAGAAATATAAAGTTGATTCAAGTCAGTTTTTTGTCTGAAAAGTTACAAAGTGTTGGCTTGGAAAAAACACATTATAAGACTTGACTTTGAATGTTATGAAATGCTGAGGACTAAAATCCTGATAGAGGTATGTAGGTCAATGCCAGTGACTGAGGACAAACTGTTTTGATACCAGAAATATGCAGGTAGAACACTAAAGCCCAATCAAAATGTTATTCTGCCGTAATGACTTTGTTTGAATGTATGAATTCAGTTTATACAGCGTAACTCCGGTTCTGTAAGTGGATGTGCTCAGAAAACTCAATCTCATAGGGTGTTCAGACAGTACGTATGTGCTCTCAGGTTCCGTCTTGCTGGTTTTTGTTTTTGAGGATCAGTTACTGCTGCAACATATGGTTTCTTTTTAAGGGGTAGAGACTAGAGAGAGGGTAGGGCAAGCAGTCAAGGCCAGAAAGTCTACCAAAGATGCCAAGGGACAACGCGAAATGCCTTAAATCACTACACCACCGACAAGTAGGAGTGCACTATTAAAGGTGGGGTACTTGACTTTTTTTGTTGTAAATTATTAACTTTGTCTTTTCTGGATCTGGACTGTGGATCTCTTTTTCACTGTGGTTCTCCTCGAGGTTTCTCTTTTTTTCCCCTGAGTTTTTCCTTGCAGATAATTTTTCCTTGCTGTTTGTTTAATTGCAGACAAAATGTATGTGGATATTACCTTGTGCTGAAGGATTTCTGAGAGTTTGGAACTAGTTGAACCTTGCTTCAGGTTTTGTTGTGTGGTGTATAAATGTGCTACCTTACCTTTTATTAAAATCAAATCCAATCTGCAATTTCAATGAACACAATTGGAAAAAGTCAAGGATTGCAGTTTTTAAATACAATAATTTCCCGCAGCTTAAAAACTCTATTGTTAATTTTGTTGTTTGGATCTGTTCTGATGTAGATGTAATTCTTATTAGACATAATTGAGCTGTTTTGTCATTTCTTCTGTATTTGCTTTGTTTAACTGAGTTTCCTAATAGTCACTCTTAACAGCTAATAAAACGGTGTCTCATCTTACCTTAAGTCTAAGGTCAAGCAGGTTCCACAGCAGGAGTCCGGAAACTGGTGGACTATGACCTCCTAAAGCCTAATGAGTCTCTAATTGATCTCCAGCAGAAAGAACTGGAGGCCAATGAAAGTGTATAGAAACTACTCTATCTCTACTTGATGCAGTCAGCAGTACACAGGAGGCCCCGGGCATACATTTTTAACTA
The DNA here is from genome assembly GCA_038363315.1 of Mugilogobius chulae. Lineage (NCBI taxonomy): Eukaryota > Metazoa > Chordata > Actinopteri > Gobiiformes > Gobiidae > Mugilogobius > Mugilogobius chulae. The sequence continues at coordinate 24,935,832 of CM076401.1, read as the reverse complement.
CAGAGGTAATGACATACAGAGCGCTAATTGGTTTGACGGTTCTTGTCTTGTGTAAGCGCTTAAATAAGATGTGCTGGCTGACTTGTACAGACAGTTGGACAGGTAAACTAACAAAGCTTAATGGTCTGTCTTGATCAAATGTCTCTTTGCTGTAAATTAATTAATGCATGATGGCAAGAAAGTTGTGGGTACAAGTTCTAGGCCACTTGAGCCTTTGAAGGTTGCATGTTTTCTGCCAATGTTTCTGTGGGTTTTTTCTGGTCACGCCAGTTTCTCCACATTTTTATCACAAGGTATATTTGGGGGTCATAAAAGCATTAAAATTGATAAATTAGCTGCAGTTAAACCCCCTAAAATGTTTATTCAGAAAACACATTCTTACTATAGACCTACTATACTAGTGAATTCTGCATAACTCTGTAATTTGATTCTATAATTATTTTCCACTGCTTGCTCTTGTTTGAGGTTGAGGGTGACTGGAGTCTATCCCAGTGACTTTGGGCATGAGGCGGGGGAACACCCTGGACAATGGCCAACTCGTTGCAGGGCTGCATAGAGACAGACAATCATTCAAGCTCTTACTATTTCAGTAGGAGAATTTTACAGTGTTTCCAATTGATTCATGCTTTTAAGGAGGTGGAGTATTCTGAGAGATTGAGATGTTTATTTGGTACGACCCCGGATTTGAACCCACAATGCCCTTATTTGGAAGCCAGAGCTCTAACCACCTCTAAACTGAGTTAACATTTTGTAGATTATACAATGCATAGAGTTGATTTAAAGTTTAGTTTAAAAGCCTCTTGTACCAAACTCCATAATATTGCAATCCAACTATTAGGAGCTTGAATGACCAATTTTCACACCCTGAGACCACTTAGTATTTAGCTTAGACATCTTTCGAAATCAGTTTCCTCCGCAGGTGGCTGGGCGCTCCCTTAGAGATAGGGTGAGAAGCTCAGTCACACGGGAGGAACTCGGAGTAGAGCCGCTGCTCCTCCACGTCGAGAGGGGCCAGCTGAGGTGGCTCGGGCATCTGTACCGGATGCCTCCTGGACGCCCCCCTGGTGAGGTGTTCCGGGCATGTCCCACTGGGAGGAGGCCAAGGGGAAGACCCAGGACACGCTGGAGGGACTATGTCTCTCGACTGTCCTGGGAACGCCTCGGGATCCTCCCGAAAGAGCTGGAGGAGGTGTGTATGGACAGGGAAGTCTGGGCGTCCTTGCTCAGGCTGCTGCCCCCACGACCCGACCCCGGATAAGCGGAAGAAGATGGATGGATGGATGGATCTTTCTAGTAGTTTTTTTTATCATTCACTATAAAGAAGTGTAGCTTGGTCAATACTAAGCTTATGATAAAGTCTTATTTTGTTTTAGACACTGAAAAAGTCTTAAAAGGGTATTCAGTTTCACTTGAGGCTCCCTGCAGATACAGTTTCCTGACATTATTAAATACGCGGCATTCTTTACTCTAAGTTGCCTTATAACTGTAGCTTGTTTCTATAATATAATTGGGCCTTGGCATTTCCTCCCTGCAGCTCAAACCTCAGCTGATTTATCTTTTGTTTTTTGCCTGGGGCTCTGTTTGCAAAGATCCTAGTAATGTTTTTTTTTTTTTATCAGTTCCCACTCTTCCATATGATGTAACTGTTATAATGAGGAAGGATTTAGGATAACATGAGGTTATCCGGGGCAAAGTTTCACCCCCTCTTTTCATATTCTCAAGTCTTTTGAGTGCTTTTTGAGTCCAGTCCCCTGCCAGCTCTGCTCCAAGCCTGCATGTATTTCATTCAACTTGATCAGCAGTGAATAACATCAAGCTAGAGCCAGAAATAGCAGTAGTCGTAAAAGGGATTTGGGTCCTTTTTAGCAATGCTGTGTGGTGGAGACTGGCAGATGGCGAGTGATCCTGGAGGAAGCATTGTTTAAAGTCAGTCTTTATTAATCCACTTTACCTTGACATAAAGACAAATGGGCTGACACTGGCATTATATGCGCGTAATTTAAGAGGTGGAAGCACTGCTAAGTCTTGGTTACTAGGTTGGAGAATGTGTTTTTAGTGCACAAATAGGTCAATTTGATGCAGGATTGAAAACAAGCATAATAAGGAAGTTCTGTTTTTCCCCACTGTAACGTACATTGTATTCATCCTATTTAAGCTTTTTTAGCTGGCAAGAAATATACTTTGTGAGTCACTTTATGAGTCTTTAGGATGAGAGCTAATTGATTTTGCAGAGAGTGGTAAGCCTGCCTCATTTTTGGTGTTCGAAAAACCTGTTCTAAAGCTGTGATTGTGGCTAAAAAATCAGTGCACATTTTTGTGAACAATTCAGAGGCTCAGAATGCAGTAGGTAAATTATTTCTGTGTGCATTTACATATTTAAGGAAGCAAAAATTGGATGGTAATGTTAAGTACACCTGCAGTTAAGCAACTTTGATGTAAAAGTACTATCTGTAATGTTTCAAGTAAAAGTTATTTTATAGAAACAAAAACACAGCATGTCTTCTACAAAATGTGTTATTTTCTGAAGTGCTGCTGGCTTCTGTTTTTGGTCATAAGTAATGTCCTCAATTTAGGTTTTTCCTCCAGGTTCTGATGAATGATGATGTGAAACTCGATCCAACACAAAGACATTTACTTAAAAGTTTATTCCAGTATCCAGTGAGTAGGAGAGAAGCTGAAATAGCAGCGTTATCAGCGCAAAGAGCTTAGACTTGTTGGTCACATAATTTGCTTTGATCTTATTTTTGGCATTTTCTGTTAATAACACAAAGTCCCACTGGACAGAGATGAAATGTGGATATATTTGGTTCATACAGCTCAGTGAAAGCATTCTGTGTGACTTTGAAATAGGTGTGAGGCTTGTAGACGGATAGAAAAAGCCACAAAAACATTATTTATTAAGGGAAAATTACTGTGTTTAACATTTTGCTGTGAATATTATACTTTTCTCATATTTTCTTTAGACTTAAAATGTTGTTGCTAATGCTCTTTCTACTTAGCCTCAAGCTCCATATCTTGTCGTTAAAAAAATAGACATAAAGCTAATCAGCTAAAGATTAGTTAATTAAGTGAATTATTGTGACTGATCTTTCAATAACCTCTTTCAATTAATCAGATTTTGAGCTTTGACTGTGGAAGACCTGCACATTTGACCAATATAAATATAAATCTGCTTGAGGAAATCATTTGCAAAACCTCTTCTTTAGAATTACATTTTTGCACATTCTGGTGTCATTTTGACTGCTAGCACAGAGTCATAAAAACTCTTATCTTAACACTGCGTATTGTTATATTAATTGTCTTTCAATTGCCAAATTAGATGATTATTGCTGCAAAGGACAGCGTGCTTCTGCTTTATTGACCAATGACTGTTCTTTTGCTAAATCAACAATATTGTGAAGCCCTCTGAGGCGACTGTTGTTGTGATTTTGGGCTCTACAAAGCAAATTGTATTATTTTGATAAATTGTGATTAATCAGTTTAGTCTAGTTTATTAGTTTATTTATCAGGGACAGTGCACAAAAAACATTATCCTATACAAAAGGTGAGCGATGCTTGTGCCAGGTTGTAGCAAAGTTGCTAATTTCCACCTGGAGTCCCTGGACAGGTTGTTACTAAAATGGCGTACATGCCAATAAATGCTATATTAATAATATTTTAATAGAGTCATTTGCTACTTGGATTTATGCCCCCTTATATTTCCTTTTTTATATTTGGGATGAAAATAATATTTTTGATTTACCGTTTCAAAGGAGGATTTAACTAAAATTAATGAACTCTTACTCAAATATTTAAAACAACTTATGTAACCTATGTAAACACTGCAATATGCCTTTACATACATTTGTCACATGAATGGTGAATAGTCTTTATTTATATAGAGTTTTTCCACCTTTCAAGGCACTCAAAGCATGTACTTTAATAGTAAAGATTGAGGTTGTCTTCTGTGTCACACATGGGCCGAGGGGACATATGGCGTGTCACAGTGACCCCAGTAACTTCAGCTGACATCTGGACTGGCCCTTCGTAAATGCCTTGTGTGTTGCTCTGCGCCCTCTGCCATTTTTACTTAACCCCAATCCATTAGCCTGTGCCTCAGATGCGCTGGTGGTCAAATCCATAAAGGAAAGAGGTGCCCAAAAGTGACATGTGCAAAGTGATGTGATATATTATCCTGTACAGACTTTGGTAGAATTAAGATACCTGGCTTAGTTATGTATTAAATGTGCACTTTTCTCGCTTTTTTGTAGCTAATAACATATGCGATTAATTATTGCCATAGTCGACAACAAAAATGTAATAATCAAGTAATCATAAGTGTTAACACGACCTCTTAAGTTCACTCTATACACATTAGTCTTTCTTTGCGTGGAAAAGTTGCTCACAAATCATATAACCGTATAATCGTGCTACATAGAATACATTTTAAGCAGACCATTTCTATTGGACATATCACCTACTTTCATTTTTGCACTGATGCCTGCCTTCTCGCAAAGCTAGTAGTCGACTGATTAATCGTGATTTCAATTACGTATGTTCCAAGTAATCCTGATTATTATTTTATCTATAATCAAGCAGCCCTACACATAATCGTGATTACTAGCCGTCACTCATAAGTGTGTTCATAAATGTGTTCATAAGTGCTCAAATATTTAGATGAGTTGGAAAATTTGATTGTAGAATACACATACAGCAGCCTATCTCTGTAAAATATGTCACCTATTTATTCCTATCTTGTTGCTCTCTGCAGTTGAGGGTCGCTAATCTTCTGCGGTCTCTCTTAGCGAATACGATAATCGTTTGAACTATCGTGATTGTTATTTTCATTATAATCAAGCAGTCCTAATCACACTTAAGTAGAATTTTCAGTTGGCCCAATGTGAAACAGAGTTCCCACACGTCTTAGAAATCTGAAAAACTGAAATATAGTAAATTTTCCAGTCATGGAAAACGCATGAAAAATTAGAAAAACAGCCAAATGTCATGGGAAAAAATTTGTGTCCAGGAATATGATTTTGCTGGGTGCACAGTAGCAAGTGGTTAGAGCTCTGGCTTCTCACGAACATCTCACGATCTCTCTGGTGGAGTTTGCATGTTCTCCCGTGTCACCGTGGGTTTTCTCGGGTACTCCGGTTTCCTCCACTCCAAAAACATGCATGTTTAGGTTAATTGGGCATCACTGTAAATTTCCTTAGTGAGTGAATGTTGTCTGTCTAACCCTGCGCAAGTTGGCCACTGTCCAGGGTGTTCCCGCTAAGGCCCAAAGTCACTGGATAGGCTCCAGTCACCCGCGACCCCTAACGGGATTAAGCGGTAGAAAATGAATGAATGAATGAATAATATTGCGCAATGTATTTTATTTTTATATATATTTTTCCTAGGTGAGCATGATGTCCTACGCAAAGTTGGTTGTAGCATATAGGTGTATGATCAGTGTTACTTTTCTTCACTAAAACACAGAACTGGTGTATTACTACCCTAACTAAAATCTTATTTTTTGTTGTTGATCAACCACTATGTTGTCCATTTGGTCAGACTGCCAAACGTCATCAAAATGCAGGAAATATTATTATTTGGGGTCACATTTTTCTGAGGAAAGACTCCCAGACTCCCACCTTTTGGTGCCACCTTTAATGGCGATGGACTTTTCTGACTGTGCTATTGGGTGTGTTCTACATTGAGCAGCACATAGTCTTTCCAAACGATCCAAAATGTAGATGACATGATTGCCTAAAAACCTTTTGGGAATGTCCTGGAAATGACCTTGACATTTTTTTGGTATATGAGTTCAAACAAATTTAAACCAATTGAAAACTAAAATGGCTAATACAAAAATTCTGACACTACAGAGTGATTTTTTTTACCACTATTGATCCCAGAATTGACTTAGCAGTTTATTGTTTTATAGGTGTTTTGTTTACTGTGTTATATTGTTTTGACTTGTTTGTTTCAATGAAGTTTAGCAAAAACAGCAGCAAACATGGGGGATTTGCCTTTACTTCCATGGCAATTGTTGTTTTTTGATGTCATTCTCAATCTCCATTTTCTAAAAATCCCTAGCAAAGATAATTGAAAATGGTTGAATCAGGGAATGTCGCTGACCTAAAACCAAAGCAATATGCACACTTTTTTAAATGTTTTCTTAATTCTCTCACAGTAACTCACAAGAACTATAAGAAATGTCTATAAAAACTGACTGAATGACCTTTATTTCTGTGTAGCTTAAACAAGGGTCCTTTTTGTTTTCATCCAAACAAAAATATTTCAAACACATTTTTTGTGTGGCATCGACAAAGCATTGTATTGTATTCTTGATAATTGAATAGACAATTACATTTACAAGTGGGCGTAAATTGTCTTGTGTCATAAACTAGTCTGAATGCAGAGCTTTATGTGAAGTCCAACCCTTGTTCTATTGTCCACTCAGACTCTCTCCATCCATTTGCTTGTCTGTATGTTTTTGTTAGTCGTTGTTTATTCATTTGATGATTGTGTGCATGCTTTTCTCAGTGCAGAGTTGGTCCTAAAATTACTGTATATTCTGTGTTTGTTTAGAGTTCTGCCGGGGGATTTCTGCTGTTGGACTTGGTAAGGGTTTTGGATCAATACCACAACATGTAGCCCCTCCTCGTGCCCGCAAAGCCAGATTTGGAGACGTTCTGCTTTTTACTCATGGTAAGATATATCCATTCATGTTTTTGCTTTTAACTACTAGTCTACCTTTATCTGAGCCACATGTTTTGCAGCGTAACATTATTTTTGGAACAGTTTTCTTTTGTTTTGAGTGAAAATGTAGCTAAAGATTTATGCTGCTGACATTATTGCATTGTTATGTTTTGTCTGTTGTATCTCTTTGGTCTGTAATTGTTAATGACTTTATTATTATCACAATATTTCCAACTAACTTGACATTAGAGCTGTGCAATATATTGAATTTTAGATAATATTGTAAATGTTGTTTTCAAGATATCCAATAATTGCACGTCAAGTATATAATTGATAGTAAGAATTGCCACAAAAAAATCCATTTGAGTATAGACATTTGAAAAAAAATGTGTCAGTTTACATTTGTCTGACAATAGGTTATGTTCATGGGACATCACAACATTCTCCAGACCAAGAATATTTAACACAGATGTCTGGAGCTCAAATGAATCTTCAAAGTTCAAAGTCATTTTTTTTTATTGCAAAAAGCGAATGAGCCTAGTCGCTAATAAAATCATCAGATTAAAATTGTTTCAAATGACCTTTAAGATAATTCATGGCAAAGTGCTATGTTATTAATGAAAAAAAAAAAAAGGCTCTTGCACACCATCTGGACATAAATCACATTCTACAACTTGAAAGCAGCCTATTGACATATTAATACTGTACTACTTGACATTCTAAGTTCTAAGTTAATAGTTTACGATTGATATACAAAAGTATAGTTGATTAGTTTACATGAAAGTTTTTTTCGTATGATTCATGTTGACTTTGGTAGCAACCCCTGTGTTGTTGTTGAGGTGCTGCTTTTACAAGAGGTGAATCACTTATGTAAACAATTACATCATGCAACTCCTACACCGCTGCTTTTTATATTACTGGTGGTACTGGGCTGAAGCTAAAAAAGGCTAAAGACATATGCAGTTATCGCTTGTGTTATCAGAATAATATTATTAGAATTCAAGGTTAATACAAAGGAGAAGGCTTCATACAGATTTGATACCACACAGTGAGAAAGAAAGTACAGAATCTTTGTCAGTAGTTTAGGTCACAGTTTTCAAAGCACAATTAGAGTAATTTTTTAAGTATCTACTAGTTTCAATATTAGTTTATTTTGTCAATTTGTATCTGGGTTTTGATGTTTTGAAAAGTATATATTTAGTGTCTGGATACAAAAGTTGACTTTTTACCTGCTGATTGTATAAGATGATAGAAAATAACATTGCAAACACAGATTGTGGATAATTCATACATTTTTTTTAATCTGATTGCTCTAAGGCAGGAAAGTTGCTTTTGCAAAAGAAAAGTGGTGGCTAATTTTAGCATGACCAAAATTTTAAGTCAACTGTGGCATAGTTAATAGAGGCCTATATAAAATTTTAGCCAAATCTATTTGGAGGAGGACATAATTAGGCATCTAAAGATACATTTACACTAGAAATAGGCATGTAATAAATAAAAGTTGACTCATAAAGTATAATTGATATGATTCGAGCTACATGGAAGGTGGTGGCTCCTGAGCTACAGGTTGGAGACGCCTGCTCTAAGATGTGTACTTTATATGGCTACTTATTTAGCCTGAAATGCATAATAATGAAAATGATTAAAGGCACCATTAAGCAGGGTATATTAGGTAGGTATATTGTCAAGTATCTCGTCATTGAAAATATTATCGTTTAGTTGGGGGTCTGTCACATCTCCATGATGATTTTCTTGGCTTTGTTAGAGCCTTAGCTGGAGGATCTGGTGTAGTTGATGATAAAACCGGAGTGGTAGACAGATGGCAGTCAGGTGGACTTTCTTTCATGATAAAACATCTTGGCCATATCGCCCTGCTCCTGTCCTTGGGTAAGACACTTAAACTGTCTTGTCCCACTGTCCACGTCCACAGGGTTAGTAGTTCTCTGATGTAAAGTGCCTTAAAAGGTGAAAAAGTGCTTTATAATTAGAGGCTTTTTACCAGTGTTTGATTCCCAATTAGAAGAAACAGTGTAGAATTTATTATTGCAACCTCTTGTTCTCCACTGAGCTGCAAAAATGGAAACTTAGATTTGCTATTGTTAAAGAGACTCAAATGAAACAAATTACCACAGCTTTTACTCTTAAGTTAATGATTGAAAGGTTATTTAGTTTAATTATAGCTTTCTTGTTACAGACAAACGTTCTCACGACTCCTGAACATGCCGTGCTTTGTATTATTCAATTTGAAGCAATCTCGGTTAAGTACAGATAAGGTTCATGTGTTTTTTTCCAAGATTCTCAAGTTTTCTGCTGTCTTCTGTCACAAAAAGTCTTATTTCAGAAGTGAACTGTGTCTTGATCAATGTGTCGTCTTGGGGCCATATGTAATTACTTTGCGACTGGTCAGCCATGAAATTGTTGTTTGGCTCTGAAATGGATCCAATACGATTTTGAGGCCTCTTTCTTTCACAGTGAGGCCTGCTTGGTGCTGCCATAATCACAATGAATATGAGCGGTGGAAGAAAATAGGCCAATAAAACACTCCACAGATTCTCTATTACTGTGTGATCCAGAAGTGATGTTTTTAGTAGCACAATGTAAAGCCTTATCGTGTCCCGAAAGGGGCTGAAAGTGAAACAGACCATGAAAGACTGTAATAGCTATGGAAGATGCAAAATTGGCTAAGAATATGTCTACGTCTTTTGCAGCTTACAGTACAACCAATCAGCCACGTATGTCATTAATCATTACAAACCACTTGAATTGGTTTTGTTTGTTTACAATTGTAACTTTATTTTTATTTTTTACCTCCTAACTAAAAGTGCTAGACCCAAAACCTGGTTACCATTTCACATCATTGCAACTGAAGACATAGCTAGTGGCTTGGTAGAGGTCTAAATTCTTCAATTGATTGAGCGAAGTCCTTACATGTTGTTTTACATAATTTTACCCAGGTGGAGCAAGATATCAAATTAGCTGACTGTTGTTTTGAATATATGCAATGTTCAATTGTTTAAAGCAGAGTTCTCAACCTTTATTCTTGTGAGGACCAGTACAGCACAATTTTTTTCCAGGGACCGATCGAGTTGGTAGCACCCATACCAACAACGTAAAATACATACAACTGATTGTGTAATTTTTTAGCTCTCTTAACAGTTAATTTGTTGTTTGTTGGGTTAAGTGGCACAACATTTTCATAGGAAAGCACAAAGAAGCAGTGATAGACTTTAAAATAAAATACATTACAAAATGCATACATTTTAGAAGATCCTCTGGGGTCCGGTAGCGGATGTTTCCGCAGCCCAGATTATGCCTGGGACCGGTGGTTGGGGACCACTGCTTAATAGGAAACATAAATAATGTTACAAGCATTTTGCATTTACAGTATAATCAAGCAGCAAAGCTTAAAAATATGTTTTAGCACATTTGTGTTGAATTGAACTACTGTTAATATTGTCTAATTAGCGTTATTTATTTATTATTTTATTAGAGAATGATATACTGTACATTTGTTTAAAGAAATAGCCCAAATGGCTAACCCTAACCAAAACCTGTCTCTTTGATTCCAAAATCTATTAAAAGACAGTTTTACAAGTATATTTTAAACATGTTATCTGGCAATTCCACTTTAGAAAAGCATGCACTGAGAAAGACGTTTGCCCAATGCACTCTGACTGTGTCCTTGGTGTTTTAAACTGCAGCAGATTTTACAATTTATAAATTACTTTGCATTATTGACATATACTTTGAGTTACAAGCCCTTTTCTATGTATTATTATTGCCTTTAATAATGCCTTATTACCTCTAATAGTACTTTCACAGCATTGTCTGGTGTTTTTTTTTTTCTTCAAACATTTATTTAGCATATCAGAGATGGATTAACTTTGCATCTGGTGCAGGACAGTGGCAGTGCCCGGCTGCAGCTGTGTGACTGTAAGATGCAGTTTGGCAAATGGAGTGGAAGAGCGGTCCCATTAAACTCTTGGCCGTCCTGAGAGAAAAGGGGCTAAGAGCTGTGTATGCCGGCCTCGTGCTCCCGCCAACAAACTGCTGACACACATTTTTGTCCCACTCAAATGACTTCTGACCGCTCGACACCAGGGCTTTTCTTCCTCTGAGATTCACCGGCCGTAAAGCTTTGGCTGCACAAAAGACACACACTCTGCCGGCTGCTGGGAGCTGAAAGGAATTATAATAGTGCTGTAAAACTGAGGCAAATGTCTGGAGGGGAGGTGGTTTTAAATGTTAATTGTGCAATTGTATTCTAATTCAGACACGGGGACTTATGAGCCACTGTACTTTGCATCTATGCCAAGCAGAGTTGCCAAGTCTGCGTCTTTATAGCAACTTTATGCTTCATGTTTTTGGAAAGTCATTTGCAAATTTTGAAAGTCGTGAGTTGAAGTTTTTTGAGCTCCAGACTGACACTTTCGCTTCATATAAGAGTTTAATGCACCTTCATTCAATGACCAGGCTGTTTATAGGTATTGCGTGTTTTATTATAATATTAGATATTTAACAGAAATGTTGTAAGTAAATATAGTTTTGAGTATATCACACTTCTACTGCTTTAATGTACCTTATAGTGAGTAAGCCAGGAGTAAGCCACTCCCTCGGGCAGGAGGCTACGGTCCATCCGGACCAGAACCTCACGCCACAAGAACAGTTTCTTTCCCTCTGCTGTTGGACTCATGAACACTCTATAAACCTGCGACTCTGTTGATCTCCTGCATTGTCACTTTAACAGTCATATCATCACCTGTCACTTTATTCACTTTATTCATTCGTTCATTTATTCATTATGTTAATATCTTAGTATTAGGGATGCACCGATCAGCTTTTTCTGTTCCGATGTCGATCCGATATTTGGCTTAACTATCTGCTGATACCCGATATCCACCGATACCAGTGAAAGGATTGAAATTGCTTATTTTTCTTATTAAAACTTAATACATTTGGTCATATTGTGTTATGTAACTGTTGTTTATATTACAAGTCACAACTTAACAACTTAATCTGAATAAAATGCCCAGTATTATGAATTGCTATGGATCAACACCAGCCTGTAAATTAGACTCATTATGTAAAATTAAAGACACAGCCACGATATCGGCTGAACCGATATCATGGAGCCGATACTCGATCCAGCAAATGTCCTGGATCGGCACCGATATTCGATCCAGTATCGGATCGGTGCATCACTACTTAGTATTGTCCTACCTCTTGCACTGACAGATTGCACTGTTGTTTGATTGTTCTGATAATGTGTATATTTTATTGCCTAATTTTATGGCCTATTTTGCATGCCCTTATACTTGATTTTATATATCTTAAATATCTTACTATATTTGATATTTTTACTCTTTAGATTCTTTATCTTTATTTGTGTTTTCTGTGTTATATGTTGCACTATAGCACCGCAGCAAGTTCTAGTCTGTGAATTCTGTTTGTTCACTGACAATGGCAATAAATTCTTTCTGATTCTGATTCTGATTCTGATCAGATCTAAAACCAGGTTGGAATGAAAACACCATTGTCGATTGATTCAGTATTATTTGGAAAATTGTCCCATCTCTTTATACAAAGTATCAAAGTGACAATAGTCACAATAGTCACTCCATCCAGGCTCTCTGTCTTTACATTCATTCTGTCCCACCGGTTGTATAAAATAATATAGATAAAGATATCAGTTTGGATTGTACAAGCTAAAATCTTAAGTCCATATTTACTACTTTGTATTTCATATTAACAAGCCCAACGCCTAAAAGGTTAAAAAGATTCTTGTCTAATTCGGGCTTTTCCACTGTGACACAACATGAAACTAATTGCTTATTTTTGTGGCACTGGGTGTTGCTTGTTTTTGCTTTTCTTCCCCAAAGGCTTGGACTTTTTCTTGATATAGCATTTTGTCTTTTTTTGTTGATTTGTATGACGCAAGACAAGACAGTCACTCAACACTGGGACTGATACTGAGTGACTTGCAGTGATACTGATTCTTTGGTAACAATAAGTAACCTTTCACATCTTCTGTTACCTTGAAAACAACTGAAATCCTTACAAAAATGCAGCATTATTAACCTGCTTGGTGTCATCTAAAGTGTTCTGACTTAAAGTTTCACGATGTTGTGGGGAATCAGATTTAGTTCAAACATTTTTTTCAAGTCTAAGCAAATGGAGAAAAAGTATCAAATGTAAAGCTTTTAATGAATTGACGGGGAGCATATTACGATGTTTGCTTTTTTGCTTGGGAAGATTTTTGTTTATTTAAAGGTGTACGGCGTAACTTTCTAGTGAAAAGGCAACTACACCCCTAAGGCCAAGCAACACATTTTGTGGCCATGCAAGGTTGCTAAACATGATTATGTTGATTTTTATCATAATTCCAGTAAAACAAAGACACCTTAATGACAAAAGTGTACTTTTATTCGAGTCTAATTTTGGTCAGAATGTTACCCAATGAAAAAAAGACACATTTTTAAATCAATAATATTCTTAATTTTTATCTAAGAATGTTCATGGTTAACTGATAAACTAGTTAACTGTGACTAATGGCTTAACCGAGTGTGAGCTCTTTCACCGGTTAACTGACACAAATGTTCTATTGCTCCAGCAGAGGGCGCTAACTGCCCTGAACAGCTCTGCGTTTGTTAGAAAGATCGCTAAAGCTACAATAACACTATTTATCTCACAAGGATTGAGCTAATCTGCAACACTGTACTAATATGTTTGGTTTTACTAACTTGTATTTTATGTAGAAGAAAACAGATTTAATCAGGGACGGCTGGTATCAATGGGCTAGGTGAGCTAAGCCCCTCCTGTCATTTCAGTAAAGAAAATGTGGTTATAAAATATTTTTTTAATAAAAATATCACCTTTAAACGTATTTTTATGAGTTACTGTAGTTTCAGAATTGAATTATGTCAGTTTTGCTGAAAAAATCCTTAAAAAAACGAAAGCAGGGCTAATTTTCTTCAGCCTGCAGCAGCTCAGCACAAACTGCAGGAGTCTATGGAGGATGATTGACAGGTGCATGGCCCGCCCCTGTTCTGTTGCGCACGGTAAAGTTCAGGAGCGGGGCTAATTCTGTTTAGCCCCAAAACGCATCATTGGCTCTTAAAGGAGATTGACAGTTAGTTTGACCAATCACAAGCAGCAGTGGGTGGGCCTAAGATTCTCATTGGATCAGAATTGTCATGTGCTGTACAGCCTCTTCCCGGAGCATGGACGCGGAGAATACAACAGACAAGCCGATTTTAGGAATATATTTTCTTTTTTGGCGAGTTTTTGTGATGGAAGTAAAAACTAACGGAAGCAGAAGAAAAGCTATGAGAGTTTGGAGTTTACAGAGCCATGAAAAGACCTGAGTTAGGTGAGTTTGGTGAATGCCGATGACAACTTTCTCTTCTCATGTGAGTGGAGCTATTTTAATATATTTTGTGTATAAGTGCAGTTGTGTAGCATCCACGTGTTTGTAATGTCCAAATAACAGCGTGAGTTTGGTAAATATGTCGTTTGGCTCGTGTCTGCACAAAGATAACATTACTTGCCCTGTGTTGTTGTTGTTGTTGTTGTTGTTGTTGTTGTTGTTGTTGTTGTTGTTGTTGTGGTGGTGGTGGACACATCTGACACACGTGTCTATGTGTTGATGTTTTTGAGCCGCTTGGAGGAAAAAAGTCTTTCTCTAACTCTGATTACTGGCTGTATTTCTCCATTTGTAGAATAAATAAGATGATAACTTTACTGTAAGTGTTTGTCTGGTGAGTTAGTGCTGCAGTTATGTAGCCCCTCCGGTCAAAGTTGTCACCAGGCGCCACTGGATTTAATTATTCAGCTTTTGTTAGGGCAATTATCAATGTTTTACCTGTTCAAGCTAAGGTAAGCAGCTAACATTAGTAGCAGCAGCTTAAGGCATTTCTCCTTATATGAGTGACTTTATTCAATATCTAAGTCTCTATAGTACTTATAGAGACTTTTATTCAGTCGTCTTGTGCACAGTACAAAAGCCTGTCACAGTCTCTCTGCTCTGCGTTCACTCTTGTAGCTTTTTTATTTTCTAGTAAAAATAACAACATTAAAAAAGTACTAAGTTACGTAATCGGTTAACAGATTATTGACCGTGAAGGGCTCCAATTAATGGTTAAACACATTTTTGGGACTGGGCAATATTATCACGCCAAATTAAAATAAATGATTGTAATTTGATTTATTTTACAATCTTCTTGGTTCTTCTGTTTTATTGTAATTTTAAATGTAAGTTTTTTCACTATTCTCCTCATTCTTCAGTTTTTCTACTATGGTCAGACATTTTCGTACATGCAGAAGTGTCCCAAACATCAGACCAGCCTTTCTTATGCCCCGCGGTGTGTATCTGTCAGTTTGTGATTGACACAGTGTGGCTTCTGTGTTAGCCACCAGCACAAAAATGTAGAAACATGACATTTCTCTGGGCACAAAAACTCTCTATTGTGCATCTTATTAAATGTGATGTGTGCGGATCGCCTCTGGAAATGCTGGTTTTCAGCTTACCATAGACATTCTGGTACAATATATTTTACATTTGTTCAGTGGTATTGACTATTAAGAGCAGTGGACTGAAGAAATGCTCTGCTAGCTTTTGAAAATGCTTTTTTAGAATGCCTTTGTGTTTCAAAGAAACTGTTCATGTGTAAATAGATGTGGAGATAGAGACCTGGGCTGGAAAGGTTATGCTACTTGGGGATTGGGTTCAACACAGTCAGCTTTTCATTCAACATATTTTTCATTTTTGTGCTTGTCGGTGGTATGTGGTGCACTACTACAACATATTTGGTTGTTTCCACTGTGGCACTGTGACTTTGTCTGCTGTCATCAATCATTTATCGAATGTCTTTACCAATACATTTTTACTGTTGATAGTCATATGCAACTATCGTTACTAATTTTCCATATCCAAATGTTAAAGGTTGTATGGAGGATTTTCAAAAATTGTTTGTTGTCAGTCTTGGTCAAAAACAGTTGCATAGATTTGTAACAGCCTTGTACTTATGCTAAACAAAAAAAGAATTATAAAAATATATAAACTGTGGACATGATGAGGCCAGTAAAACGTTGACCTGTCAAGCAAACCCCAGTGTTCCTAAGTAACTCATTGGCCCTGTTTGAAGGGCGTGGCCCTGGGAGGAGAAACACATGTGCATCGTTTGAAAAACAGCAGGCAGCTGTTGGATTAAAAAATCCTCCAACCTTTAAGACAACATTTATTTGTAAATTATTCTTTGGGTCAAACTCACTTCACCAGCAGCATTTAATGCTTAACTATCTGTTTCTGCAGGTTTTTGTCTTTTTAAAGACATTTTATATGATCTTTTTAGAGGGATTTTTGTTTATCGGCAGTCAAAAAAGCACCATTGTCAGCTAACTACAAGAGTTTCTCTGTGTGAAAACAAAAGTTATGCTGCTAAATCCACATTTGTGATTCAACCCTTCGACGTTTAAAAGTTCCATTCAGGTGAGTGAAAAAACCCGAGAAAAACGCTGTCTCAAGCTTCAGGAGACGTCTGTCATACCACCTAACCAGACGAAGAACAGGTCTGCATAACTCCTACGCAGTAGGGTGGAAAGTGACGTTGACCGAAAATCCTTCTATAAATATACATATATATATAATATATATTATATATATACATACATACATTTTAAATGCCTTGATCTTGAAAGTTGTACTGTTGCTGACTGTTAGTATAAAAACAATTCTCCCAAAGTACTTGGTATTGGATCGATACCAAAATTTCTGGTATTGAGCCATCAGTTCTTTACAGTGTTACATTGCATTTTCACGATTCTTGCGACCATTTCATTACGTATTTTGAAAATTCTTACCTTGTTCTTCACTTGATTGGAATTGATGAAAATGATTTTTTGACAAACATAAAATATGAGGGAATGAAATCATTGATTTAAATGTCAGATCCATGCTGTGGAATAAATTCCTGAATGGTAATTTGACTAGTTTGATTAGATTTTTTTTTTTTTTTTTATTTATCCAACTGATCAAGCTTGTAAAATGCAAAATTAAATATATAAATCAATGACCAAAAAAAAAAATTTATTCAAAATAAAGTTTATAAAATCAGCGACAAAACAAACAAAATATATATCAGTACATTTTGTTATGAAACTTGGTGACTGCAGCACTTTATCGGTCACAAGCACAATTTTGAATATGTTCAGTGTACAATGTGCTCAACAAATGATATCCTAGTCATACATTTAAGTTGCCAATTTGCTTTACAAGTCTTACATGCGCCTCATTTTTTTTTTTAATCCGGAACCATCTCGTCTCTTGCTCATTCGTCATATCACATAAATCTAAGCCTTTCTCTCCATGTTTTACTTCATCTTTACTTCATCCTCCCCTGCATTTCTATAGTCTCTTTTCTTCCCCTGGAGATTTCCCCGCTTTGACCGATCACATGTTAGAAGTGGTGATGATGGCGGTGATCAGGCTTGTCAAGCTGCTGGAGTGGATCTGAAGGAGACAGTTTTCCACCGGGGAAGCGCGTGGGAGGGTTCGCTTTTGCCCTGAGTGACTGGAGACGTGCTGTGTCAAAACCAACACACAGAAACCCAGAGAGCAGATCCCGCTGACGAGGAGCTGATGAGAACACTTCACTGGGACGCCACATAAAGAGCAGTGAGGTCGGATCTGGTTATGTAACGTTTCTTCATGTACATGTCCTCATAGTGACTGCGGTATGTCCTACAACGTGAAAACAAAGATGGTATTGGTGCTACTACTACATTTTGCATTCACAATCAGTGGTAGATATTTTCTTCTTTGACATGAATAATGTGGCATTCAATCAACTGTAGTAAGGCTGCAAGTGACTATTTTGATAATTGATTGGTTGCGCAATTATTCTCTTGATGAATCGATTAATTGTTTAGAACAAAAAGTGACTTGAATACAAGATTTTTTTTGCCAAAATTTAGCTGACGCAACATTGCTTGAGAACTACCTGGTTTTAGGTTTATCAAAATATCTAAACTCAGATAATAGTCAATAGTAAAACTGATATTGAACTCATTTGAACAAGTATCGATTCTCACATTTGATATTTCTGAGGAATATATCTCTGAGCTTTGTCAAAATTAATTTAAACCAAAATGTTTGATAAAACAATATTTGTATTTTGTGCTAAAAATGTCAGTGTTCTGTGTAAAATTTTACCTAAAAATTGCTATTTTAATTCTCATTGTGGCATCAAAATTAGAGTCAAGAATCAAGTCTTTTGCTTGGTAATAGAATTGACTTTGAAATTTAGAGTATATCAATACTGGTCAGGCAAGCTAGTTTTACACAATTTTCATCTAATTTTATTAAAACTGATACATTTTCACAGCCATGGGATTGGAATCTGTACAAAGACTTGTTATGATTTTCGATTACTAATTAGTTGGCGATTATTTCAATAATTGATTAGTTGGGATTAATCGATTAACTGTTGCTGCCCTAAACTGAAGCTTCTTGTCAAATAAGAGCAGCAATAGAAAACAGATTTAAAAAAGTCATGATTTATTCCTTTTAACTCGCTTGGTTACTTTTTTTTTTATGTTTCATGTAGCATTTTTCAGTATGCCGAACATGTGCAAGAAGCAGTGCCACATGAAGCCAGTGCCTGGAGACAAACCTCCAGATCTTAGTCAGGACAACCATGTCTATTGTGTTTTTACTTTGATCCGAGATATTCAGGCTAAGTGTCTCAAACATGAGACTACTTTCCCTCTGCTCTGTGCAGCCACTAGCACAAAACAGTTGAACTATGCCCTTTCTCTATAAGCACAAAAAACTCTAATGTGTATCTTATTAAATGTGATATGTGGATAGTAACTGTATGATGTTTTCTGCTGGTCTTGTTTGGATGTCAGACTAAGGCCATGGCAAAAATGTGTCTGTTAGACATTTTTTCTTGTTTCTCAAGCATCAAATAATGACAAAAGGAGTATTTTTAAACATTCATTGTTAAATTACAGTCCTATTTCAAACCTTATTAAAGATGTGGTGCCTCTATCAGAGCCATGTTAAATAGTTTATAATTCACTAGATACTCTATTCTGTAACATTCATATTTTGTTTTTCAATTTACATCCTTCACTGATAAATTAAGGATGTATACATATTACCAAGATGATACATATTTCAGCATTAGATACTGAATTATCGTTCTATCATTTTCACTAAAACAATAGTTAATCAGAAGTTGTTGCAATCCGGTGTTTAAACGTGCATTCTTTGCTTCCGTTTGCTTGAGCTAAAAGACAGTTGAACATTTAGTCACTTGATTTGAGTGTTTTGTCACTGCCAGTTGTCTAGATACATGAGCGCTTCCATAATAGTAACATGCTTTCTACATCATATGTGCTGTTTGCAAAGTGATCCAGGTTTCATCCAGGTTTTTTAAGTAGATTCTTTCAAGTGTTCTCCTTTGGGATGCACAGGTTTGTTCAGACTGATCTCCTCCTCTCTTATCTCCACCCTCCATCGACAGCTGAGCCCAGAACAGCTGCATGGCCCTCCCCCAGTCTCTGCCTTTAAAATGAAAATGAGTTGAGAGTGAGATAGCTAGTACGGTTAGTGCCAACACATGGAAATTCTGTTTGCTTTTTTGTGTGATCAGCAGGTTTTATGTCTTTGTATAGCTGCAAATGATTATAAACAACCTGTATGTCCTTTGTATGAACCCCAAACCTGGAGAAAAGAATAATTTTTGGTGTTTCTTGATAACAATATTTGAACGTTATTCTGTCAGTAAACAACATAAACTTGCTAAGACCGGTCTTCAAATTGTTACACTGGAAAAGCGGAAACTGAAATATTCCAAGAAGTTGAAAATTGTTTGGATGACTTTTTTGGAGTGTTTTTTTTGTGATTTGACTTTTCCCAATATAGAACAAATACATTTAGCCTAGTTATTGTTTCAGAAGCATTTTCTTTTCAGAATTTCAAGTCAGTGTTTGTGATATATAACAAGATCTGTTATGCTCGTTCCATTGGCATTTTTAGTCCAAACCAATACCATACACATATTTGCTTTTTGTCTACTTTAAGGTGGTCATTTTTTCTAGTGTTTGATTAACAGACAATATTTTTCAAATAATTACAAAGTGCAGCAATCTCCCACTATATCCTTCCTTATTTTTTCGTTTTTGAAGCACTTTTTAACTTATTGTTCATACTTTAATACAAATAAACGTGCCTTGTCTAGAAAGTACACAGCATCACTTATGTCATTTTATTGTGAACTCTAGCTCTTTTGTTGCATGTTTTTTTGCACGATATACTTGATATTCAAGTATATTCAAGTATATGATTTTTATTTTAAGTTGTCTGTCATTGGTTACTTTTTTTTTTAAATGCGATTTTGTAGCTTAATTTCTCTTAAATTACTATAAGATTTTGACATTTTATTAGAACTAGTTTAAAGGAGACATTTTGTGTGTTTTTTTTTTCTTGGATTTAGCAGAAAAAACTACAACACATTTTAGCACTGTACATTTTTGATGCAAAACACACTAAATGTGTTGACTCTTGCACAAGCCTGTCGAACTGATAACTTTTTGTAAACTGTAACAAGCAGCAGATAAATACATTCAAGTGGCTAGGATAGGTGTGGTGAAAACAGGTATTTTTGAGCACTCGATCATCAGCTAGGGACAATAAAAGGTTACTCAAATATGCCTGAATCAATCTAAATTTAACTCTGAGTCACCTTATGATGAGAAACACTGCTCTTGAAGGACATTGAAGTTTATTTGCAATATCGACTTTTAAAATACATATTGCAATATTGATGCTTTTGTGCAGCTATAATTATTCTGACTTTATTGATCCTCGTGGTGATTCTCTTGTCACTGTAGCAGGTCAGTAATTATTGTTGTGAAAGTAATTAGTCCCTAGTAGTATGTAATTATATCGGAGTGGTTTTGGTTGAAGGGATTGTTTGCATAGATTAGGCACTGGTAGTGTAAAGTGTGAGGTGAATTAATATTTATTCTAAAGTATATAGTTCTAAATCAACTTCACATTAGATCAGTTGACTTTATTAATGCTTTTGAAAGTATAGTAAAACATTAAGTGTATTTTTAAATGCATGAGATGAATGTTTACTCTATATTGTTTTTCTAATGTATTCTAAGAACTGTTTGCTTCATCAATATCAGTGTAAGCGCTTGTGTTACAATATTGTTAACAGGCATTCTTTCTTCATTGTTTAATTGTCTGGCCATAACCTTAAATCAATTTGTGCTCCAACAAAGCATCAAAGTAAACGGCGTCGATATATGATGATGGAGCCAGCACTGCAGCTCCTTTTGTGTTCAGTTTAATTCAGCTTTAACCGTAAGACCAAGTAAATATATCTAACAGACAGCAGTGACTCAGTGATTTGAGTGCTGGCTCATAAGACACTTCACCTACCTTGCTTATGTTTATCAGTCAACATTGTGTAAGGGAAGCAAATTATTAATCAGAGTTAGTTTAAATGTTGTATTGTATAATAGAATTTTTACATTATCATATTTTCTAAGTATCAAATATGCTTTTCTAGCCATTTTTACCAGTGCACCCACCACCATATTTTACTTTTTTCTTTCAATAATGGTTACAAAAAGCACCTGGCCAGCTCAGTGTTAGCTTTTGGGACCCTTTCTCTCTCTTAGACGTTAGATCTGACAGTGAACAATGAGTCTTGATTGTGTGCCTCTGACTTTACAAATCAGAGGAATGCACAAAAGCATTATAGCGTAGTTTATATAAAATGAAATGTATATACAGTGGTCCCTCGTTTATTGTGGGGGTTACGTTCCAAAAATAGAAGTAGTGATCTTCATTTTCAGTTGATAACCTGCCTGGTTATGATGTTTAGTGTCTTCTGTACATGTAATTGGGTGATTCTCGTGAAATCTGTTTTTTGATGTGTTTTTTAGGGTTTTATATTACTAAAGCAAATCACACAAAAATAAAAATAACACGGTTATAAACATCTCTCTCTGGGGTATTCTGGACGTATTATTATATGCGTATAGTATTTTTTATTTAAACATTTTAGGGTCAATTTATCATTACCGAAACAGGTTCTCAACCAAAATGTGGTGGTTTCAGAAGTAAACATTTTTTATCAAAAATATATAAAAGAAAATTTTTCAATTCATGCTATACTATGATACGTTGTGATAATAACAGCATATACTTTATTAGTAATAAACGTAAAATAACTTTGAGGCTCAGGATGCAAGTAGGCAAAGCTACAAGAAAGTATAAAATATATTAATAAAACATCAGTTTTTTGGTTGGGCATTTTGAATTTTTTCCTGTGAAATTGGAAATTTTAAACATCTCATTAGTGTATATTCATAAAAAATTGTAACAATAATGTTTTGAAAAAGCCAAGTAAAACTGAATCCAAAATTGAGATCGATCAATACAAGGGATAAAATCGTGATTATATGTTTTCCCCAGACCGCCCAGCCCTAATGTGAAACAACCAGTCTTCACTCTAAAATTGTATTGAATGTCTACTTTATATTTAATTAAAGTCAGCATTTCTTTGTTCAGTACATTAACTGTAAAGAGCAGTGGACTGTGGAACTGCATTGAGCTCATTGGCAGTCTAATCACACTGGGAAACATATCATGCATTTTAATTGATTTACTTTAGAAATAGAAATAAATCTTCTTTTGAGATGTAGTTGTAGATTTGTGTGCGTATTGACAGTGCTCTTTTCACCTTATCTGTTTAGCCTTGTCTCACTTCTGTTATGCATAGTTTACATTCACAGTAGCTGGTGTGTGCTAAGCTGATATATTCCATCTCCAGAGGGCAATAGAGACTCACCTTTGTGTTTTGCTGATGCGGTCTCGGTGTGGTGGAGGCTGTTAATGCCGCCTCATCTCATCTATCGGCTTATGACCTTCAGATGGTGAAAAAACCACCTCTAAATACACCTGCCCTTGGCTCCTGCAGTGCACTGTGACGCAGCCAAATGGGCAGTATTTATCACTGTAGGTCTGAAAGCAAACTGCGTGTGGATGTGGCAGAGGGTCAGAGGGATTTGGTTTGATGGATTTAATAGTAGATTTGCAAGCAGCTGGCGAGCGTTGTTACTCTCAGTCATTAATCATTTTGAGTTTAAAGGTGCACTATGTAACTTTTTCTTTATGTCAAACCTTATGTCAAATATTAAAGGAGGGACTATACTCGATTTTTATACAACCAAATAACTTAAAACAATTTCCCCCTAACACTAATATCTTGTTAGTGTATCTATCCTGGTGGAAATTAGACCGGAATGTGCCGTCTAAGTCTAATAATGTCTCGTTTGTGTCTGTTTTTGTTTTGAGCCTTGTGGCTAACTGTTGTTAGCATACAGACTTACCTCGTTGATAACAGCTGTGAAAAAACCTTAAAACTCATCTTGATGAACATTTCTGCAGCTCAGAATGCATTAGCTAAGTGAGCAAATCATGTAGACTGAAGGAAGAAGTTTAAAATTAATTATTTCTGTTTGTTTACATTTTAAGAATGCAAACATCAGGTACAGTCCCTTTAAAGAATAAAATATGTGTTGTTTCTTTTCATTTGTAAGTTTAACAGCAATGATTACCGATACACATGTTTATGCTTTACTTCATGGACTACAAAACAGTTAAATAAAAAACTCAGAAGGTTTGAAGCCAACTGATGCATCAGGCGAGGCCTACATGGCCACAAAAAAGGGCCAGCTCTTGTTTGGTTTTGTTTGTTTCCATTGAAAATATGTTCCTTTAGCTATATTTTACCTTATGCATAGCACTCACAATGTTCAAAACTGTAGTTTTAAATATACATTACTACTGAATTGTGTAATTGACTTTCACCTCAAGAAAATTACAGAGTGCACCTTTAATTTATCTGTCTTAGTAAATAGTAAATAATGCAGTACTTTGAACAATGGTGGTTTCAGTATTGATTTAAATAACTTTGATTATTTTCTTTTTTCATAATTGAGCAGCCTTATAAAGTCTAGTCTGATCCCTCTTATATGCCAATGTATTTGTATTCTATATTTTCATAGTTAAATTATTTAATGTAGACTAATAATCTGTCAAGTATGGTGTTGGGTTTGGCACACAGCCTGCTGCAGCAATCCTATTAAAAATGCATTGTTTTTGTTGGAGAGACAGACAGAATAAATATGCGCGCACAGAGTAATCCTCGTTAATTTTCTCAACAGAAGCGACGATTAGACTTCTGCTTTAGTCCCAACAACACAAGACCAATTATTTCAATCGTAAAGACATTAAAAAATCAAGCTCATTAAAATAAACCGTCTTTCAACCACAAAACAACAATTTTAGCTGCGTCTTAAATAAATGTTTTTGTTGATAATTGATTGTATTGGATTTTCTTTTTTTCCAATTTGCAGGATTGAAGCGCAAATTGGTGTTTTTCTGATGTGATGTTTCTGGATGTGTGGTCACTGAACAAGCATTACAAGTCAGCGGGTTGCTAGTGGAATAATTGGCTTTGTGCTTCATGGGGTCTTCTTCTTGTCTGCTCTTTCAATCAAACAATGCCTCTACGTTGACAGCAATCTGGCGGTGGGCTAGATCAGAAAAAGGCAAGTAATTTAAGATGTTTTTTCTTTCTCTTTTCCACCCACATTGCCCGCATGCCTCAGATTGTCTTCCAAGAATCCGATGGGTATCTGTAAATAGCAAGCCTGGAGGTATCATTGCTCCTTTGAACCTCCTCTAATGTCGCTTCATTGTTAAATATAGTAGAAAACAATGAGTGATGCTAAATAAAGATTAGAAGGCATGTCGTCTTCCTGTAATAACAAAACAGTAAATATGTGTTTTTTATTCTAAGGCAGAACAAAACAATGTGTTTCAATAGGAAAGTGTTAGAGTAAGTCATTTGCATGCTAAAGCTGTGCAAGCTTCCTCTTGTGTCTATAGAGTGGAGAAGATGAAAGATTTGCTAGACGTAGCTAATTCAGTGTGGACAAAGCTTTCCATCATTGCGTTGGAGCTCTAATGTATGCATTATTTACATTTGCTACAGTCACTGCAATTAAACGTACATGAGACTGTCACAGTGAAAAATCCAAGAATGAAAATGAGGACAAACAAAGAAAGGTGTTTAAGTTTAAGATTTTACTATCAACAACTTAAAAAAGAACTAGGTTGTGTAAATTTTAATAAAGAAACGTGTTATTATAATCATTACTGTTCTCTTTATTGACTCGAAAATAATGTATTTTTTGTCAGTCTACTCCTGGGCTGCCATAGAGAAGAGCAGCAAATACACAACATGAAATAAAAATGATTATACTTTTGATTAATCGATATCGAGTTGTTTAGAATGTTTGAGTTTAGAATGTATGGGTAACTTGAATATTGCGAAGTTCTTAATGAGGTAACAAGTTCATGATTGCTTGAAATTTAAATCATTTTTGAGTAGGTTTTAACTGTAGCAGATAAAACAGGAAAAAACTGTCACTTTAATTCAAATAAGAATAAAACTTGCTTGTTCTAATCGTAGCATAAGAAAGTCAAAATATGTCTAAGCAAATTTACATTTCATTTAATTAGGTACTTTTTTATATTAGCTTGTTCAAATCTGTATTTTCATTGTGCAACACATTTAAGAACATTCAAACGGTGTAGTGTTTACATGACAAAACCAATAAATAAACACAGTTTTCATTGCTCATCATTGATTTTGTTCAGTCTGAGGTTTTCTCTGTGCTGGCATGTTTTGAAACCTAAATAAAACCAGTTACTTTTTCGATTTGCTGCGATTAATCGATTAGTTAATCGATATATAAACCAAAGTACGCTCTTTGAGTAGCATACTTTGGGTTTGCTCCATGCCTTTGAACACAGAGGACCCATTTCCGTCTAGTTCTAGGCCTGGTCAGGATTACTTTGGCTGAAGATTGTTCCAATTGTTAATGTTTACGCTGGGGGAAGTGGCACTGCCTTAAGGTAGCCCACCCGCAAAATCAGCCCACTGTGCAAGTCCACACAGAAAGGCTTTGTCTGGGAGATCACAGAGCCTACTTGTACGGTTTTACCATATTTCATTCCATTGATACGAGTTTGCAAAAGTATTTAGTGATAACTAATAATACTCTTGATGTACCTGGTGCTTCTTTGTCTTGTTCCTGCTGGTCTCTGGTGTTACACAAAAAAGTTCATTGATTCGTTCTGCTGTTGTGGTTTTTAAACTGTAGCCAGGCTCTGAATGAGTCCTCTTTGCCATAATAGTCAGCCGGGGGGTACTGTTGGTGGGATTTGCATGTCTCTAATGGTATTCTTAGCTGTTGAAAATGCTACAATTAAGCACAGATGAGTACTAGTCTTCTTAAGTCCCATTGTCTAACATTATTGGCCAGATTTATCAAGCATTGCTCATGTGCAAAACAGGTTAGGGGGAGTAAAACCTTGGCAGAGATGACATTTTTCTCTCACACACACATTAAAGATGGATAATTTGAGATGGTTCATATCTGTTTTGTTTAGTATGTTATATGTGCATCTTCCAATATTAAAGTTTGTGTAAAATGCTCATAAATACCACATGATTTATTTTTTTTTTGCACCTGCAATTTAGCACCCGGATGATAAATCAGGCCCTATGTATGGAGCACAAAACCCATGTTGTACCACTGTGCTTTGCACACCACTGTGGGCAAAGCGGGGCGGGAAAATCAAGTCAGAAACAAAGCGGAAGACGAGAATGTTGAGGTGTGATGCGATTCAGAACGGGACAAGAGACGTATGAAGTGATGAACTGCACTGCTCCTAATTATAGTGCGAGAGCTGCGCTGAGAGAACAGAACAAACCCGGGGTTCTGTGGGGCGTTATGTAGCTGGAATAGATTCTGTTAATTTTGGGAGGAAATGCAGGCCAGAAGTTTGTTTGTTGCAGGTGGAGGAGGAACAGAATGAACACAGGAAAGAAGAGACGTGCAACTGTAGAGACACTCGTGCACATTATGTGCATGATTGTGGAGCACGTATCGAATGACGTGTTTTTTTGAACAATATTTTATTCATTTTAGCAATATACAGCATTCATTTACAGAATTATAGTGCTTAATGCAAACCCTTCCCACCCACATACTGTACCTCTCCCGAATGACATATGTGTTAATTAAAAACATTAATTTTCCATTTCCCCTTCTGTTTATATGACAAATCACACCCTGCTTATAGTTGACGTAACTGTAAAAGCGAGTAAATCCAAATGTTAAAATTTGTCATACTTGAAGGGGATAACATTGGATAGGTATAGAGGTAAAGGAATTGATGGCTGCAAAGTAAATTACACAAGGGTACTAATGCTGCAGAAATGCTCAAAAAATGTATGTATTTATTGTAGATTTATGAACTTTAAATCAAAATAGATTATTCTTTAGAAGGGAATAAATAGTATCTCACAGATAGAACTTATCTTAGAGAATAATTAAAGACTCAAAAGGTTTTTTGTTTACCCCTTAAAATGAGCATGTGATTTTGTTTTGTGTATGTGCTTAATAAAGTCACTTCAATTGTACATTTACATATTTAAATTAACCTAAGAAATACATTATTACTGTGTAAAACAGAAACCATTCCAGTCATGTCCTTTGTCTTTCCTTCGCTTTTACTCAGAAAGACCTCAGCCTCTGCAGTCGCTGGAGGCAAAGACGTCTGCTGTTCTATCTGCGTCTGCTGCTCCCAGAATCAGCCTGGTCTAGCATTTTAATACATCAGTTAAACTCACATGCACTCGCAGACAGGGGGCTGCTGGGGGCTTCATTCAGTGGCCCTTCAGTGCATCCCTTAAGTGGCCAAATCAACCCATTTGTCCAGTGTCTGAGGACTGCTTATGTTAGATGAACAGAGCCAGTGGTGAAGCAGCTGGATTTGCATTGAGTCTGCCTGAGGCGTTGGTTTTACCCACAAAATAATCAACCACTGTAATGACTTTTTTTACCTACTGAGTTTTTATTTTCTTAGAATGGGTTCAGCAATGCCATAAGACACGCAGTCAGCCACATTGTCTATAATTAAAGGTACAGTCAATGTGTTGCCAAAATACAATTGAACTAAAGCACTGTTTGTTTGTTTTTTACTCTAAGGTTCTTGTTGAACTTAAAACATGATAAAAAACATTGTCTTCATTCTGTGCATGCTTGCATCTCCTTAAAATCGACAGCCTCCTCCTGTTGTTTCTCTTGCTTCTTTAGTTCCGTATTTCACAGTATGGCATGAAACGGATTAGGGACGACCTGATTCCGCTTTTCTATTTTTATGCCGATTCTGATACTGTGGCTTCTGCGATACCTGATAGATCGACCAATACCACTGTAGAGACTGGGTATTTTTTCTTTTCTTCTAGAAGCTTAGATACCTTTAATTTGTAGCTGTAATTATTTTGCAGACGACTTAACGACTTTATATGAATACTTTTCAAACATAATGCGAGTTCTGGGTAATTTCAGTCAGTTGTCATTGTTGTCCAATTAAAGCACAAACTGAAATGATATCATGGAATTGATACCTTTTTTTTTTTTTTTTTTCATCATTTCTACGCTTAATCCCTTAGGGTCGCCGGGACTACTTTGGCCTTAGGCGGGAACACCCTTGACAGTGGCCAACCTTAGACAGACAACCATTCACCTACTCACAGAAATTTACATTGTGCCATTAACTAAACATACATGTTTCTGAGGTGGGAGAAACCCGGCCTTACCCGCCGAACCCACGACACGGGGCAGAACATCCAAACTCCACCAGAGAGATCGTGAGATGTTGATAGCGACGGGAGTCGAACCACGACCTCCCTATGGGAAGCCCAAGCTCTAACCACTTGGCTACCGTGCCCCCGGAAATTGATACCTTCTACAGCCAATCTCAAGATCTGCCACCGATATCTGATCCCCAGTATTGAACATATCATAATGCATATACAGTAATGTCATTAAGAATGTCCCACTGCGTACTTGTATTACGAGTCACTATCCTCTTGTAGTTCTTTAAACTTTATTATTATTATTAGGAATTTCGGCCGGCTTTCACGTCGCATTTTGTGATTGATTTTTATCTTACAACCTTTTTGTGTTGTTTGGGTGTGAGCGGTGCTATTACTTTTGTATTTTTGCTTTTGTACTGTAACATTGCTCATCTGTGATTTTTCCTATCAACTTATTGGGAAAACTATTTCGGCAGTCTATATAGCAGCATCTTTTTTGCGCTTTGTGTAGCTCTATCAGTTGTTACTCGTGTATCTCTGTTAGTTTTGCAGTATTTGCAATACCAAGTACTCTTTACTTTTTCCATTGACTTAATAGAAATGTTTTGCTTCCACAAGTTCTTTGGAGATTTCATTTTCAGCTTTTTATATTCTGCTGAATGACGGGTGACTCCTGGCTTACTTTTGGTTACTTCTACTCCTTGTATTATTTGCAGTAATGTCTTTTGTAGTACTTTTAGACTTCTCCTCACGTTGATTTCTTGGTCTTCTTCTTTTTTTTGCAGCTTTGTATTTATGCAGCCTTCAGTTGCAGTTTTACTTGCACACTTGTATTTCTTGTACCTTTGCAGATTTGCCAGTACTTTGTAGTACTTTTAGACTTTCCATTCATTTCTAAGAGGAATATTTTAGCAGTTGTGTTTTTAGAGTCTTTGCTCTTTTGCAGCCATGTTTTCGCAGCTTTGTATTTATTCGCAGCTATGAGTCCGCGTCTTTGCTTGCAGTACTTTGTCTCTCTACTTTTGCAGTATTTGTAGTACTTTGTCTACTTGTACTTGTTCCATGACTTTAATAGAAAATGTTTTTGCTTTCACAAGTGCCATTTTTTTGTGAATTTAAATTTTTCTGCCTTTTTAATGTTCTGTGTGACGGGGCGACTCCTCGCATTACTTTTGGTACTTCTACACACACAATAGTATTTTGCAGTACTTTGTACTTTGTAGTACTTTTAGACTTTCCATCATTTAAATAGAACTTTTCATAGCTGAACATTTGCAGGTTTTTAACTTTCTTTTACATGTTTCTACATTTGTTTAGTTTGTGAAGTTGTGTTATTCGTCCTATCACTTGCACTACATGTAATTTTGAAGTACTTTGGAATACTCAGAAATACTAGTACTAGTAGTACTTTCATGTCCACTCCCAATTAATACGATTTTTGGTTTTCCTTTGTGCAGGTTTATGCCTCTTCCTGAAGCTTCTGGTTTTGTACTTTTTATTTCACCACACAGTCACTCAAGTCAGACTCCAAGACTGAGGCAGTAAAAGTACTGCAGCAGAAATACAGGAAACCGTTTTTTGGGATTTTCAAAATAAAAGCACTGTAAACAACATTTTTTGGGATTTCAAAATAAAAGCACTGTAAAACAACGCTTTGGAATTTTCACAATAAAAGCACTGTAAAACAAAGTTTTTGGGATTTTCAAAATAAAAGCACTGGTAAAACAACGCTTTTGGGATTTTCACCATAAAAGCACTGTAAAACAACGTTTTTGGACTTTTCACAATAAAAGCACTATAAAACAACGTTTTTGGACTTTTCACAATAAAAAGCACTGTAAAACAACGTTTTTGGGATTTTCACAATAAAAGCACTGTAAAACAACGTTTTGGACTTTTCACAATAAAAGCACTGTAAAGCAACGTTTTGGGGATTTTCAAAAATAAAAGCACAGTAAAACTACGTTTTTGGACTTTTCACAATAAAAGCACTGTAAAACCCACGTTTTTGAAAATTTCACAATAAAAGCACTGTAAAACAAAACAAAAACCTTATTGCATCTCTAGTTTCAGATGTGTTATATATTTGTAACTTTTGTAGTTTTTGTAAAAATTAAAGCTCAATATAGAACTTTTACTATTAATTATAATGAATATTCTGGCAGTTGTATTTTTTTTTTTTCTTTGTACTTTTCAGCAATTTCTTGCAGCTTTGTTTTTCATTGCAGCTGTATCAGTTTTTGGTTTTATTTTGCAGTACTTGTATTTCTTGTACTTTTGCAGTATTATTTAATTTTTACAGTCAAATATCAGTTTATTCTGAATGATTGTTGCTGATACTTTTTTAATGTACTGTTTCGTTTCTTTTTGTTTTGAGTCTTAGGCGATTTTTCACTTTCTGCTTGTTGTAGCGAGTTTGCATCAACCCCTTCGCATCAAAAGCAGTCACTCGCAATGGCTTCAGCCATTGCATAAGTATCTAGTTTAGCTTTCTATTGTGATAGGATTATGCTTTTGATTTTTCACCCCCAGAAAGTTACACAGTGTCACTACAATACAAGAGAAATTAGTCAGAATTGTTTCAAGACAAGTGTGAGACCAATTTTGACAGAAATATGTAACACACTATGAATTATTTATAGGTAATTTTCCAACCAAAAATGTTCTATCATTTAGCAATTACATCCAAGGATTGCAACTAACAGTTAGTTTGTTGTATTTACTGGCTAGTTAGGGCTGGGGAACATGACAAAAACAATCAAAACATAATCTCATTCCTGTGACAATCTGCTATTTTGTTCAAATTGCCAAATTGTGATTCACAAATTTTCTCCAGAATTCAGCTTTACAAAGACAAATTTTCTCATCGTCACCACCTTTTTGTCAGCCCCAGGAATTGTCTTTGTAAGTAACATTTGGACCAACCATTTACCCAATATCTAACAGCTGTGAAAAAAGCTTAAAACACTTAAAACGAATGCATAAGTGAGCATATAATGTGGACTGATGTAGGAAGTTTAAACTTGATCATTTCTGTTTGTTTACAATTTTATGGAAGAAAAAATTGTGTACAGGGTCTTTTAAACAAATAAAGAAATAGCTAATTATTTTTTATATTATACAGTAGAGTCCCTTCAAGGTAAGCTAGGAAAAAGTGAATAATTACGATATGATTGATGCTTTTCATTACAGACAGTTTTGAATCGATATGACTGACATGCAGAGACATTATTAAACTTTCGCATAATGTACTGAAGCAATTATTAACATCCACGCTCACATTTATCAAACACCCAAAAGGTCCAAGTCATATGAAGCAAATGAGAGAAATTTTAATTTTAGTCTCTGCCCTGACCAACGCCTCTTTGCTGCCTGTTTTCATAATGCTTCCATCTCATGCAAATGCGCAGCTCTGCCAATGTTGATTACCTGGCTGTCTTCTTCTTCTCCCTCTGACCTTCCAGTCTTCGTGTCATGACTCTATTCGCCCCTTTAAGCCGCCTGTCAAACATCGAACCACTCTCTCTCTCCCTCATCTGTTTGTGAGAATGAGCTGCATACCAAACAGGCCATCGTCGTCATTAATCCTGGACAAGTTTTCTGTGCAATGCGGCGAAAAGATGATGGACGTTTCAATGCCGTGTGGCAGTTTACAGATGAGAAGCGGTTATTTGGATTAGCGGACATGTTTATAGTTTTAATACTGACTTGTGGCATATTATTGACTGTTTGTGGATACAAAGAGGGAGGCTGTAGGTCTGCAGGTGGCCAGCAGGGGTAGCAGTGAGGATTCAAATGGATCTGCTCAAAGAGGAGGGTTTATGTGAGCTTTTGTACAGACAGTGATTTTGTGAGCGCTGTTTTATTTAATGTCAGCTTGTGTCTAGACTTTTGCTTTTGATTAAATCCAGCCATGACAAATGCAGTTATCTATTGTTATAGGCAGTACATTTTCTTTGAAGTCTTATTAATGTATTAAAGGAGACATATTGTGCTCTTTTTCATGTACTTTATATTGTGCTATTTGCAGTTTGTTTTCTTCCATGTAAAACACAATATTTATCTGAAACAGCTTAGTGAGAGAAACAGCTCTATTGACTTCCTGCTCAAAACTATAGTGATATTTCACTGTAGTAACACAATCTACTGCTTGCATGTTTTTTATGTTTTTATGTTTGAAATAAGACTATGTGATACATAGGTTGTCCTCTACTTCAGTTTAACAACCATCAGTGAGACTGACACAAGCAGCTTTAGTTCATAAGTAACGTATTTTTTTATAATGAATATAAGGTCTTTGCTTTTTATTTCTTTATATTAAGTAGCATGATCAATATATTGTGGCACCACAAAGTTGTTGCATCTACCTGTGTTCGGTCTTTTATAATGTAATGCTTATTAAGGATAATGTACAATTGCATTAAGTACAATGGAGAGATGCTTGTACCAGATTTTAGCTTTACAGCTAATTTCCATCTGTAGTCCTGGACAGAGGAGGCACACTGGACATGTTTCAGTTAATAACCATTTATTTCTGATGTATTCATTTTATGAAGGTGTTTATGCAAACAAAAAGTGTTATTAAATTACAATGTAAGTAAAAAAAAAATCCAAAATTTCTGATCAGCAATATCCAATCTATTTATTTCAAACTTTATTTAGTTTGTCTAAGAATTCTCAATCTAGAACAGAATAATAGTTTCACAAATTTTTTCCCTGTTTTTGAGTTGGACAGACAGCAGGCACATCAAGTCATATATTTCAATCAAACACACAAAGGCAAATCATGCAAATAATTCTACTTTCTGATTCTTTAAATTTGGCAATGGGGATTACTTTTCTGTCTTTTTAGCATAAACTTGTAAAACATTTTATCAAATTAATTTGCAATTTAACAGAACTTAAACCAGGCGATGCCTCATATCAGTTTTCTGACTTACTGGTTGAAAATCAAGAGAATAGACAACTAAAAAAGAAAATCACAGACTAATATGCTACTAAACTTTTAATTGTTTCCCAAACTACAAGTGCATAAATGTTCCATATTGTTATTATAAACTTACATTGTCTCTTTGCATTCCACTCTTTCTCAAAAACCTCCCCAGAAGACTTTAATGCAACCTTTCCCACACACTAGACTAGACAAACATTGTTTTTTTGTTTGTTCCGCCTAAATCGAGTTACATCTACCTCACCTCCAGGGTCTGTACTTCATTTTACTCCTGAGTGTCCTCGGAAGCAAATCAGGAAATAAAAGACGTTGAATCATGCTTTCTCACATTCATTTGGGTAAAACAGAGGTGACAGGCTATTCTAGTCATCTCTCCGAATAGAGGCTGGCGTCACCTTCGAGCGGTCTAGAAGCAGTTTAAACTGGGCTCTGATTTGGTAATGAAACTTCAGGCCAGTTTCCTGTGTAGGCGGACTTCTGTTTTCCCACTGGGAGATGATGATGAGATGATACAGCTAAATCACTCTGTATGTGGGCTGCAGAAAAAACACAAGGTTTGAGGGCTCTGATAAAAATTCAATATACATCTGAACAGGTATCATGTACAGGAATTCATTTTGTAACAACTCTTTGTTATGCAGCCAAATCTTGAAAATTTCAAGTCTTTTAATTACATTTTGCATTGCTCTATAACATTGCAGCGTCTCATAAAATATCACAATTTGGGCGATATTGACAAATAAAGAATGTCTTGATAATTTAGGGCATCTCAATAACGACATTTGGACAATATTCTGTCAGTCCAACATAAACAAATCTAAATCCTGTCTTCATATTTGTTACCATACGAGAAAAATGAAAAGTTATATGTCATTAAGTTTAAAATTGGAAATGGAAAATCGATCGATCAGTTTGCTCACGCAGTCACTGACTTACACACAAACTCTAATACACACAATAATACAATAAAAGCCACGATGTTTGAAGAAAAGTGTGAACTTGTGCAAGACTTGACTGAATGTGCATTATTATGTTGCGTTAACAACTTATGGGTTAACAACTAAATATGATTGTTTACTTTTCAAATGTTGATAAAAATACAAGTTCTGACTCACAAACAGCAGTGGCTATGTTTTAAACATAATTTATTGTGGTTTATTTTATGTCTTAAGGTAAAAAAAAAAAGTTATTAAATCGAACAAATCTGAAAATCATGGCTGCAATATCGAAAACTGAATCGAATCGTGACTTAAGTGAAACGTCCCGTCCCTAGTTCATTGACATAATGTTTTATCATGCATGGTTTGAGCATGTTTTACTTTCTTAATTTAAGATTTGCCACTAGAATAAGTCATTTTAATCCCCTTGTATTCCTTGTTTTCTAATTTAAGATTTCCATTTTTATTATTTGCTACTTCAGGTTAATTCTGTCCTTTGCAGAGCCTCTACAGTCTGTGTTAATGTCACTGTTCCACAATGCTTTTGTTCAATCAGTTTAAAACTGTACACATTGGCAAACAATCTGTGTCTTCTGCCTCAAAGCTGTTAAAAATCAGCCGTATTCATATCACAATATATAAGTTTCAACTTTTCCTGATGTATATCCAGTATATGATACAGATACAGAGATTATGGATCAACTCACTAAGCGTTCCTCTTGACAGTTGTAAAAACATAGTGTCTGCCTTATCTGGAAAATTGAAGCCAAAACAATATTGCACATGCGTAATTTGCAGTCCTAGTTCTGGCTTAATCACATCACCATAATTACTATAATATCACATTATATTTCCCTGATGTAAAGCGCCACCTGTTTTCTATTCCCTTACAGTCAGAAACAGAGAGAAACCAAACGATTACTGAATTAAAGTTTGGTTTTTGCTTTGTTTGGTAAGGTATGGAGACTATTGCGTATTTTCCCATGATGCTGACTTTGTTCTGAAGCTGGAGACAGTCACAGGACTAATAATAACTTTCGAAATCTCCTGAGTGCTTTTAGTTCAGCGTGTTCTCCATTTGGACGTGCAGCTGACTTTTGCCTAAGCATGTTTCAACACTGTTAACACGTCGCCACACATGTAAGTTGTGTATTTTTGTCTGGTTAGAAGGTCAACTTAAATTGCTGTGTAACTTTATAGTTTATTGACGCCGATGTTGTGGACAACCACCCAGAACAGTCGTTTCCTGTCGACGGATTGGAGCAGAATATGATCGATTCTGACTTTGGGATTAGCACTAAACCGGCAACTGTGGAGGCATTATACAGGGGTGTCCACGCTTGTCCATCGAGGGGCAAAACTTAAGCCTCTCACACCAATGGCTATGACATAATGTAATGGCATGTTGATGAATCATTTACAAAGACATTGCAAACATTTGGAACTCAACTTTTTTTTCCTTTGTCATTTGTCTTCATCTAATGATTAATACCTCTTTCAGAATTGTAAGAAAAGCATGTCTTACAGCTCACATCTTAAAGAGTCACTTAATGACTCTTTGATACTTTAAAGGCTATGGAGCTCAACAGCGACTACCACATCTTGGTTCAACAACTATAGGCTCCAATGTTAAATCTCCATAGGGATTTTTAAGACCTACATTTTTTTAAGTTCTACGTGTTTGTTTGAAATCTGTTTCTGCAGCTTTATAAACTTTGAAGTAATAAAATTACAGATGTGCTTCTTTGTCTGAAAACAGCCGTGCTTTAGATCTGAGTTAGCACGTAGCTGGCTATCCCACAACATGTCTTTAAACTCTTAATATTTTCATGTTTATGTCACTTATGTCACTTTGCAATGGGGCAATTTACTTCCAGAACCATGGCGATCTTCCATTGTTGAGCTCCATACTTTTGGACAAAGAACCCATCCTTTGTGAGGATAATGAGTAGGATATAGCGCTGCAACAAATGATTATTTTGGTAATCTGCCAACTAATCGATTAGTTGGATGAATATACTTTCAATTAATCATTTAGTTGTTTACAATACAAAAGTGGGGTGCATGGTAGCCAAGTGGTTAGAGCTATGGCTTCCCAACAAGGAGGTCGTGGGTTAGACTCGTGAAGTTTGCATGTTCTCCCGTGTCACCATGGGTTTTCTCCGGGTACTCCGGTTTTCTCCCAAACAAAATGTAAAATATGTGCAGAGTTACATGAAGCACATTGAATTGGGTCGTTCTGTTCAATTATGTTTGATAATTCATTTAATTATTTTGCTAACCAATATGCTAAAGTATATGCCAAAAGAAATGTAATTGCTCCTTTCTTACTCCTTATTCACTGATCAATTTCGATGTTTCTTGTTATGTCTGACGCTGAAGCAAATCCTGGGCATTGATAAGAAAATAAACTTCATATAGGTGTCTTTTCGGATGTACCCTAAGTTTCTTTGTGAGCCCCACTTTTTACAGTTTTCTAGAATAACACATAACCCTCTTTTCAGCCAAAATAAGACCTTGTTAGTGGCATTTTAAGTGTTTTCTGCATGGGCCTCCACTGCTCCACCTCTCGATGCAGCCCTGACACTTCCCTCTATTGATATCAGTTTGATTTATGGATTTGTGCTGGCGGGCCATCCTCGTTCGGTGGATGTGGGCATGATTTATCCCTGTCTAATGCTGCAGGGAAGTCTGAGATGAGGGAGCAGGATCTGTTCGGTGCTAAACTTTACCTCCCAGTCAGAGCATTTTATGTTTGTCTATGAATATTCGCCAGGTTGCTTTTAAAGTAACTCCTTGGATGTAAACATTTTTGATCGCCGCATGTGTTATCGCTTCAGATCCTTGCAAACATGTTTCAGAGGCAAGAGACACAAAGATGTTCAATGTTTTATCAACTAAATTGAACTGATCTCATGCAGTGTAAACATTTTTGATTGTCCCATGTGTTTTTATCACTTCAGAACAATTGCTAACATGTTTCAAAAGCAAGAGGCACAAAGGGAACCAATGTAGATTATCAACTAAAATGAAGGGATTAAGCTTAAAAGGTGTACATTTGTCAGGGATGCCCAAACTTTTTGTGTGTGGCAACTATTTTTGCCTCTAAACATTTTACTTGCAATAATAGAGTGATTAATTGTATTTTGTGGACATGTTTTAGCAAAATAAAACTGTTTTGATGTACTTTGACAATCTTTTTAACTTAAAATGCAATCAGACAGACATTCTCAACAATCTCAGCACCTCTTGTGGGTCAAATAAAATCTCTTGGTTTGTCAAGCTTGGGCACCACTGGTCTAGAGTCACAAACTTTGCAGCTCAATTTTTTGACGCAGACACTCAGCATTGTGCGTTAAAGTGTCTTGCCCAAGGACACAATGACTATCTACTCCTGTCATCCCACTGTGGACCTGGTGTTCCAGCGGTCTCCCATCCAAGTACTAACCAGTACCAGGCCCTAACTTGCTTAGCTTCTTAGATCTGACAGGATCAGCTTTGACAAGAAGGTATGGCTACAATATCAGTACTGAGAATCAATCTCACAATATTGCTTAAGCTCCACGGCTTAGAGTTTAGGATTGACCATCAAAAACTTTGAAACTGAGCAGATACCAAAGGTGGTGGAGAGTTTCTGGAGATACCTGCTTCTAACTGTAAGCTTTTCAATTCACTTTATTTTTTGTAATTTTGACCATCCTATTTGCTTAAATCTTAGGCTAGTTGACAATTTTCAAGATGAGACAACACAATTCCAAAGGGGAACTACTGTATGTGCTTACTCTTCTTCACATTCTGACTTTGACACAAACGATTATAAGACAGTAGCACTCGATTGGAAGCCTGTGTTCTTGTGAATTTTAGCAACAACAAAGCTAACATGTACTTTTCCCTTTCTTCTCCGTATTTTTAATTGAGGCCAGGGGTGAAAAGAGATTATTCCTGCTGCTTGCCCTGGAACTGTGTGGCCTTTACTGTGACTGGTCCATTAAATGAACTTTATTGATTGTATATACTGTTTTCTAATTAACAGAGAATTACTGAAGAGACACTTGCTGCGAGCTCGAATGTGTTTATATTTCCATAGTGTAAATGTTCAGCTTTAGACTGCAAATGCACTAATATTAAAACCTCCTGTTGGTTTTGTTCAGGGTGAATTCAAAATCTGCCAAAGAGCTAAGGTTTATGACATTAGTGAGCAGCTTTCCCAAAATAACTACTTCTACAACTAATACAAATACTACTTCAAGTCTAAGCACATAAATACATAGTTGTGTGACAAATGCCAATTGGTTTTCACACCTCAACAAAACTTGTTACATGTTTTCTTAGAGACAGCTGCCTAATGGACACTTAGCTATTTTAACCCACTAGAGATACATCTCTAACTCAGGGATTTTCAACTTTATTTTTTAGCGAGCCTTAGATTATGGGCCTATAAGCACAATTTGGGGCTTTTTAAAACATCATTGGATAGTTTAGCATTGTAAAATAACATTTTGTTTTTGTGGAAAAATTAAATACATAAACATTTATCTGCATTGCCGTTTGCCGACTGAACCAAAAATAAATGTGGGCAAAACTAGACGCTAAGATTAACCCAGACATAAACTAGAAACGAGGTCTCAAGCAAAATTAAGCAAAGGCACCAGGTCTAAAGTAGCAAAATAGTAAATAAAAAAATATAGTTTTGAATGGAAGTAGAATTGACAGAAATTAATGTCTCGATATTTTTTGGCATTAATTGATCATGATATTCAATGTTTTATCAAACCACCAGAAATGTGTTGAAACAACATGAATTGAAATGTTTCTGTTTACATCAATAGGTTGCTTTCAAGTATAATTTGATAATGTTGCAGTTTTTTTCCAATGAATTAAACTGTAAATTCAATTTATTTCTGAGTGAGGTTTATTAGTGACTAGACCCATTATATTGTGTATTAAAACTAATTTTAGCTGCTTTATCACATCTGTATACAGTATTATTGACCTATATGCTAAGTTTGCACAATTAATCACAAAGTTAAAAGATTTTATTTATTTTAATTGCCTTTTTTGTAGCTGTAGAGGGATTTTTGTTCAACGTATTGTCCGCCCTACAGCACATACGTTATGCAGAGAAAGCTCATCTCCATCTGTGTACATGGGGAAACTTCTTTGAATTAAAGAACGAAACGGGATTACCACTAGCAGTTTCCATCAGGTATGGACCGGTCTGACGCTTGAGACGACGTTTTTTTTTTTCACTCACCTGAATTTAATTTCTAAGGATCGTAGGATCAAATTTCATTCACAAATGTTGATTTAGCAGCATAACGTTTGTTTTCACACAGTGATAAACTATCTACTCAACATCCACTTTTGTATATCTTGAAAACAACATTTACTATTCATCTTATTCTTCCCCACCGGCTTTTGTTGACATGGTACTTCCTGTTTAGCTCTGTTAAGCTAGCAAACTTGTTAGCATGTCTGTCTTGTGGGGCAATCACAAACTGATATAGCAACATTTAAAAAGAAAACAGAAACAGAATTCTACAGGCTAATCTTATTTAAACAGGAAATACACTGCCAAGAAAAGTGGGCGGGGCAGAATAAGGTAAATATATAATTTGATATACTGCCCATCTCTAGTTGCGGGCTTTATTTAACTGCTCTGACTTATGAATACTGTTTTTGTATCTGACCAATCGTGTCCGTTCGCTCATTGCGATCGTAGAAAGAGTAAAAAGCCCTGATCTCACTGTCTCACTGAGTGAATGTGTTTGTGAGTGGTGTTTGAAGAGTGAAGGAGCATTAGTCTGTGCTGTGTGGAGGAGATGGAGATGGGCTTTGCATCCGCTTACGCACATTATCACACGGAGCCTGCTGCTTCTTGGCTTCCCTTCACAAAGGCCGGCACACAGGGTCAGGAGAGTGGGAATGAGATGTGTACACTCGTCCACCCTCACACACTTCAGCCAGGCACATATCACACGTTCTGCCTGAAAAGGTGGACTATTTTTAAAAAGAAGTGTGATGTAAATATTAGGGCCGTAACCCACAAAAGAAACAAGGCTGCACGATTAATCACAATTGCAATTTGAATAGACAAAATGAGCAAATCGCATGTTCTGTAATTTCATCTACAAACAACATGTCTTATCTGAATCTGTATTCTTAGATCTGTGCAGACAGGCTTTAAAATATGTGTAACTTTTGTATTAGTTTGTTATCTCATAGGTATATTTCAATCCTGGCTCACAACAGATTGTAATGTGTATCTTCAGAATTTACACATTATCAATCTGGACAGACTGCCACTGAAAGCCTGTCGCAACTTTTTATTGGTCCAAATGAATTAATGTGGAAATAGCTGCAAAGTCAGGTTTTTTGGTTAAATCCAGTAAAAAAAAAAAAAAAAACTCATCAAAAATGCAAAAAAGTGCACATTTGTTAGGTAGCTAACTTTTTCTTGTAAATTGGTAAACTTTTGTTTTCTACTAAGTATATAGTAAATGCAGTACATTGTGCAAAAATTAGACCAATGATACTGTGTGAATTAAATATTGAAGAGTTTTAGTTCCAATCAGGAGCTAGCTTATTGGCAGAGCTTAGATGGTCCTCTTCAGTTTCACTTTGTTGTTTGTAAAAACAAGTTTATAGCCATAATTGCAACCCAAATGAATGCATGCCAATAGTAAGCATGTGTCAAGTATTTATGAGAGAAAGTATTTATGAGAGGAAGTAGTCCGGGTAGTAGTTTAAAACCTAAATTGATTTTGCTGTGAAAATCATCTACCCCACCTTTAAACTAGTTTATTATTTTGCAAAAACAGGCCAAAGTTTGTCCATTAGTCTCCTATCACAATGGTGTGTTGTGATTGTTCCGGCTCACCATGGTCTAGAGACCAGGGTCTAGTTTTGTGAAAGTTACAATTATCCGCAACGAATTCACTACTTTAGTGATTTGAGTGTTATATTTTGGACATTCATCATTCTGTGTGTTTCATAATATCTTTCCCTCTGTGGAGAACAGTTAATAGGTGACTACTTTGAAAGTGAGAGTTGAATTTTGTTAATAGCACATATTTGCTCGATTTATATATCTAACTCTATGTGTGATAATACCTCGAGTTTGTTGTGGACAGCAATACTGAGTTCTCACTCTATAGGGTGTATAGTTTCCCTTTCAACAAATTGCGCAATCCATGTAAAAATATTGCTGAATTTTTCCTACGTTACTCTCAGCCCATCTTAAGTGAACCTCGAAGATGCTCCACAACAGGGATAGGTTCCATGTGACTTTCTCAAACTTACCTTGCGGACATAACTACCTTCACCATCACAACATAGCATGAAAACTAGGCAAAAAAATAGATGATATTTGTATAATATTAATAGATAATTGAACTTGACGTTTCCTGATAAAAACAAAATCACCCTCAGTCCCTCTCACCAGAGTAACTTACGTTTATAAGACATTGATTCTCAATTATTGTGCATACTAGAAGGATAGACCTAACCTAACTAAAATGCAAGAATGCAGCATCATATACCTTAACTCCAAAAGCCGACTCGAGCAGTCGTGCTACCACGCATTTCTTTCGTAAGGATAGTTTGCTCGCGAGATAGCTCTTGAGAATGTAATTATGCTGGTTCTGCGCGAGGGTTAGAGTCTAATTATATTACGGGGATTAATGATCAATTCGTCTCTGTTAGACATACACACATGCAACGCTCTGCTCAAGACTGAACGTCGAAAGCTTTGTGTGATTCTGTAATATAATAAAATAGAATCTTTTTGTGGAGCACATATATCTAAGTTCCTAATAACAACATAAACGCAAACTCAAACAAATGGGGTGTTTGGGCAGTATGTGATGATTCTTATTTAGGTAGTATAACGACTCCGACCTACACTCTCACCTGGTAGCAACAGTTTTGTAAGAACAATCCTGCTATTAAAGTAGTTTAGCTTATGCTTGTCTCACACAAACAAAGAAAAACATGAAACAAATTGCTGTCTAAAACACTTTTATAGAGGATAGAGATAATCTAAGGATTTGCGCCTTATACATGGGAGCAAGTTTGATAGTCCTATGCAACTGTGTAATACTCTCACAAGACTCAAGACGTATATATATAGTAAAGATAGACTGGAGAGAGAGATTTGACATAGACAGACGCATATGGTAGCTCAATGTTGTGGATGGTCATAATTCTTGGATGACGATAAGTGAAAACATTTTCTCTTCTTAGAGATTAACTGCAATAAACAGCTAAGATAAAAAAGTGAAAAATACCTAAAACCACTTATACAAGTTGAGAAATAGACAAATTCAAGTAAAAAGCCTCACAGACCACCTCAAACAAGTCTATCTGAGTGAACAACTGTGGGTTTGTAAACACTGTCATGTAAAATAGTATGAGAACTCAGTAAACAATCGTGAACAGTATTAGTATGCACATTAGTTCAAGAGCAGGAATAAAGACAAAGGAGTAGACATATTTAGACTAAATACTCACACAATGACAATTTAATCAGAACACATATCACATATTATTCATCACAACAAGTTAGAACCATTTGAGAGCCTCCTCATCTCTCTCGTGGACATGCCTAGTGTGTAATTCTCTAAAAAGTATGTCTTAATGATCGAGAGATAATACCAGTGTTCTGTTCGAGTGATATGAGACAGAACTGAAAAAGTAACTAACTGATCACTATACTCTGTCATGTTTTTATGAGTCTCAGCTTAGCACAATGAATTGAGATCCTTTATATATAGCTGACGTATTATCAATTGTTTCTCTCTGTGTCTGCTTTGCTCACAAACTAGCTATGAAAAGCAATCAGATACATAAATCACAAAGAAATTTACATTTTTGTGAGAGTTAGTGGTGAAATATGGCCAAAGCTTTCCCATATTGGATCACATGTTGCATAACTTCTGTCATAAAATATTCAAACAGCACGACATATTTTATATAACGTTAAATAATGGGTCTCTCATGTTTGTATGGACATAAGTCTCTATATAAGAGTATATTGGTTGTTGAGAGAGCGCTGAGAGCTGATGAGAATAGACAACCTAATGATGTGTAGGCCCTATTTTGGGTGATTCTTATAAAGTGGATAAATCACCAATTCTTTTACTCTGACAATCAATTTAAAATATAGTTGGGATTTACGAACCCACATAGGCCTAGAAAAGAAAAGTGGCTCTGTATCTGCTAACTTCAGCGAGATAAATGTCGTGGTCTACGGTCTGTTTTGTCCATTATAGAGAGGAAATGTTGTTTTTAACTGATTGGTAACCTTAACAAAAACTATATTTTTTAAAAAAGCATTGTATCTGCATCCTCCTGATCTTTCGTGTAATCGCACTTTGTTCCGTGACAATGAAAAATTCCGCTGTGTGATAGCTGGTTGGTTGACTCACAAACAATCCTGAGTTTTTTCGCTCTTCTCCATATCTCGTCTGTTTCTTTTGATGATATACTATTATACCAGTATTATAGGAAACA
Organism: Mugilogobius chulae; assembly: GCA_038363315.1. Classification (NCBI taxonomy): domain Eukaryota; kingdom Metazoa; phylum Chordata; class Actinopteri; order Gobiiformes; family Gobiidae; genus Mugilogobius; species Mugilogobius chulae. Next base: position 24,892,000 of record CM076401.1, on the reverse strand, counting down.
CTTAAGAGGGAGGTAAAATGGCACACGCATTCAGAAACATTTTCACACTCAAGCACCAACTACGGAGCTGAGAATTATTATAACACGCCGTATTGCTGAGAATCGAACGAAGGTGTTCACATAACGAGCATCGTGTGTACGTTAATATTAATTCTTTTTAAACAGTTTCTCCACATGAGGCTTGGCAATTCTTGTAGTTTTTTTTTGTAGCGCAGAACACAATTTCGTATTTAGTAGTTTTTTTATTATATGAGCGATTAATACTCCTGAAGCACAAGAAACGGAATCTTCACAAATCATGTGATGGATAAGATAGTGTGTCGATGGGTCCCAGAGAGAGTGAGTGCACCACGACGAGAGGTCCTCTCTTACAGGAGGGACACAACCTGGAAATAATATCAGGTTATCATTTGGCAAAATCTTGGCATCTGTGTCATTTCATTATGCAAAGGTGTATGTATTTTGTGTCTCTTATATTAATTGTAGGTTCAGAGGATAGTTGAGAGAGCATATTTGTGAGTGTATATAACTTATCATCCTGATAATTTGTGTTACACCGCTCCATCAAGGAGACGTTATCAGTTAATAAGTCGAAGGCAATGAATGAGAGACGTGTGTAGCCTTACTTTACTCTAAGACAACTCTGAGAATATTTCTACTCTATCATAGTTTTAGAGTTAGAGTTTTCTTTGTATTTGTTCTCGATTTTTTTGTGTTATTTTTTATGAGATATATCTATTGTGCCTTCACTTATGTTGAGTTACATATACACTGAACATGAGGTTGTCTCAAACAACACTCAATGGCACAGCATCTTTAGTGTTTTTTCTAATTATGTAGTTGCGCGAAATCAAACCTATTTCACAGAAGCTCGCACTCTCAGCCAGAACAGACTTCTAGATTAATGAAATTCGTAACTCCTACTGTGAGCAACACACTCCTTGTGTAAATCACCGATTTATTTTGTACTTCCCTTCTTGTCAATCTTAGAAATGGTTTTTGTCTCAGAGTACTTTTGATTTAATACTCACTAGCTCCGCGTTTGTCGCACAATATATAAGTTTCTCTGAGATTATATATAACGTCCCTGTAAGTTCATGTCTTCTGGTGGTTCAAACTAATCGAGAGTGAGCGGAGCAACAGAAATAAACGTTATTGGACTAATATCCTGCTCTTTAACACATATTCATTCATTCACTCTCATTCATTTTCTACTCGCTTCACTGTCCCGGACAGCTATGGGTGTGGTGCGCAGGTGTACAGGAGCCCTATACAACCAGTCTGTAAGCTTATGCTCTCTAGCGCGCGGAAAACACCCTGAACAGCTCGAGCGCACCACAACTACACGATCGCAGAGTTAAGAGAATTACACACACGATTAAAAAACTCTCCAATATATTCTCTGATCGAGCAGGAGAAATGGAGTTGTGTCAATGTGATTTTTGGCGACATAGTAGGGGTCAACGAGAAACGAGTAGGTTCCACAAATTGTAGTCGTGGGCAAAGGCGCGAGGAGAAAGATCTGATGCTGTGCCGGGAAATATATCATCTCACGTGGCTCGTAAGCTCGGGGAGCAAATGCACAAACTCTACAGATGAATCGTCGACGATCTCGTTCTCGCACTCCTTTGGTACGATCACCCGGTGGGTGCGAAACTCTCAACGAATATACCTTCTTAATTGGAGAGAGACACAGCATAACCCTCTGCTACCCGCTGCGACCGTGTGGTTGTGAAGACATTAGTTATTCACTAGTGAACATGATATGAACTAGTAGACAATGTAAGGACAACCATTTAGTTGATGATTTGCTTACTTCTGGCACTGATGTTTGCGCAACAACGTGGCGTGGTAACAATGTAGGTCAAGCTGATGGATATGGTAAGGTATGGATGATGGTTCTAAGCTCCTCACGATGAAAAGTGTATGAACCTCAGTGCGCTTCTATCCCATATACCTCGTGCACCTTTCACGCACCTGAGCATGACCACGTTATTCTGACACAGCCCATGCCTTACAAGCTCCACGACGTCGCGCGCGCGCGCCGTTTGATGAGGCTCGCGATGGTTTACAATATAGAGTGACTCAGAATGTAGTTTCACACTTTGGTGACATGCAAACACCATCACTCTGAAAGAGAATACATCACACCAACTACAACTCAATTAGCGCGTGTATAGGTTTAACGTAATAAGGGTGTTAAGAGGAGCAGAATTGCAGTCTGTGAGTATTCAAATCACCAAAATTGCGTGGAGATTCAATAAAAACAACACTCGAATTCGATTCGAGAACGAGTCTACGTTGGTCTCACAAAATAAATGACTCGAAAGTAGGCATCGCAGATAGATAAGTAACAGGTTAAAAGCGCTTTACTGTACCGTAAATATGATTAGCTTAAGCTGTGCTGCTAGATGACATAGTTGTCCACAGCTCTTGACGGTAAAACTATATGTTATTTCTATAATCTTTACGTAATTAGGCTCTTTTATACACTCTCATAGTGTCTCGCATACAGCTTCGTATATCAGTGTGTATATGTGAACGTCTGGCAACTCCTGCTTGACGGGTCTTTGCTTTATATATCTAGGTGCTACAATGTGAGTATAGCGCACAGCATTTACAATCCCGTCATATTCATCTAAGAATATTCTGTTCTCTAAATACGTACGTGTAACAATCTAATGTGCAACAAAAGTGTGGATCTGTGGAAGCGCACTGTCTTTCGCTGGTTCTCCAGTAGCCATGCGTCTAATATATCAAAGACATGTCCGCCACTATCTTTTACAGAGCAATTCGGCTGCATTTTGGCTTTTTTCTCTACTATGCAATCTCATTCACTATAAGTTCTCAGTCGTGGTCCTTTGGGAGCTCGGCTTCTTGATACAATTCAGCCCGTGCGCAATCCAAATTACGTTGAGCCATAAAAGCTTGATGGGTACTCTCGGAGACGCCTTCAGTTGGAGTTTAATTACCTCATCAAGTAACGTAAATGAACTACTTGATAAGAGGGATGAAGTGAACTGAAATATGGCTGTCAGTATAAAATATCTCGTGCTTTAAACTTGTACTTTTATATCATACACAGATAGGTTGCCTAGCAGAGTTTGTATGTGAGAAAATGCGGACTATCTAGAGTGGTCACTATATCTACATATCTAAAGAGTTACCCCCAATTACTTGAAGTGATGAATGTTCGCTATTATATCGGTTTTACTCAGTCACAGCTACAGAGATACAACCTGATGTGTGCAGACAGTGCTCATCCATGCGGTCACACGTTTGCTGATAAGGTGTGCTGTCAAATTAGCTTTTAGCTACGTGCTGCAATGCACCGCTAGCATAAAAGGATTCACCGCTTTTGTTTTGTTTTTGAGTGACTTTAGAGACTAAATTAGTCTATTTTTTTTTATTATTTTTATCGGACAATAACGTGTGTGTTTTTAAGGAAGGGTTATATTCTTAGAATGTATTTCAGTATATAATTATGGTTTTATGCTCTAGTTACATACAGAAAATTTATGTCTTTATTTGATTTGTGAGTTTGGGATCATACAACAGAATTGCCTGATTTTTGTTTTTGTTAAAGTCACTAAAACTTATCCGCCACGAAACCTCTTTTTACGTGTTAAATTAGTATTATTTTTAACAATATATCTTGTTGACATTATTGATACTTTGTTAATTGCACTCTGATAAAATTGAGTCTTTAGAAAACTTGATACAATTGTTTTGTCTGTGCATATTAGCAACTAGTGATGAAGTCGAGGCACAAGGAACTATTAAATTTACAAATATGAGGAAGACCTTATTTTGTTGGGATATAGTTTCAAATTATAGCCGTAAATTAGGTTCACTCTCTTAAGCTTCTCTTACACTTCGAGATTATATAGTGTTGCATAAATAAATCACATATAATTATTACTAATTAAATTACAGTCTAATTCTTAATCTGTTTAATTATACATAATAGTTCACTCAAATAATCTAGTCGAATGAATACACACTCTTCTATGAGCAATATCTTTCTCTATAATTTATTTTATCTTTGTTCTTATTTTTTGTAAAATACATGTCTTCCTGAGAGTCTCCGAATACACTCACGATCTAGCGTTCTGTTTGGTGGTGTGATACTTAGGAATAATGCTTAAATGCAACATTATCTACTCAGGTGCTGATATATACATGACATCACATTGGATACCCCGTTTCTATCAAAATCAACATAATTAGACCCCAGTGCTGATATATATCACAAATGAGACGAGAATTAGCCCGACATCTAGCATAAGTAGTGCTCCACGCTTTGACTCATCTATAATTTAGAGCACCGCCTCTGTCCAGGGTGCTGCTACGCAACTGATTAAGGTTAACATATTTAGTCAATCGAGAAAATCTGCCCCGATCAAAGCATCCTCTATAGTTTATGTATTTTATCTGCAATTCATTATTATTATTTGGGAACTCTATTGGAACAAGAGGCTGGTCTATTTGATAACATTATATTATATCTTGGTGGTTATATATAATGATGTTTAATCAGTAATAAATATACTTAATATCGCACACCTGTAAAACTACTTAAAGACTGGTGTGATTTAATGATAATTTTAATTAATAGTTAAATGAAATCGGTTAAGATCACACATAGTGGATATAACACGCTAATATTTCTATACACGAAACGTATTAGTGTCAATATTGTTTGATTTTATTATATAAAATTACCAGAATCACATGATGATTATGTTTGTGTGTAAGTCTTTTTGAATTTAAGCGTGAACTGAAAACAAATGAACAAACTTCTTTTGTATTTGCACACGAGCAGTCTAAATATTATGCTTTACTTTATTCTTATTTATTTATTACCATGTGGTGTCTGTGGTTGGTGGGGAGACCTTATTCAATGCACAAAGAGCCAACGCGCACTCATCTGATTATATTTTTCACACAAAAATATACTAGAGTCTCGGATTCAAATATATTCAAAAGATGGATAATAGTCAATATGGTCAATAACACCCTAAGCTAATCATCTTTAATTCCTATATCAATTGGCTACATGAAAACATAGACTTTATAGAGCTCTCACGCCTACACGCTCGTGACTCAATTTGAATCCTCTCGTGTATGTGGTGATCCGCGAGACTAATTAGCCACCGTAGAGGTTTACTTAGTCAGATACACGAGTTGATAGCTAGTTCTATATCGAGCAGTGATCGGAAGCAAATTTCTCATGCCTCACAGTTATGATTTTAGAGTGGAGTGTGGGGAAATATAATCTCATCTTACCAAAGTTGTTTAAAAAGCTTCATAAGACACAAATCAGTCTGTTTTGCTTATGGTTTTGCTGAAATCGCTTGTTTAGATAGTTTATCCATAAAAGTGCAACTTCTACCTTTGAGTTTAATTGATTTGCGTCATCACCTCTACCGGAGGAATATGACGTTGTTCGAGTTGTAGCAACAGAGCAGAGATGCTGATTGCGCGTCTACTAATTTAAAGTCTATGCACAGAACAACAAAGCAGAAAAGTAAGCTGTGATTATTTAAATCGTAACGTTCATAATAAATACAAAACTGATTGAAAATGATATTTCATGTTAGGGCTAAATTATTTAAAATTATGTAATTGTAATTTTTCTGACACAGATTAGATTTGTGATGTGTTTTAGCAATGTCATTTTTTCAAAATTAATGTTTTAAATGCGTCTAGGAGATTTGGCGAAATTACTTTTTACAATTAGAGTTATAGTATGTCTGTAAACTGATAAACCATGATAATGTATTCCGAAACATGTTTACACAGTTTATAATCACTGGATAGTTTCTAGTTTGTAAAGAAAATTATACTAATTCAAGCACTGTAGCCTTTCTTGATTTGGTCTTTGTGCACATTAAAATTTAGATTAGATTTCAATCCGTTTCGCAACTCTATTTGTCCTTATATCATGTTGCTTTACCTACTCTATTTGTCCTTAAAGCTCCTCAAATCCAGTCTCTTGGGGTCAGGGGTCCTACTAAAATGTCTATATTAAAACTTTAGCTAAGCCGAGGTGGGATGAGAAGGGGGGACTGTTGGAGAGCTTTTCCATGTTCAGCTCCTTGTTTTATTGTCTGGGATTTTCTCAGCTGGAGTCCGTCTGTGTGGCTCTGCTGATTTCACTCTGGTCTAATGGACAACATCTGCTGTCATCTGAGAACCAACAGTTTATTTAAAGGAGGAAGGGCTGTGTCTTTTGCATCTGTTGCTCTTGTGTAAAGAAGAAGTGGACATGAGTGGACACTGTACAAAAAACCTCAACTAATGTGTGTAATTAGAGAGGCAGAATTACACAATTAAGTGTATTGTTTTTACACATATTCAAGCACCTAAACAAATGTATAATAGTTATTTCTGCTTTTATGGTTTTATAGTTCATGTTTTGTGCATTTTTTTACTTAAATTGAGACATTATATAAACAGTTTAACAAAGAAGAATTGTCAATACATAGGATTAGGATTAAAAATTGTTCTCCAACCCTTTATAAGTTCTGCATTTTGATCAATTTGCATTTCTGAATCATTTTTATTAGTTTTGTAATTTACAAAACATAAATTACTGATCAGTCATAGTTTATTACTTAATACACACAAAAAAACACAGAATATAAATGTATGTAAATGCTAGTCTCTTTCTCCTGTTGTTTTGATGAACTCTGCTGCTCTTCCATAAAATAAATATCTTTCTAATAATTTTGCAGGAACTACAAGACAATGCTACAAGACTGATTTCTGCAAATATTTTGAGCAGCTTCCAATAATATCCTATTTCTTCCTCACAGGTTTCTCTGTAGTGTTCTGTCTCCGGGGCGTCTTCTGCAGTCATGTTTAGGAACAGCCTGAAGATGCTTTTGACTGGAGGGAAGGCCAACCGCAAGAGTCGCAGCAGCGGTGAGTCTTTTTGCTAAAACAAAGTGGTTCTGCAAAACTTGGATGATTAAAGAGTATTGTTTCAGACTTTCATACTTTCTGGAATATGAAATGAGAAATTGATGCATATTTTAGCTAAACTAGAGATTGATATTGACCATGTATTGACCATATCGTAGGTCGTGATCTGTATTGGGATATGGATTGTATCGTAAGGCTCTTGGCAATACCTAGCCCTAACCATATCGTAGTAATATTAGTACAGAAAAGTTTAAATGTGGATTTCTTTGTGGATTATGGATTGTGGATTATTTGTCCACTATGAAATCAAAATCCCAACACTTCTCTATTTAGCAGCTGTTTTCAATAAAAGAGGAGGAAATCAAGATTGATCAATATGCCTGAAGTGTCCTCCAATAAACAACAACAACAATAGATTTATGTTGTGGCTCTCTTGAGACTTTGTAATTTGGAGACTAAGTGTTATCTGTTATGAAAGTGCAAATTACGCAAGACTGAATCTGTGCAGTCTTCTTCCTGGACCTTGTGACTAAGCTTAGACATTCACTACAATCTGCCATCTGCGACCTTCTTACCTAAATGGGAAAATGAATGACTAAACGCCATCACAAGAAATCAGAGACTCATTTCCGACGTAGCGTGAAATGCAGTGTTCTTAGATGAACTGTATTTTTCGTGGTGGCGCCTCCTGCTGAGAAAAGCTGTCAGTGTGGCTTCGCTGATTAGCTTTGGTCATGCTCCATCTCTGACATACTGTACTTATTGTTTCATTACACGTTCACAGATGGGCATCCTAAATGGGCTGATCTTGCTTTGGACTGTCTCTGATGGTTGTCGTGATTAGCTTAAATTTACTCTCCTATGTTTACACAATAAGTTAAAAGAGGTAAGTAGTAAATAAGATTTCAATTTAATTTATTTTGCTAGAGCCCAAATTCACAACAACAATCGCCTCTGAGGACGTTATAAGGTTGTTGATTTGACAGAAATGTTAGAAAAATCGAGCAAATCAAACAATTTAACAATAACAATTTAAAGAAAAAAATTATGAACAGTCATGAAGGAAGAATCTGCTCTCATGGAAGGACAGACTATAGATATGACCATGACTTTGAGTCTGTAGAGTTCATTAGCAGGGGGAAATGACTCATCTAGCAGGACAAGAACAGACTAATTCTGGAAAGGAAGTTGAGAAGGATGTCTAGGTTCATAATATTAGCATCAACAGTTTAATCTTAGTCACTGGAGCAGCAGCATCTGAAACAGTTAAGTAGACTGGTGATAACAGCAGACTACATGGATCACTAGTAACTTATTTTTTTTTCTATTCAGACAACTTTTTTAGTGAGTTGCATTTACCTTTTTGACATGTTTTGGCTGCTACCTGCAAGCCATCCTCAGAACTGGTCTCTGTGGTAGGTAAAAGGAGGAACGCCCTTCATCCCGACTGATGTTTGTGTCTGGGCCTCACTTCCTAATTTCTTTATTTCTCTTCCAATATTCTGAGTTACTAAGTTACTGCTAATACTGTACAAGTGAAGACAAGATGAACATCCTAAAAGACATGGATTAGTAATTAAATATTCTTTGTAAAGAAACTAAAGTAAATCAGAACTGATCTTTTAAGATCAGTTGGACTTTTATACTGTACAATCAATCTAAACTTTCACTGTATAGTCTAGGCTGTACGGTGAAAGTTTTTAGCCTATATTTTGGGATATTGTCAGACAAGAATTGAATGGTTGTATGTTTATTGGTTCTCTATTAAAGATGCTCTTCTCTTCTTTTGACAAACCTTGGTGATTAGTCAAAAGAATAATTGCTAGACTAAGGCTTGGTTGCTTGTTGCTCTCAGAAAATCTGGCTACACTGGTAAATACTGCAACTACTACATTACTGCACCATAGAATCTACTGTAAACTTCTCTTTGAAATTATATATACACTGTCTTAGTTATCCATCTGACAACTTAAAATACTTTCCCCTCGTCTATAAAATGTTAATGAACTACAGAGGTGAGCAGACTTTCTGTTGTGGTATAGTTAATCCCAGCCATGAGCATCTCCATTTATTGTGCTGCTGTAACTTGTTCTTGTATTAAAATGTAATAAGTTTTGGGGTTATACCGAGGGCAGTATAATGAACTCGCGCCGCGCAACTGGTCCTAATTATTGTGTAAAATGCCACTTCTAAAGGTTTTTTCTTGTGCTTAATGTAAGTAGATTTAATTTTAGCGAGGCTGCTTTTGGGAAACTGGGAAATCGAACCTCTCTGGACCTCATTGAAGCAGACGCGATTATAATTAGCAGAGTTTTTTGGATGTTTTTGGCTGGAGTTTGGATTAAATGTAATGCGACCGTGTGAAGTAAGATACACTCTGCTTGTTTGGGCTTAGATTTAAATGAAGCTTTAATTGCAGTTCTCTGTCACTAAACAATGTCTCTGATAATCCCAACTGTAATTTTCAGTATATTATGAATGTCTAGGTCTTCTGCTTATCTTATCTCTGTGTTTATGTTGTTGTCCTTATTTTGCCCTGTAGTTTATGCATAGTCTAGTTCTGTTGCATCTGATTGTTTACTTGGAATCTACATATTTTAGAAATAGTGTTCACAGTATTAAAGACTTTTCTGGTGATGGGTCTGAACTAGCTTTTCTCCACGGAGAATGTTCCTGTGCATGGCATTAAATGTGGCTATATTTCCATGGAAACAAGTTTTTTTTTATTTCTCAATTAAAACTAGGGATGCACCAATCCAGCTTTTTTAGGTCAGATTCCGATACCGTGTCTTTAAGTATCTGCTGATAATCAATATCAACCGATACCAGTGTAAGGACTGAAATTGCTCAAATCAAAACATAAGACATTTTGTATAAATAGTTTTAATATACATGTTATTATATTATAACTTTACTTAATCTGAACAAAATGTCATAATATGAGACGTTCTGGATCAACGTCAGCCAGTAAATTATTGTGATTATGTTCAGCTATGATATCGACTGAAGCGATATCATGGAGCCGATACCTAATCCAGCAAAATTTTCTGGATCGGCACAGATATCTGATTCTCAGTGCATCCCCAATAAAAACACCTGCATTTGAAGTTAGCAAGTGAATTAGTTTTCATCCTGCACTCACCAAGTTTGTATCAGTGCATAAACTAACAACATTGTCATTGAAATTTACAATTTAAAGCTACAAAGCCTATTGTTTGATAGCTGAAGTCTTCAACTTGTTACTTACACAGGTGAATCCCGTGAATAATAGTAGGACTTTAGTCCTTTATTCGATTAATTGGTTAATGGAGTTTTAGTTAATCAGTATTTGCATTACCCCGGGCTCACACTGCATACTACACAACTGCAGTGCAGCCATGGAGCTAGATCAGGTACAGTGTGAGCCCGAGGTGAGTCGATAACTTTTCATTTAATAAAGGTTAAACAACTAAAAGGAGTGGATTTGATACGAATTTAGGACCATTGGTCTAAAACATCCTTTTTAGATACACTGTTTCCTAATAATTATATTTACATCAACTCATTGCTTTATTAGTCTTTTCAAACACAGTTTGAGTCAGAAAAATTATCAAATGCAATATATACTTTTTAGCTGCAGAACTTTGACCACGTCTCCTTTTTAGTCGACTAATCGGTCGACAGGACATGTCTTTTGTCAACCAAGAATTTCTTTGGTTGAACAAAACCCTAAATACTAAAGATGAAGCATGTGCAAAGTGCAATTCGCATCATGCACTACTTGATGCAATGAAAGAAATATTACTGTAATGTTTTTTTGTGCCTGGCAATAGGTTGTACATACTACCACTTTATTTGGATTATACTTTTGTCTTCTTTTAAAGAAATTGGCAAGAAATAAAATGTACGCTGAATGTACTTGAAATAGCACTTGAATGTCACTTGTGTGTATAAGTGACTTGTCCAAGCAGCGCTCCACTTGCCAAAGCCTCTGGTGTTTTTCTGTTAATGTCGTTTGGCAGACAGCCTTCCTACTCTCCACAGAGCAGAGCCACACTTCTGTCCTGTCCATGGAGACATTTGGATCTGCTGTGAGCTGTAGGACACATACAAACCACTTTATCTACGCTTATTACAAATTTGTTTGAAGAAGATGGATATACAAAGACAGCCAACTGTGTTTAATCCAAGGACAAGCGAAGGACTAGCAGCAGTAGCAGTGTTTTATCAGTGCAAAGCAGACAGTAGAAGCGGCCCGAAGATTGATAGGTGGGCTCAAAACCTAAATGTTTTTGGCTTAAATGTCGGATTGAGAGATAAGATGAATGCGTGTGTGTTTTCTGATGTGTAAAGGACAAAGTGACACAATAAATACATTCATGGTTACTCAAGGCAGATAATGTTTCATGATGTTACAACTTGCTCACATATTCTGATTACTGATGGGAATGCGAGCTCTAGTCTGCAGGCTTCAGATGAGCCTTGATCTGTACTGACCGAGCGCAGGTCCCAAGTTGCTAAGCTTTTGAATGGCATTTTCAAAATTGAATAACACAGATAAGCTCGGCCCGACTCAAGTGAATTGAACAGATCTTGATGCAACACAGGCAGGAAATTGGGTGTTATCTGTCGAGACACTACATCGGCTGTTTTGTGCCAGGGCCGTATCATCTGAGGTCACCTCTGTCTCTTTGTAACATGGTGCATTACTTCAGACAGGTATTCAGCCTCTGACCCAGCGCCGATAAAGCCCACTGAATCAAAGATGGACGGCATTTGTTTACAAGTTGTCACTGACTAATGACGGTCATGGATTGTGAGTACGGAAGATACAGCGCAAGAGACATGCTCTTGTTCTAAACATGTACCAAAATTATGCTGTAAAAGTTTCCATGTTAGATATTACTGTAATAAAATACATTTTTGACATAGTTGTATTTGAGCAATGTTATTTTTTTCTTTAACCGTTAGTTGGAGCCCTTCACGGTCAATAATCGGTTAACCAATTACATTAACACACTACTTTTTTATTGATGCTATTTTCACTGGACTGGGCACAGCAGCGCTCCAAGAGTGAACTCAGAGCAGCGAGACCCGACTGATCAAAAGCCTTTATAATGCATTGTTCTAGTGCATATTATAAAATCACTCATAAATGAGCAGTCACATTTTAAAAATGTTGCTGTTAGCTGCTTACCTTAGCTTGAAGAGGGAAAACGTCAATTATTTCCTATCAAAAGCTGAATAATCCAGTCTGTTTTTATGATAAACATAAAAATCAAGTGAATAAAACCATGACATTTGTCCATAAACACTGCAGTGTTGTAAGTCTGCGCTGTCCTTATGAGATAAACAATGTTTTTGTAGATTTAGCCATTTTTTTCTTTTCCACTGACAGACGCCAGAGCGTTTCAGTTGTAGTTAGCGCCCTCTACTGACACAATTGTATATTTGTGTCAGTTAACTGGTCAAAAAACTCAGCCATTAGTCACAGTTAATTGATTAATTGGTTAACCATGAACATCCCTAATGACAAGTAGGGGACAATATAATAAAAATTGTAACCAAAATGGTGCCAAAAATCGAAAGATTGTTAGATTGCAATCTTAATTTTCAGTAGCAGCACAAGTAAGAAAATGTTTTTTTCTGCTGAAAACAGTAACATACGTGTGTAAGACTCAATCTGAATTTGTTTGATACTAATGGTTCCTGGCAAAATTAAGACCACTGTTTTCCTGACACTTCATTCTGTAAGCCTGAGGGCAGCTGTATGTATTTTTAAGAAAATCAAGTCGAATATTGTATTTGATCAAAATGAGTGGAAGAAATTGTGATCTACTTTTTTGTCAGATTGCTCAGCCCCAAATAGTAGTCGTGTAATGCCTTACCAATTCAACCAAAATTGTTGTGACTAAATGTCTTGGTCAAGGTCAATCCAAATGTGGATTGTAAAAGAAACCACCGTGCAGAAAAATGGACGGTTTGTTTGTGATGAATTATTGGTGATATTTGGCAGAGTTTTTCCTTCTGCGCTGCTGCAGTCTGTGTGTGCCCATGTGTCATTCCCAGTTTGTCGTCAGTGCATCGGAATGGAAAGAGCAATTTGGCTAAAAATGTGGCTGCATCAATCATGCAAATGATTTAATCTCAGATTAATATGTTCTATGTTCTTAATATAAAGTGAAAGGTAAAGTTTAGTGAACTTTTTTGGAATTTAACACCAATTTGTGGTCTTAACTGCGAGACAAATACTTGATATTATTCCATATTAAACAGTGTGCAGTTTTATAGCTTAATATAACAACATGAACATATGACATATTGAATAGGCTCCAGGACACTCTTTGACTGGAGCAACTATGAACACTCATGATTTTAAAGGAGACATTTCTTTCTTTCGTTTTTTTAATTTGTCCATATTGTAATTGTGATTATGTGAAAGGTTGCTCAATGACTGGAAATGTAATCAAAATCATAATTTTAATGAGCAGCAGGTGGCAAATAGTAAATTTCTAAAAGACCACAATTAGTCTTTGTTTGCTTGTTCTGGTGTTTTGTTAACAGGGCAGAATATGAATAATGTTTATTTATTTAGCTTCAAATTGTTCATCTGATAACCATACTTGTTGCGTCCATAAAATGTATCGCAGGTAGGTATTGTCAACATTCAAACAGTGTTGTTCATTACATGTGGGTCATAATAAATCCTATTGCTGAGATGCATATGATGACGCTTTAGGGTTGTTTGATGTAAAGGTCATATGTCTTGCCTGTATCTCTCTGCGTAGATGTGTTTGGGGATCAATTATCCACTGAACGTTTCATTAAGATGCAGAGCAGATCAGCGCAGGTTGTTTACACAGATCTCGGCTCGTCAGCCCTGTGCTACTGTCACTGACCACAACCTCCAGAGATATGCAGCTGTCGTGCGTACTCAAGCAGTCGAATGGTGCCGCAAATTACAGCCTGAGGGGCAAATGTGTCATAGTATTTCTAAGCTAAAGTAAACAAATTAGCAAAAGGTGTTGGTAAATACGAGAACAATCAGAGATGAAATATAACCATTTGGAAGAAGATGTGATTATTGTTGTACAAGCATTGCGACTAGATTTGCAATTTCAGCCTTTGAAGACAAATGTAAATGTTGAGCATTGTTTTTGTCTTTTAAACGTGCTCTCAAATACCCTTACTTTGGTGTATATTCACGTTATTTTGGCCCGCCTACTTTTCTTGGCAGCACACTTCCTGTTTATGTGCGTTCAACCTGTTAGCTCACTGTCTGTTTTTATATCTATATGACTTTCCCGGACAATACAGACAAGTTAACATGTTAGCTACCTTAACAGAGCTAAACAGGAAGTAGGCTGCCATCAAAAGTAGGCGAGGCAGAATAAGGTGAACAACAAGGGGTGGGGAATACTGTATATTGAATCGTGAGTGTTGTTTTTCTGTTTTATTAAGTTAATATTGCCTGAATATTGTAATTGGGACATGACAAAAAATATAGAGATATTCATGTCATGTGTTTCTCACGTCAGGAATTGATTTACAGTACCATCTACTGGCAAACTGCAAACTACATAGAGGAAATATTAAAATGTGATTATTTTGCACATGAGCATTAACGTCAGAGGTAGAGACTAAAAATTAACCACTTACTAAGGACCAATTCAGTGTTTCTGGGATATTTTTGTTGCTTGTAGAATACAGTATCTTACGCCTACCTAAGTAATTGCTCTTGTAAATCAAATTTATAGTCACTTTTTATTGCCATTTTAATATGTTTGCATCTGCATTTGTACTGATACCTTTTCTAATAGTACAGGTATCAATTTATTTACAAACTACTGTCACTTTGCTGGATTTCCTTTAGCTACTTAAAAAATGGATGACATTGGTATGAATGAGTGGTATCATAATGTAGTAATCAAATTAATATTTAGTGATTTTTTGATTATCATGCTTAATACTTTACACAGCTCAACCTGCATTTATCCAATTACTTAACATTTGAACTGCCAAGATAAAAACACGGCTTAAGAAATGTTTTGTTTCTCAGCACAGTTGTGACCAGACTGACACTGGGATCCAATTTGCGAGAAATCTTTTACACTCTTTTTATTTTTCCAACATTTAAGCTAGTATATTTACCATAGCAGACCTCAAGAGCAATAGTTTTGGAGCTGCACAAAGAAAGGATAATCTGTGCTTTTCTTTTTGTCACAGTTTCGATTTAGTAGAGTGTAGTAAAGGGCCTCTATGACAGTGAGATTACACTTTGTGGCAGCCGTTGATTGGAAAATGAGAAATTGAGTTGAAGGGTCGTTTTGTGGGAACAGGAGGCTGCTGCATGACTAATTATCCCCAGAAAGATGGACTTGACTGTGGGGTTAGCAGACGTCACCAAGATCCCAAACACAGCCAGCTTCAGACTATCCATCTGACATGCCATTAGGGAGCTCACTTTGAATATTTTATTTTTATTTTTTTACTTCAACTATCTTAATTTTTCTGTCTTTAACCAATTTTATGCACCAAAGTGAATCATAGTCACGACCAAGGCCATTGCATGACACACAGGACAACATTCAAGATACTCCGTGTTCCTGGAAATAAACTTGATCTGAAAGACATCTCCATGGCGATAACTCTGATGTGACTGAAAAGCTGTTTGAGACTTGTTTATCGTTTATAGAGAGCTGCCAATGGCAGTACTTGATGAAGTTAATTAGTTAATGGTATTAAAATTGTGCTTGTGTAAAATTGCACTCCTATTTATTATTGCAAGTATCAGAACTCAAAAGGATTTTATAACTTATCAAATTCATATTGGTGTATTTAGATATTTCTCTCTTCAGTGACAAAAAAAAATATGCAAATGCATGAATTACCATCTATTCAGAATGATGTGTACTCATTCTGCCATTGAAACTGTAGCAGAATCACTTTTTAATAGGCTAATAGCTAATAAAATAAAAACATAAAAAATGACAGATAAACTTTCTCTCCAGATTAAATCTACTTGAGTACTTGATTCTTTGCTCTGTATTTGTATACAGTACTTACTCTTTTTCACCAAAATGGAAATTGTACCCTATTGTAAGTGTAATTCTTTGTGACAAAAACAGACAATTTTGGCCCGTGTGAACCTAATAATATGTACACTAGTTCATTTCTTATAGATAACTGTAAAACATCACTCTGTGATTGGTTGCTCTTGGGTGGTTCACTTGAGTATTTCTTTGCTGTCTGTAAAAAGATGTTCTTAAGCTTTATTTGCCAAAGACCTAATGTTTGTCGATATAAACCTTGTGCTAAAGGATTTGTGACATAGGAAGTATTTAGACAGACTTAAATACTTTGTGTTGTGAAGCTTGAAAATCAGGTACCACAGCTTTATTTTTGACAGCCTAGATATAGAATAGTGAAATAATTTACTGTGTGTCAGCTTTTTTCTTTCAAATAATCATTAACTAGACAAAAACATTCTTTAATAAACACGCAAGTGTCTATTGGTGATTTGAAGTGTTCTACTGATTTGTAAAGTGTATAACATATTTTCAGAGAAAACCAATCGCAACTCACAGACTGAAGTTTTGAAAACCTCATAGAATTAAACTGAACAAGAAATGAACATGTTGTTAAAGGTTGGTAGTGCTATAGTCTGGAGGGATAAAAGTGAGCTGGTTACCATGGTGATGAAAATATATCTGTTGCTAAACTGGCTTAATATGTTATGTTTTTGCCTTAAACTTTACCCAAATCCTTTTTCTAAAGTCACCCATTTTTCTAACCATTTTCTTAAAGGAACCGTATGTAAGATTTTGATGTCAGATTTCATAAACATGAATTTTATATGTCCAAAGATACAAGGTCAACATGTCCAAATATACTATTATTTTTACTGAAAGTCAATGTAATTCTGAGTATTCTTAATTAAAAAAGCAATGAACATGATGTCCCTTTGTTAATGTTTACATTTATTTTCCAATCAGAAAGCAGAATAAGCCTCACATGACTCTCTCATTTGGTTTGCCAGTTTGTTTTTTTAGAAGCTGAAGTTAATTTTGAATCAGTAATCAGTAGCTTCCTATCTTCAATGTATGGGCCATTTCACAATCTGGCAACCCATGTTCATTTGTGATTGTTATACCTTTCTAAAACCACTAGTTGTGCATCTTACATACGGTTCCTTTAAACTCACCCATTCCACTAAACGTAATCAAAGTCCTTTCAAACTTGACAGTCTAGCATAAACCCTTTTTCTTTTTTTTTTTTTTTTAATAAACAAGCCAAATGACAATCTGCTCACACAGTCTATTGTGCTTTCATTCTTGAGCAGTTTTATTATTATTTTTTTATCATAATAAAACATACCTATAGTCAGCCTATTATTTATTCTTATTATTTTTGTCGTATTTTTTTCCCATTGATTTGCTTTTGGTTTTTTTGAGATGTCATAAATAATAGTTGTATTGTTGTAGTCTCACATTTGTTTGTAAGCTTTTAAACCTTTAAAATCGAATACGTTCAGAAAGCATAATGCAGCAGTAATGAGCTAGTTACTTTGCAGTAGGAGTGTTAGTATTTTCTGTGTATGTTTCATTCATTTGAATCTAAAAATACCTTCACATGAACGTCGTCGGTGCTGGAGGGATGGTTGTAGCGCGCGTGAAGGCAGCAGGTGCTTGACAGGAATCAACTGGCTCTCTCTAATCACTGGCCTCTAATTGAAGGCTCATTTTCCACAGTGCTGGAGAAATCGAATTAGACACCACCAGCGGATCAGCAGTGCACTCGGGCTCAGAGCAGGAGCTGTGTCACCACTGCCTCTGTGGACCTAATGCAGTGTCAATGTGATTATGGGCACCAGAAAAGACACTTTAATTGATCACTTCTGGGAAAGCAATAAACTTTTGTACTCAGCAGCGATTAAATGAGTGATGATTAAAAGCGCTTCTGAATTAGAAATGAGAGATGTATCAGAAACTGGATAATATTTTTCTGCTTATTATTTTGAAGAAGCAAAATTAGAAAATCAAGCACACCATCTATAACAAAACGGATAAACATTTTACCTCAACAGCGCTGTGTACTCTTTGAAAGGTGATATTTCTTCACAACTAAGCCATTTACAGGCAACACATTTGTGATACATTGCTATAATATTGTGTGGATTGTTGTAATATTAAGATATTAGAAAATTGTATTATATTTTGGCAAAATTACAACCCTTTTTGAAATTGGTGAAGGCAAGGCAGGTCAGATTTATTTGTATAGCACAATTCATACACAAAGTAATTCAAAGTGCTTACAAGGCAGAAAAAATGCAACAAAATCACAATACAAAACATCATGATAATGTAAATAATCTAAAATTTACTTTAAAAGGAACAAAGAGAGGACAAAACCTTTCCAGTCATATGCACAAACAAAACAATTTTGAGCCTAGATTAAAAAAAAAATGTCATCCTCTGTAAGACTGGTTCAGATCTTAGCTGCATAAAACTGAAACACTGATTCCTCATGTTTAGTCATGACTCTGGGCACCAGCAGGAGGCCGGTCCCTGAGGTCCTCAGAGTCTGAAATGGTTCATAAGGCACTAACATGTCAGAGATGTACTTTGGTGCTAGTCCATGGAGAGACTTAGGGTGCATTCACAATACACTTTTGATTTGGATCAGGATTCGTTTGTCTGGATAGTTCAGTTCGATTGGGTAATTGTGAACGCGCAAGCGAATTCTGATCCGGTCCAAAATGTCCAAATCTGGTCCGGTTGGAGAGGTCGGTCTCGGCTCTGTTGAATCGAGCTCTGGAGCGGTTCGTTTGTTTTGTGAATGCAAACAGACTGAGAGCGAAACAAAACCAGGAAGTGAACACTGACGTGATTCACGCTGAGACACACGTGAGGCTCAGAATCACAACAAACAGCATGTGTTAGATCGATAACGAGATAAATAATACGCAAAAACACACAAAAGTAACAGGAGGAGAAGGACGGGGGATGATTTGGGTATTATTAATTGTGATCACACGACCGTATGTCACCGTTTTCTCGCGTTATTTACAAAAATAACAAAGTTATAATTCTTAGATGAAAGCGAATACAGAAAGTAACACCACAGCTCACATTACCGCTGGGAAATGGTCTATATTCATTAAATATTTGGTTACACAGCTAAATGAGCAGATGACATACCTTTCAGAGCCAGATTTACTGAAAGAGATAAACTTTGTTACGTTTTACCCTCGGCATTTGGAACGAATCGTCTTCTGAAGTGAAAAGTACACGTTTTCCGTGCTCCGACACTTTGTCTGTCACTCACTCTGGTCCCGTTAATGTGAGAGAAGCTGTGGGATAGATCCGTAAAAACAAAAATATAAAGTCCGGCAGCGTGTTTTCTGATGTAGCTGTAGCCGCTGTTAGCCGAGAAGCCGGGTGTCTTCTTTGCTGCTGAAGTAATGTGTTTCTGTCCCACAGCGCCTCTACAGGCCAAAGGCAGATGTATCTCTACTGCGCTGGTTCGATTGGCAAAAAGTGTATTGTGAACGTGAGCCGGGCCAGTTTAGAGAAAGATACAATGTTGCAATTTTGGTTCCCAATCGAGCCGAGCCCGGTTCGGTTTGTATTGTGAATACACTCTTAAACACAAGCAGAGCTGTTTTAAAGTCTATTCTCTGAGCTACTGGAAGCCAGTGCAAAGACCTAAGCACAGGACTAATGTGAACTAAATAAAGACAAGACAAGATGAACAAGTTCAAGAACAGCAAGCGAGAGATGGTTATTTTTAAAATAACCTTTGCAAAACCTCAATAATAAGTTGCTGTTATGGCTGAGCACAGTGCGGTATATGGCATAATTAATAGATGATGTGTGGCATCTGTGTGAAATAGTATAATGTACAATATGTGACTATGATAATGAAAAGCAGCAGCATATGGGCAGAGTAAATAACCAGTAACATAAAAATATAAGCTAAAGTGTCTTCAGTAGGTGTTTGTGTGCAGAACAGCATATGAGAAGAAACCAATAACAGTGGTATATATAACCATATAAAAAGACTTAAGTGAGTTGTACCAGTATTTCTCCTGATTACAGGTGATGACACATACGGATGTAACAGTGTTGATTGTACAGTCTGAATGCTGCAGAAAGGAAGGACCTGCGAAACCTTTCCTTGAGAGAAAGTGAGGGTGTCTCGCTGTCTCAAGCACAACTAATTCAACTTGATCGAGTCACATCGATCAAGTTTAAATGGAGGTTGTTGATGTAGCATTATGTCAGAAAAGTAAACAAAGTCAAAGACATTAAAGCATCAGATTAGCATTTAGCTCGCAGCTACCGATAGCATTGTTAGATACATATACAGTGCCTTGCAAAAGTATTCACACCCCTTGAACTTATCTACATTTTCTCTTATTATGACCACAAAAATCAAACATATTTCACTGAAACTTTGTGTGAAAGACCAACACAGAGTTGCACACAATTGTGAAGTGGAAGGACAGTCATACATGATTGATTTTTTTTTTTTACAAATTAAACCTGAAAAGTAGGCGTGCAAAATTATTCACCCCTCTGAGTCAATATTTTGTGGAACCACATTTTGATGCAATTACAGCTGCAAGTCTCTTTGGGTATGTTTCTACCAGCTTTCCACATCTTGAGACTGAAATTTTTGCCCATTCTTCTTTGTATAATAGCTCCAGCTCAGTCAGATTAGATGGAGTATGTTTGTGAACAGCAGTTTTTCAGATCTTGCCACAGATTCTCGATTGGATTTAGGTCTGGGCTTTGTCTGGGCCATTCTGAGACATGAATATATTTTGTTTTAAACCATTCCAATGTAGCCTTGGCTTTATGTTTGGGGTCGTTGTCCTGATAAAGATAAACCTCCGCCCCGTCTCAAGTGTTATGCAGACTCCAATAGGTTTTCTTCCAATAGTGCCCTGTATTTGGCTCCATCCATCTTTCCATCAACTCTGATCATATTCCCTGTCCCTGCTGAAGAAAAGCATGTGCAGAAATAATGCTGGCACTTGTATTATTGAACGTGGGGATGGTGTATTTAGAGTCATGAGCATGTTAGGTTTCTGCCACACATAGCGTTTTGCATTTTGGCCAAAAAGTTCAATTTTGGTCTCGTCTGACCAGAGCACCTTCCTCCACATGGTTACTGTGTCCCCCACATGGCTTTTGGCAAAGTGAAAACGGGATTTCTTATGGCTTTCTTTCAGCAATGGCTTTCTTCCATAAAGGCCAGATTTGTGTAGTGTACAACTAAAAGTTGTACTGTTGACAGATTCTCTAACCTGAGCTGTAGATCTTTGCAGTTCCTCCAGAGTCACCATGGCCTCTTGGCTGCATCTCTGACCAGTTCTCTCCTTGTTCAGACTGTAAGTTTAAGTGTACGGCCTGGTCTTGGTAGGTTTGCAGTTGTGCCATACTCCTTCCATTTATGGATGATGGTGTAACAGTGCTCTGTGAGATGTTTAGAGCCTTGGAAATCTTTTTATAACCTAATCCTGCTTTTTACCTCTTCACAGCTTTATCCCTGACCTGTGTGGTGTGTTCTTTGGACTTCATGGTGCTGACCGCTCCCCAATACTCTCAAACAAACCTCTGAGGTTTTTACAGAACAGCTACATTAATACTGAGGGTGGATTACACACAGGTGGACTCTATTTATTTGTTAGGTCAACATTGGAACCTTCTAAAGCCTCTAAAAGTAATGTGTTGCACTCAGAAGAAAAGGGGGGTGAATAATTTTGCACGCCTACTTTTCAGGTTTTAATTTGTAAAAAAAAAAAAAAATCATGTATGACTGTCCTTCCACTTCACAATTGTATGCAACTTAGTGTTGGTCTTTCACACAAAGTTTCAGTGAAATATGTTTGATTTTTGTGGTCATAATAAGAGAAAATGTAGAAAAGTTCAAGGGGTGTGAATACTTTCGCAAGGCACTGTATATGCTTGGGCCGTTGGATCACTTTATTTATCTCCATGTCTTCGTGTCTATATTTGACACAATATTATCTCCTTAAGTCCACATTTGCTGTTGTAGTTTTTGAGCAATGAGTGATGAAGCTGTTGCTCTTATTCACTCTCAATGTTAAGTTTCCCCCACCAAGGTTCGTTAGTGAGTGTGGCCTCTGATGCCGACTGTAACCATGAATTAAAAAAATACTAGTTAAATTCTCTCCTATTTTTCATGACTGCACATGCACATATTACAAACATGTTGCTATTTTTCTGTTATTGCCATGAAGTGTTGTTAGCCATCACCTTTCATGTTCATTACACTACAATGCTAATGTTTCACAGGCATTACAGCTTATCCATCACCATAGAGACAAGAAGGTGAAAGACGTAATCTCTGCAGAGGTGACCCTGCTCACAGTAGGTTTTTCACGTACAAGCAATAAAACTCTCTACAATCATATTTAAAACCATATGTTGAAATTACAGGGCACGCAATAACTATTCAATGGAAACAAGCAAGTGGCAGACCCCCCATATGAAAAGTTGCATAGTGCTCCTTGAGATTTTCTAAATTATCTACTAAAATTATTAAAAATTCAGCGCACAGTTGCCATCCTACTGCTAATCGCTACAAACACAAACATGTATATCAAACTCTGCTGCAAGCACTCTACATATTTCCTCTTTTAATAATTTAGTTCCTATATATGTATAGCAATTTTTGAAAGATCTTTAGTCTGAGATGCATCTGTGGGTTTTCTTACTATTTTGAGACGTAATAAAAACAGTTGAAGGGCAGCACATTTACATATATATTGCTACTTATACATTGAATATCAAGTGAAGAGCATGTAAATGATTCCTGCACCTCGGATACAGGAGAAAGCTAAACCCTGACTCTGGCCCGTCTCCACCGAGCGACAGATTGCCCCCACTGGCTCCACAGACTGTGCTCTTCCTTCCTGTTTTAATGAGAGCTGGAAACATGAATGAAAGCAGAGGCCCATAGAGCTCATGCCACTGCTCGCCTGCTGATCCTGCCCTTTCACCAGGTTTAGGCAAGGCTTTTCAGATGCCCTTGAGTTCAGTAATAGTAGTAGAGGTGATAGTGTTTTCTCTGATGTTTGGAGCTCAGTTGTAATATTAGTATTAGTTCTGGAGTTATAGTGTGGTGTAAGTGTGAAGTGCTAAACCCTGAACGATGCAAACAAGGTAGTTGGTAGATTAACACAGTGTTTCCCAACCAGAGGTACGTGAGCACTTGTCAGATGGTTTTTGGAATAACTTCAGATTGAAAAGGAAGGTGAAATTGTATAGTTTTTTATTGTTGTTATAATTTGTGCTTTATCCTTTAGAATGCTTTGAAACATTTGGGACTCATTTAAAGAAGCCACAATAAAAGTTATCAACTGACATATAACACCGGGCTCACACTGCCTCCAGTTCAGAACCTGATCCGGACCCACATGGACACGGACGGATTATGCATGCGTTGGCAGGGAAACTGCCGGCATCGTGAGACCACGAGTTCACGCGATCACTGACCATATGATCCAGAATTACTGGTAAACAAAGAAAATTGTGTAATTTTGGGCTTATTTAGTTCTTGTTTGTTAATTGTGCAATTTAATTTTAACGAATTTGTATTATTAGTGGTAGCGTAAAATGATTTTATTTTGAAAACCACCGGAGGCACTTAGTGCTCACTTGGTTTTCTGTTGCTAGAAAAGGAAAGGTTCCAGTGACTGGCCCAGAGTCTGAGCCCGGGGTAACACTACAGGTTACCCAAGGGGGGTGTGAAACTCAAAGGTGATCAATAAACAAAATTTTAGATAAATATTGTGATGCCGATTTGACTATACAGAAAATAGTTCATTAAAAAAAAAAAATCCGCGGACACGTCACATTTGTTTGATATTATGATCTGAAATGTATTATTGAGATGCTCCAAAAGGTATACATTTTTGTTAATACTATCTCATGTTTTGCCTATACACTACAAGCAAGCAAACAAACAATGTATCTGATTCATCCTTGAACTCTGGAGGCACTGGAGATTGAAGAGCCTTATAGATTCTAATATATTATTGTGTTGCTTATGTTTTGTCTGTCTACTTTATTTTTTTTATATGGACACTGAGTCTGAAATAATAAACAAAATAGATAGATCTGATTGATAAGTAGGAAATGGCATAACATCTAATCAGAATTGTTGTAAGAGAAAATAGCATTTCTCTCTGTGCTGGTTAAACCACTGCCAGCTCAGCCCTTGTTATCTTGGCCCACGTCATCAGCAGCAGGAGCCTGCATGACTCCAGTCAGCGGAAGCAAACATCAGACTAGAGAGGAATGCATACCGTTGCAATGTCTATGGTTCACATGTTCAGGTCCTGGGTCCCGTATACTGAATGAAATAAACCTCTGTTGTGTTAGAACACCAGCCTCATACCTCATCTTTTTAAGTTTTGCGTTACTTCCATTTAGCCCACAACAACTGTCAGAGTCTCATGCCAACTTCTCTGAAATCTATTTGAAGAAATCTATTATTACAAGGAATAAAATTACACATTTAGATCAAACATCAACCCGTGTAGCATTAAAGGAATGTATTGTCTTTTTTTCTACATATTTAGTATTAAACAATGACTTCTAGACATAAACATTGCGATTCTCAAAAAAAATATTTTTATAGTTGTCTAGTCAGAATTAATTGACTTTACTTAATCTCTTTACCCCTTCTCTATATACCCCTACCCCCTAGTATAGTTGTTCTATGCAATTAAAACACATGCAACTAGAAAGAAAAAAAATATAAAAACACACAAGTTTAAAGACAAATATATAGAACTTTTCCAACTTAACTTTTCTGTAGAAAAAGTGGTTTAAAAGTTAACAGCTTCAAAACACACAGTAAATAAAACATACATTCAACATTCACTTGATATAACTAATACAAATTTGTACAAAAGGTGGAACATGTTGATAATACAATAAACTCCAACAACAGTGAATGATCTCGAAGCGTAAGCTCTAATCCCCTTGACTTTCTCGCAGAGCAAGACGATCAATAAAATTCATCAACATTCTAAACCTCATAATCTTTCCCGTGGTAATTATAATCAGAGGGGATTACAAAAGCAATGTACCTCTTTATTAGCTTTTGCAAATCATATTTACTGTTCGAACCTTGTCTGTGAACTCTGAGGCCAACGCAATAATTGTTCCATTAATTGAAATCGAGCTACAATGTACTTTTATTGAGCTGGAAGGTGCAGCCACAGTCGAATTTTCCTCTTCAACACTGCGCTTTTAATGTATTACTAATGTTTCCAATTATTTATTTGCTAATTGCATTTGTACAATAGCATACAGCCAGGAATGTCTTGGTGCAAAATAACTACTGTAATTTCTGGATTATAAGCCGCTACTTTTTTCACAAACTTTGAACTATGCGGCTTATAAGGCAATGCAGCAAAATTATAGATTCTCATAGACTTACTATTAACAAGTGCGACCTATATATGTACTTTATCATTTTTCTTATTTAAATCCAGTGGGTGCGGCTTATATTCAGGTGCGCTCAATACGGCAGAAATTACAGTACTTTGATGCTCAAACGTGTTTTTTTATACTTTAAATAAAATAAATAAATAAGAAGAAGAATACATTTGTGACAATAAAGGCAGAAATACTCAATTATTTGTGAATGAAACATTACAAACTCCATGATATTTTCAGAGAGGTATTTTATTATGGTTAATAGTCACAGAATGACTATTTGTATTATTGTGGATTTGTTGAGCGGTTATAGCTCTGTAATTACTGGGCCAATACAAAAACTGGCACAAAGTCCACATCTACATCTTGTCTGTCAACGTGAAATAAGCAAGTAGTTTTCCACAATATTCTAAGAAAGGATATTCAACTCCAAAGGCTGAAAACGTGATTTTTGTCAGTAAAAAGGGCATAAATCTATCAGGATTTTGGAGCTAATTCAAAACAAATAATGACTGAATATTACAACTTTGTAGATCTTTCTAAAACAGTAAATATTACCATAGAATTATAGAGAGCCTTGTTCTCATCTGGAGTGCTTGTTGACTTTATTTAATATGTTTCATGTTCATGCACATATTATGTTTCACAGAATCTGCCATACCACTAGGAGTTCCTACTTGGGAGAAGAGGATGCAGTCGACTACCACTTTGTCACCAAGGAAGACTTTGAAAACATGATTACTATGGTACGCTGGTTTCGCTTTTTCAAATATTGTTTTTTCTTTAAGCTGTTTGAGTTTTCTTGATACTTCCATCTATCACATATTGACTTGACTGACTCTTCAAAGTGACACTAAACCCATAAGTTCTGCTAGCAACCATGTTTCAAATAGAGCTGGCAAACTGAAGGTATGAGGAGCAGTGTTATTGGTCAGAACAGATATGTGCCGCAACTGTTTGTAATCAGACTTGGCACTTTATTTTTTTTAACAGACCAGTGAGGTGTTTTTTTTATACCTTGAAAGGGTGTCTCCTGCATTCCCCTAAAACAGCCACCATAACATCATTTGAGCAGCAAAAAAGTTGATGTAGGGATTAGCTTCTGACCTGTCTTCACAACAGTTCCCACAACTCCTGGAAAGATTGATTTTTAGATGGTACAAAAGTGATAGTATTGTCATCTCATCTTGTCAGTAGTTTACAAACCAAAAGTCGTAAGCCCAACATATGTTTTTTTTTATTAAAGTCTACATTTAGTTGCGTTGCTTCCTGCGAGGACGGTTTTAAACTGCAGTCACAATAATAATTATAAGCATTTATGTGTCGAGTGGTGAAGATAATTAGCTTTAGCAGCCATTGGAGTGGTTTAAGTCTGTCAGCTGATAATAGCTTAATAAAAGCACATTGAGGTAAACGGAGCTCTTTCAGGGGCGTAATGGCCTTGATTGGATTTCTTCATAATGAGTTATACCAGCATGTCACACCAGGTTTTCCATCACTGTCACAGCTATATATAGGAGAAAAATACCCTCTAAATCTAGATTATACGAGGCTTTTCTGTGTCAACATGCAGTTCAGAAGTTTTTCAGAAGCATTACCAAAACAATGTTAATCTAATAGAAATTTAATTATGCTAAATACTAAGCTTGGATTGTATTCAATATACCGTTAAGTCAAAACATTTACAAATATAATCCAAACATGTCAGTTTGGTTTCCTGCCTTTGTTAGTATAAATTACCTTGGCTCACTCTTGTCATTATTTGTCAATCAGTATTTGCCAAAGTATCTCTATGAATGTCTTGATGGGGTTTAAACAACATGGTGGATTACCATGGCAACACTCTTGTAATTTAGCTGTCTTTTTGACTAACAAATACAGTTTGTGGGTTTAGACTTTTTATTTCACATTGATTTAAAAGCACGCCTTGATTGTACCCATGAAACTAAAAATGAATTGAATTGAATTCAAAATAAATAATATTAAGAAGAATCAGACATTACCATTGAAATGAGTAATGTCTGATTAGAAAAAACAATGCTTTTACTGTATATTTATTTTGTCTTATTGCCAGAAACACCAGCAAAAGCCAAATAAAACTATATACAACTGTGCTCAAGATATCTATGTTTGATGAAAACATTATAAACATAGTTGTAAATCTGTAACAAGCAAAGCCTCTTTAAAATTGTGAATTAGTGGCACTGCTATATTTACTATTCAGCTTCTCATTCATTGAAATTCTAACTGTAAAGGAATCATGTAGGTGTGTGTCTTGAGCATACGTTTTCTATTTTTCCTGTGAAGCCTGTTATGTAAGAATGTGATGTATGGAGTTGAGGGTCAGGCAGTGATTTACACACACAGAGCTTTGAAGTTGTTATTGATGCCTTTTGTCTAGCCCCTCAAAGGGCCTGGGTAATGTTAACGCTATGCCCATACCCCTCGCTCTCTCTGCAGCCTGTTTCCTGCTGTTATCGATGTGCCTCCTTTCACACACAGGTTCACGTCGATGCGTTTCATGTGTCCTAATCTCAGACCGGCTTTCCAATCATGGCAGAGGCAATTGTGATCTCTTCAACCCACTCTGAAGCACTGCAATCAGTCATCTCTGTAGTCAACATAATTAGGAAAATTCAATAAAATCTATATGAAGGACAAAATGACTTTGACATGAGAATTGCTTTTGACTTTAAGTATGAAATGGCCAACCACAAAAAGACAGCATAGAAATAGAACAATATTCAGACAATAAGATAATTGCTCATTAATATTTTCTTTTATCTGGACTTTTCTTGTTGTTGTTACTTTGGAACAGTCTGAGTAGATTATTTATTTGGATCTCCATTCTTCACCAATTAAGTAAATAAATAATAAATAAATATATACATCTATTAAGCAATACTGAGTTTATAATGGAGGGATTATCGGTCGACGTCACTCGACCAATAATCGTCGCTCATGTCGCCTGCAGAAAGAGACGCTCTCTGTCTAGTTGGCTGGGGAAACTTCTTTGATTAAAACAACAAAACGGGACGAGAGCCAGCTGTTTTGGATCAGGTTTGAACCGATATAACAGATGCCTGGCTCCTGAAGCTTGAGACCATAATTTTCTTGTCATTTTTTTACTCACCTGAATGTAACATATCTGTCTGTCTATCAGCACACTTCTATGTTCCCCGACAACAACATGTTTGATAATTAGATGCAGACAGCACATACTGTTGCAAGCCACATGTTGACCCTTACAATATAGTTAAGGGCATTATCAATTGTGCTGAACTACTTAGGCCAAAATTGGGTACAGCCACTTGAACCTATACAATTTGCGTAGCCATTCCTAAGTGTAATCTTCAAAAGGCTTATAAATTGCTCTGCTCTCATAAAAATGCCCAGACATGAGCCAGAGGTCATTTTGGAGAAGTAACAAAAGTGGGATTTTTTACCCTGACCCAAAGGTTAAAAGTTCAGTTTGCAGGTGAGGCTATTAATCCTGACAGGACACGCAGAGGATTGTGACTGCTTTAGGTGATACATGTGGCTTGTTATATCATGATGAATACTAGGGTAATAAAAGGTTTTGGAACTTTGCCTTTGTTCATTTGTCTAATAAATACCAATTTGTTGTTTCAGGGTAAGTTTATTCAGACAGTGGATTACGCAGACCACCTCTATGGCCTTACCAGAGAAGCAGTGGAGGAGGTGGCCAGAGAAGGGCTGGCCTGCTGTGTGCACATGGAGCTGGAGGTAAGTGCTAAACATTAATGGTTATAACATTCTGTAAAACTATGATGAATAATTCCAACAAGGACTATCACAGCAAATTAAGTAAACATTTGAAAAATGATATATCATCATATTGGCTTTCTTTCTCACAAACCCTTTGACACATCACTTTTCACATAAATTTTTGTTTTGTTTACTAGCAGAGCTTTAGAACAGATTTTTGTACCTGAATAAAAGCAAGAACAACAATTAAATTATTAAAAGCAGTGAACATGTAGTATTGCACTATTCCTTATTGTATTCCTAAGATGTTAATTAAACGCAGTAACTAAGTTTCACAACTTAAACAGGCTGTCAAAATAACTAGCATGCTAAAAAACACACTCACTGGTTCTGGACAGTAAAACACTGATGCAGACAGCACACAGTAGTCTTTGAGTTTTGTTTTCATTACATTTCTGCTGTTGTTTGTCCATCCTTTACTCACTACTGAATATTCTGTCTCATTTGGCTGAATCGTTGATCCTAACTCATTTTGTCTCAGGGTGTCTTAAGTCTGAAAAACAGTCACTTCGAGCCTCGATACATCCTCTTGATTCCAACCCAAGTGGACAAGTACGTCGACCACCTGAAGAGTCGTAACATCTACTCACCTGCGCAGATCGACCGAGCTGTATCTCGTATAGAGTTGTATGCTAGCACTAACAGACAACGTCCGGGTTTTTCGATAACGTCATTGCTTCTGGTTTGTACTTTGTCCTCTTTCAATTTATTATTTGATTGCACTCATGTTGTAGAATGTCTACTGTATTTCATTATAATAATCATAAATTCTACACACTACACACAAAATCTGATTTTTGAATCGGTATGTCAACTCTAATGAATAAAGACCACATAGATCAAATTAATCTGGAATCCTCTAAACTGAAAAACAATAAATCGTATAATTAGGCCTGTGGGAATTAACAAAATNTAGCAGACGTCACCAAGATCCCAAACACAGCCAGCTTCAGACTATCCATCTGACATGCCATTAGGGAGCTCACTTTGAATATTTTATTTTTATTTTTTTACTTCAACTATCTTAATTTTTCTGTCTTTAACCAATTTTATGCACCAAAGTGAATCATAGTCACGACCAAGGCCATTGCATGACACACAGGACAACATTCAAGATACTCCGTGTTCCTGGAAATAAACTTGATCTGAAAGACATCTCCATGGCGATAACTCTGATGTGACTGAAAAGCTGTTTGAGACTTGTTTATCGTTTATAGAGAGCTGCCAATGGCAGTACTTGATGAAGTTAATTAGTTAATGGTATTAAAATTGTGCTTGTGTAAAATTGCACTCCTATTTATTATTGCAAGTATCAGAACTCAAAAGGATTTTATAACTTATCAAATTCATATTGGTGTATTTAGATATTTCTCTCTTCAGTGACAAAAAAAAATATGCAAATGCATGAATTACCATCTATTCAGAATGATGTGTACTCATTCTGCCATTGAAACTGTAGCAGAATCACTTTTTAATAGGCTAATAGCTAATAAAATAAAAACATAAAAAATGACAGATAAACTTTCTCTCCAGATTAAATCTACTTGAGTACTTGATTCTTTGCTCTGTATTTGTATACAGTACTTACTCTTTTTCACCAAAATGGAAATTGTACCCTATTGTAAGTGTAATTCTTTGTGACAAAAACAGACAATTTTGGCCCGTGTGAACCTAATAATATGTACACTAGTTCATTTCTTATAGATAACTGTAAAACATCACTCTGTGATTGGTTGCTCTTGGGTGGTTCACTTGAGTATTTCTTTGCTGTCTGTAAAAAGATGTTCTTAAGCTTTATTTGCCAAAGACCTAATGTTTGTCGATATAAACCTTGTGCTAAAGGATTTGTGACATAGGAAGTATTTAGACAGACTTAAATACTTTGTGTTGTGAAGCTTGAAAATCAGGTACCACAGCTTTATTTTTGACAGCCTAGATATAGAATAGTGAAATAATTTACTGTGTGTCAGCTTTTTTCTTTCAAATAATCATTAACTAGACAAAAACATTCTTTAATAAACACGCAAGTGTCTATTGGTGATTTGAAGTGTTCTACTGATTTGTAAAGTGTATAACATATTTTCAGAGAAAACCAATCGCAACTCACAGACTGAAGTTTTGAAAACCTCATAGAATTAAACTGAACAAGAAATGAACATGTTGTTAAAGGTTGGTAGTGCTATAGTCTGGAGGGATAAAAGTGAGCTGGTTACCATGGTGATGAAAATATATCTGTTGCTAAACTGGCTTAATATGTTATGTTTTTGCCTTAAACTTTACCCAAATCCTTTTTCTAAAGTCACCCATTTTTCTAACCATTTTCTTAAAGGAACCGTATGTAAGATTTTGATGTCAGATTTCATAAACATGAATTTTATATGTCCAAAGATACAAGGTCAACATGTCCAAATATACTATTATTTTTACTGAAAGTCAATGTAATTCTGAGGTATTCTTAATTAAAAAAGCAATGAACATGATGTCCTTTGTTAATGTTTACATTTATTTTCCAATCAGAAAGCAGAATAAGCCTCACATGACTCTCTCATTTGGTTTGCCAGTTTGTTTTTTTAGAAGCTGAAGTTAATTTTGAATCAGTAATCAGTAGCTTCCTATCTTCAATGTATGGGCCATTTCACAATCTGGCAACCCATGTTCATTTGTGATTGTTATACCTTTCTAAAACCACTAGTTGTGCATCTTACATACGGTTCCTTTAAACTCACCCATTCCACTAAACGTAATCAAAGTCCTTTCAAACTTGACAGTCTAGCATAAACCCTTTTTCTTTTTTTTTTTTTTTAAATAAACAAGCCAAATGACAATCTGCTCACACAGTCTATTGTGCTTTCATTCTTGAGCAGTTTTATTATTATTTTTTTATCATAATAAAACATACCTATAGTCACCTATTATTTATTCTTATTATTTTTGTCGTATTTTTTTCCCATTGATTTGCTTTTGGTTTTTTTTGAGATGTCATAAATAATAGTTGTATTGTTGTAGTCTCACATTTGTTGTAAGCTTTTAAACCTTTAAAATCGAATACGTTCAGAAAAGCATAATGCCAGCAGTAATGAGCTAGTTACTTTGCAGTAGGAGTGTTAGTATTTTCTGTGTATGTTTCATTCATTTGAATCTAAAAATACCTTCACATGAACGTCGTCGGTGCTGGAGGGATGGTTGTAGCGCGCGTGAAGGCAGCAGGTGCTTGACAGGAATCAACTGGCTCTCTCTAATCACTGGCCTCTAATTGAAGGCTCATTTTCCACAGTGCTGGAGAAATCGAATTAGACACCACCAGCGGATCAGCAGTGCACTCGGGCTCAGAGCAGGAGCTGTGTCACACTGCCTCTGTGGACCTAATGCAGTGTCAATGTGATTATGGGCACCAGAAAAGACACTTTAATTGATCACTTCTGGAAAGCAATAAACTTTTGTACTCAGCAGCGATTAAATGAGTGATGATTAAAAGCGCTTCTGAATTAGAAATGAGAGATGTATCAGAAACTGGATAATATTTTTCTGCTTATTATTTTGAAGAAGCAAAATTAGAAAATCAAGCACACCATCTATAACAAAACGGATAAACATTTTACCTCAACAGCGCTGTGTACTCTTTGAAAGGTGATATTTCTTCACAACTAAGCCATTTACAGGCAACACATTTGTGATACATTGCTATAATATTGTGTGGATTGTTGTAATATTAAGATATTAGAAAATTGTATTATATTTTGGCAAAATTACAACCCTTTTTGAAATTGGTGAAGGCAGGCAGGTCAGATTTATTTGTATAGCACAATTCATACACAAAGTAATTCAAGTGCTTTACAAGGCAGAAAAAAATGCAACAAATCACAATACAAAACATCATTGATAATGTAATAATCTTAAAATTTACTTTAAAAGGAACAAAGAGAGGACAAAACCTTTCCAGTCATATGCACAAACAAAACAATTTTGAGCCTAGATTAAAAAAAAAATGTCATCCTCTGTAAGACTGGTTCAGATCTTAGCTGCATAAAACTGAAACACTGATTCCTCATGTTTAGTCATGACTCTGGGCACCAGCAGGAGGCCGGTCCCTGAGGTCCTCAGAGTCTGAAATGGTTCATAAGGCACTAACATGTCAGAGATGTACTTTGGTGCTAGTCCATGGAGAGACTTAGGGTGCATTCACAATACACTTTTGATTTGGATCAGGATTCGTTTGTCTGGATAGTTCAGTTCGATTGGGTAATTGTGAACGCGCAAGCGAATTCTGATCCGGTCCAAATGTCCAAATCTGGTTCCGGTTGGAGAGGTCGGTCTCGGCTCTGTTGAATCGAGCTCTGGAGCGGTTCGTTTGTTTTGTGAATGCAAACAGACTGAGAGCGAAACAAAACCAGGAAGTGAACACTGACGTGATTCACGCTGAGACACACGTGAGGCTCAGAATCACAACAAACAGCATGTGTTAGATCGATAACGAGATAAATAATACGCAAAAACACACAAAAGTAACAGGAGGAGAAGGACGGGGGATGATTTGGGTATTATTAATTGTGATCACACGACCGTATGTCACCGTTTTCTCGCGTTATTTACAAAAATAACAAAGTTATAATTCTTAGATGAAAGCGAATACAGAAAGTAACACCACAGCTCACATTACCGCTGGGAAATGGTCTATATTCATTAAATATTTGGTTACACAGCTAAATGAGCAGATGACATACCTTTCAGAGCCAGATTTACTGAAAGAGATAAACTTTGTTACGTTTTACCCTCGGCATTTGGAACGAATCGTCTTCTGAAGTGAAAAGTACACGTTTTCCGTGCTCCGACACTTTGTCTGTCACTCACTCTGGTCCCGTTAATGTGAGAGAAGCTGTGGGATAGATCCGTAAAAACAAAAATATAAAGTCCGGCAGCGTGTTTTCTGATGTAGCTGTAGCCGCTGTTAGCCGAGAAGCCGGGTGTCTTCTTTGCTGCTGAAGTAATGTGTTTCTGTCCCACAGCGCCTCTACAGGCCAAAGGCAGATGTATCTCTACTGCGCTGGTTCGATTGGCAAAAAGTGTATTGTGAACGTGAGCCGGGCCAGTTTAGAGAAAGATACAATGTTGCAATTTTGGTTCCCAATCGAGCCGAGCCCGGTTCGGTTTGTATTGTGAATACACTCTTAAACACAAGCAGAGCTGTTTTAAAGTCTATTCTCTGAGCTACTGGAAGCCAGTGCAAAGACCTAAGCACAGGACTAATGTGAACTAAATAAAGACAAGACAAGATGAACAAGTTCAAGAACAGCAAGCGAGAGATGGTTATTTTTAAAATAACCTTTGCAAAACCTCAATAATAAGTTGCTGTTATGGCTGAGCACAGTGCGGTATATGGCATAATTAATAGATGATGTGTGGCATCTGTGTGAAATAGTATAATGTACAATATGTGACTATGATAATGAAAAGCAGCAGCATATGGGCAGAGTAAATAACCAGTAACATAAAAATATAAGCTAAAGTGTCTTCAGTAGGTGTTTGTGTGCAGAACAGCATATGAGAAGAAACCAATAACAGTGGTATATATAACCATATAAAAAGACTTAAGTGAGTTGTACCAGTATTTTCCTGATTACAGGTGATGACACATACGGATGTAACAGTGTTGATTGTACAGTCTGAATGCTGCAGAAAGGAAGGACCTGCGAAACCTTTCCTTGAGAGAAAGTGAGGGTGTCTCGCTGTCTCAAGCACAACTAATTCAACTTGATCGAGTCACATCGATCAAGTTTAAATGGAGGTTGTTGATGTAGCATTATGTCAGAAAAGTAAACAAAGTCAAAGACATTAAAGCATCAGATTAGCATTTAGCTCGCAGCTACCGATAGCATTGTTAGATACATATACAGTGCCTTGCAAAAGTATTCACACCCCTTGAACTTATCTACATTTTCTCTTATTATGACCACAAAAATCAAACATATTTCACTGAAACTTTGTGTGAAAGACCAACACAGAGTTGCACACAATTGTGAAGTGGAAGGACAGTCATACATGATTGATTTTTTTTTTTTTACAAATTAAAACCTGAAAAGTAGGCGTGCAAATTATTCACCCCCTCTGAGTCAATATTTTGTGGAACCACATTTTGATGCAATTACAGCTGCAAGTCTCTTTGGGTATGTTTCTACCAGCTTTCCACATCTTGAGACTGAAATTTTTGCCCATTCTTCTTTGTATAATAGCTCCAGCTCAGTCAGATTAGATGGAGTATGTTTGTGAACAGCAGTTTTCAGATCTTGCCACAGATTCTCGATTGGATTTAGGTCTGGGCTTTGTCTGGGCCATTCTGAGACATGAATATATTTTGTTTTAAACCATTCCAATGTAGCCTTGGCTTTATGTTTGGGGTCGTTGTCCTGATAAAGATAAACCTCCGCCCCCGTCTCAAGTGTTATGCAGACTCCAATAGGTTTTCTTCCAATAGTGCCCTGTATTTGGCTCCATCCATCTTTCCATCAACTCTGATCATATTCCCTGTCCCTGCTGAAGAAAAGCATGTGCAGAAATAATGCTGGCACTTGTATTATTGAACGTGGGGATGGTGTATTTAGAGTCATGAGCAGTGTTAGGTTTCTGCCACACATAGCGTTTTGCATTTTGGCCAAAAAGTTCAATTTTGGTCTCGTCTGACCAGAGCACCTTCCTCCACATGGTTACTGTGTCCCCCACATGGCTTTTGGCAAAGTGAAAACGGGATTTCTTATGGCTTTCTTTCAGCAATGGCTTTCTTCCATAAAGGCCAGATTTGTGTAGTGTACAACTAAAAGTTGTACTGTTGACAGATTCTCTAACCTGAGCTGTAGATCTTTGCAGTTCCTCCAGAGTCACCATGGGCCTCTTGGCTGCATCTCTGACCAGTTCTCTCCTTGTTCAGACTGTAAGTTTAAGTGTACGGCCTGGTCTTGGTAGGTTTGCAGTTGTGCCATACTCCTTCCATTTATGGATGATGGTGTAAACAGTGCTCTGTGAGATGTTTAGAGCCTTGGAAATCTTTTTATAACCTAATCCTGCTTTTTACCTCTTCACAGCTTTATCCCTGACCTGTGTGGTGTGTTCTTTGGACTTCATGGTGCTGACCGCTCCCCAATACTCTCAAACAAACCTCTGAGGTTTTTACAGAACAGCTACATTAATACTGAGGGTGGATTACACACAGGTGGACTCTATTTATTTGTTAGGTCAACATTGGAACCTTCTAAAGCCTCTAAAAGTAATGTGTTGCACTCAGAAGAAAAGGGGGGTGAATAATTTTGCACGCCTACTTTTCAGGTTTTAATTTGTAAAAAAAAAAAAAATCATGTATGACTGTCCTTCCACTTCACAATTGTATGCAACTTAGTGTTGGTCTTTCACACAAAGTTTCAGTGAAATATGTTTGATTTTTGTGGTCATAATAAGAGAAAATGTAGAAAAGTTCAAGGGGTGTGAATACTTTCGCAAGGCACTGTATATGCTTGGGCCGTTGGATCACTTTATTTATCTCCATGTCTTCGTGTCTATATTTGACACAATATTATCTCCTTAAGTCACATTTGCTGTTGTAGTTTTTGAGCAATGAGTGATGAAGCTGTTGCTCTTATTCACTCTCAATGTTAAGTTTCCCCCACCAAGGTTCGTTAGTGAGTGTGGCCTCTGATGCCGACTGTAACCATGAATTAAAAAAAATACTAGTTAAATTCTCTCCTATTTTTCATGACTGCACATGCACATATTACAAACATGTTGCTATTTTTCTGTTATTGCCATGAAGTGTTGTTAGCCATCACCTTTCATGTTCATTACACTACAATGCTAATGTTTCACAGGCATTACAGCTTATCCATCACCATAGAGACAAGAAGGTGAAAGACGTAATCTCTGCAGAGGTGACCCTGCTCACAGTAGGTTTTTCAACGTACAAGCAATAAAACTCTCTACAATCATATTTAAAACCATATGTTGAAATTACAGGGCACGCAATAACTATTCAATGGAAACAAGCAAGTGGCAGACCCCCCATATGAAAAGTTGCATAGTGCTCCTTGAGATTTTCTAAATTATCTACTAAAATTATTAAAATTCAGCGCACAGTTGCCATCCTTCTGCATAATCGCTACAAACACAAACATGTATATCAAACTCTGCTGCAAGCACTCTACATATTTCCTCTTTTAATAATTTATGTTCCTATATATGTATAAGCAATTTTTGAAAGATCTTTAGTCTGAGATGCATCTGTGGGTTTTCTTACTATTTTGAGACGTAATAAAAACAGTTGAAGGCAGCACATTTACATATATATTGCTACTTATACATTGAATATCAAGTGAAGAGCATGTAAATGATTCCTGCACCTCGGATACAGGAGAAAGCTAAACCCTGACTCTGGCCCGTCTCCACCGAGCGACAGATTGGCCCCCACTGGCTCCACAGACTGTGCTCTTCCTTCCTGTTTTAATGAGAGCTGGAAACATGAATGAAAGCAGAGGCCCATAGAGCTCATGCCACTGCTCGCCTGCTGATCCTGCCTTTCACCAGGTTTAGGCAAGGCTTTTCAGATGCCCTTGAGTTCAGTAATAGTAGTAGAGGTGATAGTGTTTTCTCTGATGTTTGGAGCTCAGTTGTAATATTAGTATTAGTTCTGGAGTTATAGTGTGGTGTAAGTGTGAAGTGCTAAACCCTGAACGATGCAAACAAGGTAGTTGGTAGATTAACACAGTGTTTCCCAACCAGAGGTACGTGAGCACTTGTCAGATGGTTTTTGGAATAACTTCAGATTGAAAAGGAAGGTGAAATTGTATAGTTTTTTATTGTTGTTATAATTTGTGCTTTATCCTTTTAGAATGCTTTGAAACATTTGGGACTCATTTAAAGAAGCCACAATAAAAGTTATCAACTGACATTATAACACCGGGCTCACACTGCCTCCAGTTCAGAACCTGATCCGGACCCACATGGACACGGACGGATTATGCATGCGTTGGCAGGGAAACTGCCGGCATCGTGAGACCACGAGTTCACGCGATCACTGACCATATGATCCAGAATTACTGGTAAACAAAGAACAATTGTGTAATTTTGGGCTTATTTAAGTTCTTGTTTGTTAATTGTGCAATTTAATTTTAACGAATTTGTATTATTAGTGGTAGCGTAAAATGATTTTATTTTGAAAACCACCGGAGGCACTTAGTGCTCACTTGGTTTTCTGTTTGCTAGAAAAGGAAAGGTTCCAGTGACTGGCCCAGAGTCTGAGCCCGGGGTAACACTACAGGTTACCCAAGGGGGGTGTGAAACTCAAAGGTGATCAATAAACAAAATTTTAGATAAAATATTGTGAATGCCGATTTGACTATACAGAAAATAGTTCATTAAAAAAAAAAAATCCGCGGACACGTCACATTTGTTTGATATTATGATCTGAAATGTATTATTGAGATGCTCCAAAAGGTATACATTTTTGTTAATACTATCTCATGTTTTGCTATACACTACAAGCAAGCAAACAAACAATGTATCTGATTCATCCTTGAACTCTGGAGGCACTGGAGATTGAAGAGCTTATAGATTCTAATATATTATTGTGTTGCTTATGTTTTGTCTTGTCTACTTTTTATTTTTTATATGGACACTGAGTCTGAAATAATAAACAAAATAGATAGACTGATTGATAAGTAGGAAATGGCATAACATCTAATCAGAATTGTTGTAAGAGAAAATAGCATTTCTCTCTGTGCTGGTTAAACACTGCCAGCTCAGCCCTTGTTATCTTGGCCCACGTCATCAGCAGCAGGAGCCTGCATGACTCCAGTCAGCGGAAGCAAACATCAGACTAGAGAGGAATGCATACCGTTGCAATGTCTATGGTTCACATGTTCAGGTCCTGGGTCCCGTATACTGAATGAAATAAACCTCTGTTGTGTTAGAACACCAGCCTCATACCTCATCTTTTTAAGTTTTGCGTTACTTCCATTTAGCCCACAACAACTGTCAGAGTCTCATGCCAACTTCTCTGAAATCTATTTGAAGAAATCTATTATTACAAGGAATAAAATTACACATTTAGATCAAACATCAACCCGTGTAGCATTAAAGGAGATGTATTGTCTTTTTTCTACATATTTAGTATTAAACAATGACATGCAGAGATTAGTAATTTACATTTTGTACAACACAGAATTTATCTTAATAAGCATAGAAATATTAACAGGTTTATTGACTTCCTGTTCAAACCTACAGAACTGATGAGCACCTTGCCTGAAAAATCCAGATGATATAAAAAATTTTTTTTTTTGGCCATTGTGTACTTTTTTCGAATTTTAATGAGCATGATTGACAGATTAATTAGCCAATCAGGAACACATATCATCTCCTGTATGAAAACCAACGTGGCTGCTTATGCATTTGACCAATGCAGAATGTAATAAAGGCACTTAAAAACAAGGGAGACATCAGTTAGATCAATAACTGCTTTTAATTTGGCCTGCTGCTGTGATCCTAAAGTATTTCCTTAACACTGCAAATCTTAATAACGGTTACACATCTTTGTAGGAACAAGCCAGTTTTGTTTGCAAAAGATATAGCCTACTGTTGTTCGGGTCCATTATCTGCTTCATTGCGCTGATTTCTGGCTAAACTAACGGACATTTGACTTCTTCAAACTTTTCAAGAACTGCCTGTTTATTTCAGATCTAATCCCATTTATAATCCACATTAATCTCCCAGACTTAATTACCTTTCCAAATGCAGTCTTAAAGCAGACAGCAGTGGTTTGGTCAGTGAGTGAGTGGATCGATTTGGAGCATCTGTGCAGGAGAGCCTTGACCTGTGCCTCTTCAGGACACGGCGAGTTGTTTGGACTCCGCTCAGCTGTTGACATTTAACTTGTGCGTGCTCAAGTCTGTGAAGGGCTTTTCACTGAATTCTCTCTTCTCAAATGTTTTTGTCAAGTTTTCATGATTTGGCTGTCTTTAGTCACAGATAACGTGTGACTAATGTAAAGTGGCAAGCCATTTTACAAAGATTCAGAACTTGTTGACCAGTTTTCTCCTTTGCTTGCACTACTAATATCCAAGAAATAGACAACAAACAGATTGTCGTCTGTAACAATTAAAGCCCTCTTACGTCTGGTCCTTCTACCCAAGCTCAAAAGCTGTCTAAATGTATGCATGGATTACTTGTATTTTCTTAGAGAGTTGATAGGGCTGGACGATATGACTTTATGACGAATCTTCACTGTATATTGCCTTTAGGATGATTAAAATATTTTTTTACCCAGAAGTTCCTACTTTACTGTGATTGGCTGAATACTGTCGTCACTCAATCAGAGCAGGACGAAGATTGACAGAAAAGAGTCAAAAGTAAGTGAAGAAAATAGTCTTTATTTAAACAGACAGAAGCCTCAAAATCATAATATGAATGATTTAATAAAAAAAGCAGATTGTCAAAGAGAATGCTCACGATTACA
This sequence comes from Mugilogobius chulae, assembly GCA_038363315.1. Lineage (NCBI taxonomy): Eukaryota > Metazoa > Chordata > Actinopteri > Gobiiformes > Gobiidae > Mugilogobius > Mugilogobius chulae. Next base: position 24,851,332 of record CM076401.1, on the reverse strand, counting down.
TTTTTATCTCAATATTGCCCAGCTGTACATTTTTTTCCTTTTTTTTTTACAATAAAATAACTTAAAATCAATCCCCCAGCACAGATATGTTGTTAATGTGTCTGTTTAGGTGGACATAGTTTGCAATGTCTTGACTAAGTCTAATGTCAAGTGTTCCTATTTTACATGGGGCTCACACTTGAAGAGCATCTTACACAAAATAACAAGGCTCAAGGTGAAAAACCTTCGAAAAAACAAACAAACACCAATGTAAGAAAATGTATAAGAAAATTGTGTTTTACAAATCAGAAGCATTAGAACCATGTGCACACTGACTCTCAGTACAGCAGAGCTCTCAAATGTCTGTGCAGGTGTAGCACACTGATTACTGATGAAGCTCACCTGGTGTGTGCCTCCTCCCCTCCACTCACAGAGGAGACAGAGCAACATCTGCAACATCTAATAATGCATCGTTTGTTCACCAAACTTCACAAAGTTTGTCTGTTGTAGTCATTAGCATCATGGCTACCTGTCATTAGCGTACCGGCACACATCGCTCAGAATGCATTAGGTAAGTGAGCAAATTAATTATTTCTCTTTGGCTACATTTTCAAGGAAGTAAAATTCTTGTATAGTAGCTACTATACAAAAATTCTTGTAGGCTACTATACAAGAATTTTACTTCCTTGAAAATGTAGCCAAAGAGAAATAATTAATTTGCTCACTTACCTTTAGCTTTATACCATACTCCTTTTTAACTGCGTTTTCAACATTATGAAGAAAAAACACATTTAAAAACTTGCAAAAGAACTGTATTTTTTGTGTATTTATCACAAATCCTGCTAAAATTATTTGTAATGTAAAGCAGTCAAGTCCGACTGAACAATTTGGCTAATGCTGTTTCCCCTTCATATTGATTGTTTTTTTTTTGTTTGTTTTTAATTTCTTCTTTCAAAATCTGACTTCTGCTTCAAATCAAATGTTTTACGTACAAAGGAAGTGACATCACTCAATCTCAATCTTGTCTGACTCAACAATTCAATTTACTGAAGCCAAAAGGAGCACCACATTTGGACAATTCATAAACCTCGGGATATATTTAGCAAAACGTATAGTCGGCCTTAAGTTGTCATGACAAGACTTGACCACACCAGTTCGCCCTCTTCACCTCCTCTGTCCTCGCCGTCTCTCCTCAATCCTTAAATAACACAAGACGACCACCACGAGCTGCTCTTTACTCTGACGGGTCAAAAACAATATACCCAGCTCTGTCCATGTAGGTGACTCTAACCCGGAGAGCTGCCAACCCCGTCAGTAGGCATCCGCGACCTTTCAACCCTGTCGCCGTGCAACAAAGTGATTGCAAAATACCAGTCTGCGGAAGGTCAAACACAATTCAGACGATTGGACAGGAGGCTGAAGGCAGTACCACTTGAGTCTGACGGCATGTGGGTGGCACTGTATCTATAGTTTGTGGAGGAGCAGTTCTTTATGCAGACGCAATATCCCCTCGAGCCCACACACTGTTAAGACCTCTGAACAAGGACAGCAGCAGACTGATTAATACAACCTCTGAGACCATTTATCTACGATACAGTATGGTACAAAAATAACACACGGGTAGTTGTAATGGTGATGCCTCCAAAAATAGTATAATTGCAGGGTTTCAGATGCCATCACAACGTTCTACAGGGGAATAAAATTAGCTCTGTGCACAGAACGTCATTTGGCTGTTTTATATTTAAAATGGCTAACTTATGTACAAAACAGTACTTCCTGTTAGTGTTAGCATTTAGACTCAAACAGGTTCTTTATAACTATGGGAAAGTTTTCTCCTGATTTGTAATGTTTTCAACAAACCTTATAGAAATGAACAGGACGTAATCAGTTGTACATAAGTTACTTATTTTGACAATTACTAACAGTGGGTTCCAGTCGTCCTCAAAGGTCAGAGTAATGTTTTTCTTCACGTGTTGAGTGTTCCAATGGTCAGATTACAGTAATGAGCCAGTCACGTAATAAAAAGCTTAGAAATTGCCCCAAAACAGCCACAATACAGATCTCTTTATGTCAGTTTATCAACTCGGACATTGCTGTTACATATACAGTTTGTAAAACATTGCAAGAGAGTGAATTTAGGTTTTTGTTTGCATTAGCTCTATGCAGCTGTTAGCAACATTAGCATGGCAGCACATAACAACAGATTTATAATGGTAGAAGTGCATAAGCATCGCTGGAGCGAAGTAAAGATAAATTTAGAGAAAATAACACAGCTATAATCAGCAATGAAGCTGTCGGAGGTTTATTTGCCATGTTCAGTTTTCTACCTCGTACGCTGAAATGCTCTATGAGTATCAGACTAGGAACTTCGAATTGGAGGGTTTTTCTAGTGGGAATTTGCAAGTCGGAACTCGGAAGATTCAAGAAAATCTGATAAGGACACAATGATAATTTGCACTTTAAAGCCACTGTGGAACTTCAGTCTTCCCCAGGATTGCCAGAATGCTTTTGACAAAATGTCGAAAACAAATCATTAACATTAACAAAGACTTTAAAACACGACATGCTAAAATATATTTCAATCATTATTATATTAGGGTATTTATGTGGATCAAACTCGGAAAAACGGCCAAAAAAACCACAACCTGCAGCTTGCAAATTCCACACGAAACTGTTTTCAAAAAGAGAAACCAAAAGCCTCTATAAATAAGCTTCAACTCTGGTCTTCTCTTGTCAATGAAGACTGGGGCTTAGTTTCCTAAATCTGACAGGATTTGGCTTTGACAAACAGGAATGGCCATAACTGGTACTTACCCATTTTAGGCTGACTACAAATGGAAATAGAATGGCTAAATCTTGTTTCGTTATGGAAATCTTGTTTTCAACTTGCAAATAATGACTCTACAATTCTTATTTATTTTTAACATTAAGTAACAATTTGAGGGAACACTTGACGACGCACCACTAAATAAATCACTCAGTACAGTCAAGGGCTCTATTGGACGTAATGGCCTACACTTACTGCTGCATTGGCTCTCAACTGTACATTGTTTCTTTCGCCCCTCCATCTGAAATCCTCACTTCTGAACTCGCCCTTTCCTGGCTTTTTTCCCATAATAGCATAATAGCACTTTGTATGATAGCGCTGTGAATCATGTGTTACTAGTTGGTGAGCCACTGTAACCAGAGCTGTGATGTATCTCTATATTTGGAGCAGAAAGATGGGAAAAAAAACAGTGCCTCGCCATCCGGGCCATAGCTGAGCAAACTTTGCCTTTAGCTGTTTTGCGGGTGATTTTTCTTGCTGTGTTGAAGTACAGTGACATTTAAAATGGAGTTGTGTATAGGCGTGTGTGGATGTGTGTCTGATCTGAGTAGAGGCAGTAGGCAGTGGGCAGGAGGGTGCGTGGGTAAAGCATCAGCGCAGGAAGGGAACTCTGTGTCCTATAGGCTTTCACGGACATTTTCTGTTTTCTGTCTATTCTTTTCATAGTTTCACTTTAGGCTGTACAGTCAAATGTTGCATCTGACGTATAGATACATGTTATTTAAAAGAGCATTGCCTGTTTGTGATTGTGAATGTGAACTTCCTTATAGCGCTTTTCAAAACTAACCAAAGGAATGCCTTGTTCAGTTTTAGAAATATGATCAAATATATTAATATATTATTTTTTACTGTGGAACATATAGTAGTTAGAGGAACAACATTTCTATCAAAACAAGCAGGTTCAGTTCATTTTTGGGAGATGGAAGCCTGCTCAGAGTAAAGACACCAAATTTATGATGTTTTTAGTCTAAAAATCTGGCTCTACCAGATGCATACTCTAATAAAATGAGAATTTTACAGAATTTTGAGACTTCATGTAGAAAGTCTTATTCCACATGGTAAAGATGGCTGCTATTATTCTGGACAAATCACAGTACAGCAGTGGACAAACCTCAAGTCAACTTTGTAGTTTGAGTGAAAAAATATGGTGACACTGTATTTCAACCCACTTTTTTAACTTTTGAAAAAACATGCTTACAAAGGTGATTGGTGCTTGAAACAGCTGTTATGCAGAAACACAGTATAAAGTATTAATATGGCGTGATCCAGCTTAAGTAACAACATCCACATTAAAAATACCTTTGTTCAAGTCTATTTTTTAACTAAGAAATAATGCGGTGGGCCTGTAATACACAGTTCCTGTTACTTTGACAATAACTCAGTTTCACACAAAAGCTTCAGTTTGACTAAAATGATCACATTCTTGGTATGAACTAGATTTATATTGAATACTATTATCGTCAGTGTTATATAATTTTAAATGTGTTTCTATTTGATAAAAAAAAAGATCTTGGCCATAAAGCAATAGTTGGTATATAAATGTGAGGGTTTTTTTTCTTTAAATGTCGAGCTACATTCAGTTTTCTCAATCTATATTTCTTCTTTCAAACATTTCTATTAAGCTGTATAGAAGGAATAATCATTAAATTCTTTACATCATACCCACCTGTGTTTCTTTTCACCACCTTTTCATCAGGGATGCATTAATCGACTGCTTACATAAAGTGCCGTAATGATAATTGTACCTTTTGCTTCTCACGCTTAATGAATGTGAACGAATTACATATGTCGGGCATTTTGATGACGCAGGCCTTCGCTCATCTCTCCAGCGTCCCTGTGTATCATTTCCCATTGACAGAAGGACAGAACACGCAGCATAAAGATGTAGCTTGGAAGATATTGACCTGTCTTCTTCGTCGGACTCGAAATAGAAGCAAAGAGGGCAATCTGAGACATGATGTATCGAGCGAGGTTTCAAGCGACTGGTGCATATGGCGCTGTACAAACGACGGTCTATTATACGGAGATGTTCTTTCACTGCACTGTCTGAAAAGGACGTATTATGTGTGACCTCACTCGGCTAAAATCACCATTTCAACAACACTTTTAGGCCTTCGCATCATTTCGGCGCTGTCAGTACAATTTACTGAGTCTGACTATAGATGAGAGACAGTTCAAAACAAGAATATGAAAGTGGACACCAGATCTTCTTGACTGTACAATGCAACAAGATTACTTCAGTTGTAGGGAGTTCTCATGGTACAATATTCATTTCAAGATTGTCAAGAGGCATACAAATTGTAAAAATACAACTTTTTCCGTTAAAATGTCTTGACTTATGTTTGTGCAAATAATTATTGTCATATTCCAAAGATATTTATTATTGCTTCAGATAGATACAGTCGGAAATGAGTTATACTTGAGGCCCTGCTAAAGGGTGAAAGTTAAGGCGCCCTGTTAAAGGGTGAAAGTCAGGGCGTGGGAAGCTAGCCTTTTTACCTCTTTTAAGATGCTTTGTGGCATATTAGGTGTGTATATAGTACAACTAATTCAAGTCAAGTCACAACAATGTTTCAATGGAAGTTGCTGATGTGGCGTTATGTCAGAAAATTAAACAGAAAGTTGAAGAAAGACGTTCAGGCGGCGCTAGCATCCCGTTAGCATTTAGCTTGCAGTTACTGCATTGTTAGATATAGGCCTAGTTACATATTTGGACTGTTGGATCACTTATTTGACACAATATTTAGAGGGAGGGAGGGGGGGGGGGGGCATTTGTGTTAAAACGCCTGACTAAAATCGTCTAAAATTCAAAACCCTGTTTCTAACTGTTTCTAAACCATTTGGAGCCCAAGCAATTGGCTGGACTCTTTGTGAAGCTGAGGCTCTGTTTTAGCCTTTGATGTCTGATTAATTCTAGTTTAAGTGAGAAGAAGCTCTGAACAAAAAGAACATCAGGTTTTAAAGTCCGCCTAAAATTTTTTTGATAAATGTTAGAATTAGCTGGTGTTGCTAGCCTTTTTGTTTGTAAGTTTAGAGTAAAAACTCATTCTGATCCATCTCAGAATGATTGGTTTGACTGTAAATAAAAGGATTTAAATTTGATTTTTATTTATAACATGCCAGGGAGCTTGAGAGTTGATTTTTATAACATGGTGGGCAAAAATGAATAAATTAATAAAAAGTGGGCGGGCCCGTGTCGCCCACTCGTCTTTTCATTTTCACTTTTTAGTTTGTTGAAAAGTTACAAAATTGGTCACTGACACATGTGCACACACCAACATAAGCACCTCTTCTTCAATATTGGTGCCAAATGTCTGCAGATTGTTCAATTTTAGCTAATGCACTGTTGTAAAAAATCTGTTTGTATTGTTTGATATTAATATTGAAACAAAACACTAATTTGTAAATTCATCTGTTCATGTTTGCAGAGCCTGTTTTGCATCTAATTATTGATTATAACTAGTTCTTTATTCTCTGTAAAACACAAAATATGAAAAACATTTTTGATCTGTTGTTAAGCTTATACAACTCAAGAGCTATTAATGAATATGTTGATAATACAGTAATTGTTTGACATCGAAACAAAGACATAAAGGGCAGAGCTTTTTTGGAACATGCCATAGACATTATGGAAAATCCTTTTTTTTTTTTTTAACCCTGTTGTACCAGTTTTCTCTCATTGTTTTATTGGAATTATTTCATGCATGTTTGAGTAATTTTCCATTGTCCGTTAGCTGATGCTCAAGAAACCATGACCTAAATTCCTGTTCTAACACCTGCTCTTGCAGTCCTTGCCTACATTTACTTGTAATTAGTCAAAAATTTATATTCCAAGTGGTTAAAATTGTTGCTTAGCCATTTTCCAACAATAAAAACGATAATTTATTATAAAACCAGCTGCTTGTATAAGTTAAATTTTACAGAAAAGAGGCGAGATCTGCAGTTTTGAGCAGCAAATCAATACCTGTAAATCACACCAAAGCTCATATTTTCCCCTACAACTTCTTTTCCATTTACTATGCAAGCACCTGTTTTTATCTCTTCTCATACTTCTTTTCTCTTCTGCTTTTCACACCTGTTCACGGTTCAGCGACTTTGAAGTGCTTTTCGGTGCCTGGCTTTGAAAGAGTTAAGGAATTTGTGCTTTGGAGTAAGCAAGGGAGAGAGAGAGGGAGGAGGAGGAGGCGTTGAGAGGAGAGTTATTGCTGCCAGAGCCTATGAAGAAGAGCAAGAGAAGGCGAGTGTGAGAGAGAGAGAAAGAGAGAGAGAGTTGCCTGTCTGTCGATTTTTTTTTCTCTCCTTTTGCGTGAGCATTTAGGTCTAGTGTCTCTGTCAGTCAATGCGTTCTGACACCTTGCACTAGCCGCTCCTCATAGCCTGCAGTGTTTTTATATTTTTCATTTCTTCCTGTTGTCTCCCTCTTTTGTGTAGGATCTTCCCCTAATATGCGACAGGAATTTATTGCCTCTTTTTGCGGGGCGCTGGACTGACAAAGGTGAGTGTGAGTGAATGAGTGAGTGGGTGGTTTGGATGGATTTGGGGGTCTTTGAAAAGAAAAACACAGCAGCTGAATGATATTGACAAGGGATGCTGTAGCTATAAATCAAGATGCTAATAGTTTGTTCAGGGTTAAATGTTTTTTGCTACAAGCTTTGTGCTCTGTGTAGGTGTTGGGTGTACTTCGAAAGGTGAAAGGTTTATAGTTTAAAGAGGGTTGTCTATATTGTGTCTAGATTTGGATGTGTGAACTGGAGGTTTGTAGAGCAGATGGATGTAGTCATGATTTGTTTGTTGTGGCTGGTTGGTTGTCTCACCTTGAACTCTGGTGTAACAGGAGTTTACTACATCCAGTGTCTCTGCGTCACGACACTTCACAGATGCTGAAGAGAGATGAGTGATAATTAAGAGATGAGAAGTACAAGACTGATGGAATAAACAAGTGTGAAGAAGATACTGTGCTGGGTTGTCAAATGTGTTAATACACGTACATACCCTACATGCATTGTGCATTCAGGTAGGGAAAGCTATATATTGTAATTGCTTTATATTAAGTATATCACTACGGTAAAAAAAATGTACAAAAACAGATCAGCAGCTAAGTTAATGTTGATTAAATTATTTTTTTTTTATTAAAAATGAATGGGTTTAGTCTCACCAGAATGAATATTTGTGTCTTTTAGAAATTTCCTTGTAAAGTACAATGCTTTTAATAAGAAGAACTGACTTTTGCATTATCTGGCCTCATGACATCATCGCAATTGAAAATGTGAACGCAACCTCTTAATGTTAAAGCTAAGAGCAAATCAGTATTCACCTTATTCTGCCCCACCCACTTTTTTGGCAGCACACTTCCGGTTAGCCTGTAGAATTCAGTTGCTGTTTGTTTGTTTTTTACTGTTGTTATATTTGTTTGAGACAGACAAGCTAACGTTTTGGCTATCTTAACAGAGCTAAACAGGAAGTGAGTGGCCAAGAAAAGGGGCGTGGCAGAATGACGATGGTCTTCATTCATTAGTACCATCTGGTCTTATACTACATACTCTCTGTTGAAATCTAGATTATATTTTCTTTTTGTTGAGGTGTCAAGCAAAGCTAGGCATATTGTGATTAAAATTTAATCGTGAGCTCATCCCTGTGACAATTTGCTTTTTTTTTTTTTTTATAAATTGTCTTATTAAAGTTGGGGTAACAATTTTTTTTTTTTTTGTAAATTGGTAAACCTTGTGTTTTCAACTAAAAAGTACAAGATAAATTGAGCACTTTCTGAAAAAAATTAGACCCCTGAGTATTGTCTGAACTGAATAATAAAGAATTGTAGTTCTCATGAGGAGCCGAATGCAGCGCTCTGATTGGCTGTGCTTGTGTGGTCCTCTCCAATTTCACTTTGTTTGTAAAAAGACAATTATTGACCATAAATGCAACCAAAATGAATACATGCCAATATTAACCATGTGTCGAAGGATTTGGGAGAGGAAGAAGTCAGATTTAAAACAGAAATCATGTTTGCAGTGTGAAAATCAGTTACCCCATCTTTAATGAAATACCAGTTTTGTATTAGTTGCAGCTGCTTGTTTGTTTTTTTTCCATCTTCTTCTCTTTTTGGTCAGCCTTTGTCATGCCCTTACTGAGTGACAACTGGATTCAACCAATCACAGTGAAGTGTGAAAAAGCAAATGATTTAGCTAACTCAAAAGCAATACCAAAATAGACAATATGAACGAATTGTGACGAGAACAAAATTGCAATCTATCTCCAAGAAAAATTGATATTATTGTTTGATTTTTTGACGTATTGCCCACCCCTTTTCCAATTAACAATTCAACATTTTATATTGTGACAGCAACAGAGCTAGAGCAATAGAGAGAACCCGTAGTTAGATTTACTAAAAGCTTTTTATTTTATTTAATTGTGACATAATACAAGCTTTTTTTCCATATTAATGACATTACAGTGAAAATTCATATCCACGCATTATTTAAAATAGTCGTTTGTGATGTGTCATTTAGTTTTCAAACTGAATGGATAACAAGTGCTAGATATGTCTAAAAATATAACTACAACATTTGAATCTTTGCTACAATCATTGATTATATTGGCTTCCTTGTGAGATAAGTCTTTATGTCAAAATAACAAAGTAATCTCAGCTTACACATTTGATTTCATGTCCTAGCCTTTCATGTCTTTCCATTTTAATTTACAACTCCTGAGAGCTTTCCACATGCAGAACTTGTCTCAATTATGTAAGCACTTCCTGATCTATTATGCTTGTTTGTGTATCTTTATTGACGCTGTGCTCGCTAACTTCCTCTGTCACTTACTTCTCCTCACTTACTGTACTGTCTCTGCCGCCCACTCGGATATTTCTGGAGAACAAAAGGACCGAGAAGAGAGAGAGAGAGAGAGAGGGAGAATAATGGTGGAGAGATAGAGGCTTAATGTAGCAGCCCTGCGTAGGCTAATGAGTCTTCACAATCCCCCTCTCTCTCTTTTTCTCTCTCCTCCCATCTAACGCCTTCATCTCTAGCCCTGCTGTCTCCCATTTATCCATATAATCTTATAACCAAACTTGTCCACCTCTGTGCGCCGGATATACCACCTTTGAAATAATAGGCTTCATTTGGCTCCCTTGGTCTTTCATCTTTTCTCTCAGGTCCACAAGGAAGTCTCCATCAATGCTTCTCCACACCTACAGCTTCCATTTCCTGACCCTTTTTTGTCAAGACACCTTCGACATCCATTTATAGTCATTACTGAAGGTGCTATAGTCTCCCTAATGTATTTCTCATCATACTCTTGCCCGTTCCTTAAAAATGCCCATCCCACTTTCAATACTTCTGAGTCATGCCAACACATTGATGTACATAGTGTGAATCAAATGGCTTAACTCATTGTGCTGGTTCCAAAATAAGGTAGGGAGATAAGGCCTATAACGTTTTATACAGTGTAAAAAAAAAAAAAATTGTACAGCCAATGAGTTAAATGAACTTAAATCTTTGTGTTGATTTAACTTAACAATGTGAGAGAGAAGAAAGGAGAGAGAAGGAGAGGGATACAGAGAAAGAAAGAAAGGAGGGAAAGAGAGAGGAGAGATAAATAAGAGTGAGAGAGAAAACGAGAGAGAAGAATAGAAGAAAAGAGAGGAGAGAAGAAAGAGAGAAAAAGTGAGAGGAGAGAGAAAGAAAGGAGAGGAAGGAGAAAGGAAGGAGACAGAAAGAGAAGAAAGAAGAGAGAGAGAAGAAAAAAGGAGAGAGGGAGAGAGAAGAAAGCAGAGAGTGAAAGAATGTGTGTGACAGAGAAAGAAAGAGATACAGAGAGAGAAGAAAGAGTAAAGAAAAAGTGATAGATGAAAGAGCGAGAAGAAGAAGAAAGGAGAAAAAGTGTGAGAGAGGAAAGAGAGAGAAGAAGGAAGAGAGCGCTGCAGCAATATGATACGAGGACTCGATATCGAACCGATCTATGAAGTTTTATTTATTACTTATTTACTGGCTGAACTTGGCCAGAACATCTCATGTTTGAAACTGTATTTACATCGTTATTTTCACAATAATAGCAGTAACATTACACTATAAGACCAATTTGCAAATGAATTAATTGTGTCACAGGAAGATATCGGGTGGTAGCAGATTTTTAAAAACAAATGATAAAAAGCAGTTTCTGAACTTAGAAGTATCACAAAATAAAAGACGTTATTGGCGAATCAGTGACAAACTTAAGACATTTCACTATTTTTGTAGTTGTGTTGTTAAATTCTACAAACTTAAATTCTGAACTTTCTTTTTTTCAGCTATATATTTCTGTTATTGTCAGAATGAGTTTCTTATACATTTGCATAAGTTAGATGTTAGCTATCTTCTATATTAGAGGGGTTAAGCCAACTTACAGTATATAGGAACTTGAAACTAGTTTTAGTTAAGAAATAACTCTTAGGGCACAAAAAGTTAATAAAATCTACTCTAGAATCAATAAAACACTAGTCTACACTTACCAACACTTTATATAACATGTCTTGTAACTAGTTTAATGATTAAGACATTGCATCAGTATCTGAGTTTCTTTTTAATTTCTTTTGGAACATTGTTATCCATGTTTGTGAAATAATGTGAAATATACTGCCAAAGGAACATATTTCCATGGAAACAAATAGAAACAACAGTCCATGTTGTGCTTATGCAAGCCCGCTAAAAAAATAACAACACATTTTTTGTCATTTAATCAGAAAAAAAACATGCAAGGTTTTTTTTTTTGGTCCAAAAGTTACACAGTACACTTTTGTTAGATTTCATAGTTTGAGTTGCAGAAGTCATGTTGTATCATGCAGTGAGCTGGAGCGAGTTTCTAGTTTAGCTTTGCTCCTGAACACAATTTGCATTTTACTTTCTTTTTTTTTCCTGTCAGTTTTGCTTCACATTGGCCTTGTACAAATCAAGCCTTCCTCTCCCGCTAACAAAACCACTTCCACCATTGTGCATTAGCCTGTGTCAAATCTGAAATAACATGATGCTGGCCCATTTAAATGTTTGATGCCATGCAGGACCCATCAGCCCCCTCTGCAGCGGCGGTGTCCTGTTGGGTTTTTGCCATAGTCGGAGAAACTGGGCTTTCATTGTGGCTCTTGATGTGGATGGGCTCATTATGACTGCTCTGCGCGGTGTGCCTTTGAATGGAGGATGTGCCCGTGCTAGCGTAGCATACGGGACATTGTGTTACTATGCGGCACATGATAAAAGCATCAAAAAACAGGATTACATAAGGAAAGGCTGGCTCGGTGATGGCAGACTCAACATTCAGACATACGCTCTCACAGTGCTATTTATGTATACATTCACTGGCATTTTTATAAGGTACAAACAGTGCAGCCCTGTAGATTCGATCTGTAAATATTCTTTAACAACAACAGCGTAGGCCTGTTTCGTTCTTTTGTCAGTTCTCCCGGACAAGTTTAAAATATGTACTTTGAATCGAAATGTGTATCAAAACTGCCAAATAACCCTTTTCCTTCCCTGTCATCTTGAAAAAATCTTATGTAACATGGACCTTAAATGAATCGTAAGTGTGATTAGGGCTGGGCTATATCGTGGTGTTTTATTCATGAATTCCTCATACTGTGATTTCCCCACAATCTTTTTTGTCTTATAAATTTTGAAGGTTGTGTTTTTTTCTGGGCTGCACATTCAAGTCATAAAAGAGGTGAATTTTAGCATTTTTCGAGTTTGATTTATATATTAATTATGACTGTAAAATATATATAAATTATGACTGAAATGTGGATTCTTAGCATATTTCCTGCTTAAAAGTAGTTGTTAATGTTAGAAAAACTATTAAAATATGCCAAAATTATTATTCAGCCATTGACTAGTAGGAACTTTCTGAAAAATCAGATGCGTCTTTGTACCTCAAAGGCAAAAAAAAAAAAAAAAAAATAGATATGAATCATGATAAAATTAAAATTGTGATCTGGCTTCAATATAATCGTGATGTGTGTAATTAACAACTAGTGGTTTTAAAAGGGATGTTTCACAGATGACACATATTTTAAATATTAGAATGTGACCTGTCAGAAACAAGGTTTGCTATGAATCATGGGTCATCACTGACGGCCACTTTCTCAGATACTTGATTGTCTGTCATGGTTCAGCATCAAGAGTCAGTTTTATTCACAAAGTGAGTGGCATTTAATGACAACTGTGTGGAAACAACTGCATGAACCTGTCACAGAGTTGTGTCTGTGTCATGGCGCAGTTTTGTCTGGACAATCCAGGCAAATTTGCAGTTTCAATGTGCGTGATTAACACCCATTAGCCAAACAAACATGGCTCCTACAAGGACAAAATAAATGTAACACGAGAAACGGAAAAACATTGCAGACTTAAAACTGTTTTAATAAGAGGTGAGTGAAGTTAGATTTTTTCGGAAATGACAGACGAACATTGAGCTCTTTCGTTTTGTCTGCATCACGCAAATAAACAAATCTGTCTGGATAGTTTGCTGTAGATTTGATCTGAGATGCGGGGGTTGAGAGGTGACCAGACCCGATCTTCGCAAATCTGATGTGTGGGCTCTAGATCTCAGGCAGGCAACATCAGTTCAAAATCAAAAATGTTCCTTACTCATGATTCACTTCAGACTCTTCAACTTCAGATTCCTAAATAATCAAACTGGCAACCCAAATGAGAGACTCATATGAGGCTCATGTTGATTTCTGATTGGATAACATCAAACACCAAATATAAACATCAACAAATTAAAATCATACTCATTGCTTTTAAATTAGGAGTAACGCAGATTTACAATGACATTCAATAAAAGTAGTGATAATGCAGAACATGTTGTAAACATAGAACATGTTGACCTTGTATCTGTTCTGTTCACACACTTAGATCATGTTTATGAAATTTGAAATTAAATTCTTACATAAAGTTCCTTTAAAACTAAGTCTGGCATACTCCTCCATGTCAAGACCAAGATTCTGGCTTCAGTATCTGGGGATGAGCACTGACAAACTCCTCTGCAATCGCCCAATAGCTTCTTTCACTTTTAATGAATGTCTGTGTCTGTCTAGAGGCAGACTGTCTTGAATCGCTTTTTTTCAAAATCAAAAAGAAAACAATGTTTGTTTATAACCTTGTCTTGTTCTTAAGGAGACTGTCTGTGTCTTTTATGTTTTAGTAAAAGGATAAAACATCTGGACGAACATATTGCCTGAATAAACGCTGTGTTAAATTACATTGTTTTGTTGTACGGAGCACAGGTGGCTCTCTCTGTGTCATTGTTGGGTTTAGTCACACTCTCACGCCTTGTCATTTTCCTGTCAAAGTGTAATACATTGTTCTGTTGATAAAATGAAATTAATTTAGCTTTCAAATGCTGGCCTATGCATTTCTAGGCAAGTAATAAAGTCATAAAAATACCAAGATTAGTTCAGTACATTCAACGGGAAAGAAATATATATTGTGCTGTGATTATTCATAGTGAGTTTCCTCAGCTGATTCAAGCATAATTTATCTTTTTTTTTTACATAAACTGACTTCTTCTGAACTAGTTCCAAGGCATGAGAAAGTTGGCACGTTCCATGGCTCCAATTTACAGTCATAGTGCGTATTTCCATAAGTCAATAAACAAAAACAATGTCTATTTTAAGAATGAGACAATTTTGTTTTGGCACAATATGTAACATGAGCCATGAATTCGATATAATTTGTATATAATATTGTTAAACCTTAGAAGAAACTAGAAACAAACAAAATGCTTAATGTGCATATGACCAGTTTGCCTACACTGTTCAGTAAAACATAGTGAACATGATTATTTTTAAGATTTTGCTAAACATTTAGCTTGTTTTCACCCAAATTGCCTGTTCTGATGAAGTTTATCATTGCCTTTAGTTCAACAAATAAGACATTTGTAGAGGTAATTGCACAACTGTCACCTAGCAACCACATTGTGAATAATTAACTTTTATTTAACCAGGAAAGTCCCTCTGATATTCAGGATCTCGTTTGCTTGGAAGGTATTAATGGACATGTTTTGTAGTAAACCAGAAGCAAAAAGAAACTTCACAGACCCCGGGTTGAGTTGAACCCAGGACCTTCTTGAACTGAGGCGTTATTCGTTAAATTAAAATGTTTGTTTGAACTCCCATTTTGGCAATATTTGATATGTGGAAAAATTCTGTTTTAAAACTCAAATTACCGTATTTCCAGACTGTAAGTTGCTCTGGAGTTTAAGCTGCACAAGCCAAAAAAATGCACATTTTTGGAGAAACAAATGTAAGTAGGGCTGAAACAACTAATCGATTTAATCGATTAAAATCGATTATTAAAATAGTTGTCAACGAATTTGGTCATCGATTAGTTGGCTAAAAACTTTTACGCTCAGTCCGCTGAGATCCAGCGGCTTTGAGTGGACATCAGCGGCTTTGTAGAGCGCTCCTTCGACTCTCACAAAGAACAGACGAACACAAACCTTGTGCCTGTTTAGCGGATCTTTTAATCACACAATAACAGCCACGAGTAACCTTCCGGAGGTGGTGTATAGCTTAATCTCATAAAGTTACGAGTTTGTTATTTCTCCGCGGGTGAGTCGGCCGCTTTCAGCACTTTAGACTCGCGGTAACTTTCTAGAAACATCCCGCGCAAAATCTAGCGTCTTTTTGATTTGTCTTTGCTGTTATACGAGCTGCTACGTGTGCTTTTTGTAAGGTTTTCTCTGATAAAGTTAAAAGCCGTCTACAGCGTCTCTTTCCTCCTCTCCTCTCACCAAAAAGCAGCCCCAGCAGGCTCCGCCCCTTTCCCCTCCGTGTGTGAGTAACCATGACGACGGAGTTTGAGTGACAGGAGTGAGAGCTGAACACTCGCAAACTTAAAACTTTTAGATATGAAACAAAACAATCATAATGATGATCTTAACAGGACCTAATAGATACAAATGCTAATAACAGTAGGCCAGGCCTATGCATTAGATGCAGCAGCAAACACTTATTATTAGTTTTAATATGACTTAAAACAGGTTAATATTATATGCTCATTCTTTAAAGATGCTTTAAAATATTATGAGCTCATAATAAAAAGCAGCAGTCCAAAGGTCCAAAGAATTGAGATTTTATTTTTTGGCCACATTGCCCAGACCTATAATAACCACATTAAAAGAAGTAGCTATAGAGCAAAATCTGGTTATTCTACTTTATTTTTGTATTTCTTTTTCTTCAAGAAAAGCCCAGTGTGTTCATTAAGTGCACACAAGTTGTCTTTTGCATAAATACATTAATAAAATGCAAAACACTTATATTTATTATTTTGTCATTTTTATCCGATAATCGATTAATCGATCCAATAATCGACAGATTAATCGATTATCAAAATAATCGTTTGTTGCAGCCCTAATGTAAGTCTTATTTTTTGAGAAAAATCATGTTATATCATCAACACCAAGAGTAGACGCGGACATGTTTTTCAATCCCGCTCCCGTCCGACTTTTTTGACACAGATATTGTACAGAGGCCAAGGGCTGCTGGCATGAGGCGAAACTACAAGATGTATGTCAAAAAATGACAAAACTTTGTTTTAAATCGACTCATAAAATATCAATAAATCACTGCAGTGAGTGTTGTGTCCATTTGACATTTAACAAATTGTGATGTAACTGGAGTGTATTTCTTCCTGAAGCAAATTTCTCTTTCTGCTAAATCCAGAGTTTTTTTTTTTTACCCAATCTCTATGTGTTATTTCTGTCTCTATGTCCAGTCCTTCATTGATTCCTCTGGAAAGTTCTTCCGCGCTGCTTCTGCTGTGCTCACAGCTGATTTTAAGCATAGAAACAAGGAAGTGCAGGCAGCGAGACAAACATCAGTGTTTGTCTTTCAAGAGATCATGGTCAAGAAACTATCCTCTTGAAATCAGAACGAATCACTCTCTCTGTCCAGTTATGTTTGTTAAATCAAGCTCCATGCGCTCTTGTAAACATTAGTGAAGTTTGTGAAACAGTCTCTGGAGATCTTGAGTCCGGTGGGACCCGTAATATACTGTAGTAATAGTTATTCACAATTTCAGATTATTTTATATACGTATAAAAAAACTGTCAGACTTTATATAAAAAAGTGCAACTTATAGCCCAGAAAATACTGTACTTTCTATCATTTTACTTTCCTATTTGTTGATTTCTTATAAATTGCAACTTTACTGTTTTAAAACTTAGATAAATATTTACCACAAGGACTGTCACACCAAAATAAGTCAAAATAATAATAAAAATATATGTCGTTCGGGCTTAAACCTGCTGAAGTTAACTGCACTAAGCCAAAGTTTGAAAGTCACTCTACATTACCAGGAGGACACATTTCATATTAAAATAGCTGTTGTGTTTTATTAATGGATTGCTGTGGTTCTAACCTCGTAGTACGCGTGTTCTAGCAGCAGCCGTTCAGGTTAGGACATCCTTTTCACCGCGTATCCTCTAAATATAGGCCCCATATGGAGGCGCTGTCATGACGATGATAAAGGACACCCAGCCACAGTCATAGCCTACTTTCTTTTCCCATCATGCATTACCAGGTGTTAGTGTCTGCTGTGGTGGCACTGTAGGCTACAACTCCCCTCTCTTTTTATATTTAATGTGTTTTTCATTATTTAAACCGGCTTGTTTGCAGTTGTTCAGTGCAGTAATGGTGGGTGGTGAGTAGATTTTGTATTCACTTCATAACAGCGATAATTTATCTATATGCCTCGAGCTATCGAAACTAGTTAAGCATTATATATTTTAATACAATAGGTTTGAGAGGGAAAGGGGAAGAATGTTAAATTGCAAGGTTACAATCTATGCAAGGTTAGCATTGCTGTTCTAAATTGAGTTTTTCTATCACGTTCTAGCATTCCTTCCCTAAAAACCCAGCTAGACTTCTGTCAGTCAAATAATAGTTTTTCATCTGAACCTCAGAAAACACTTCTGAATTTTCCCTTTTTTGACGTCATACACTCTTAAAACAGTTATTTTTTAACCTGTTCACCAATCACTTTACAGGAAACATAGCACATACAG
Source organism: Mugilogobius chulae (assembly GCA_038363315.1). Classification (NCBI taxonomy): domain Eukaryota; kingdom Metazoa; phylum Chordata; class Actinopteri; order Gobiiformes; family Gobiidae; genus Mugilogobius; species Mugilogobius chulae. Next base: position 24,833,496 of record CM076401.1, on the reverse strand, counting down.
TACTTGTTTTAACTTATTACCAACCATGTTTCAAGTAGGGCTGGGCCATTAATTGAAAAATTGAGAGATCAAGATTAAATTGAAACAAATTGTCAATTATTTGGTGGTGGGTTTTGAATCGAAACATCAAGTTTCTGTTGTCAGTAAAAATGTGTAGTTTGGAGCAAAAGTCACACTTTGAGGCAGCATATTGATATATAGTTTCGAAAAAATCTAATAAATGAGACATAAAGTTATTGTTTTGAAAGTGGTTAAGTGCCACAGAAGAGAGAAATGATATACAGTTTAATTGTGCTGATGCACGTAATACAAGAAATGTGTAAAATGTCTCAACACAGTTACCGTGTTAAAAACAATGTGCTGTCCAAGCAGATCAGTGTGATTCTTTATCCTATGTATTCCTATCCATTGCAGCCAGTATGGAGTTCAAACTCAATTCCTGATGTGAGAAACGCATAGCTTTATGAGCTGTATTACACTTTTAGTTTTAGCACATAAGATGTCAAAGTAAATATTAAAGAGTGTTTAAAAGTCGAGAACAAAGCAATACAACAGATGATTTTTAAGGAACTATTTGACTGCTTGCTATAGAAGCATATTAAGCTTGTTAGATTTATTATTGAATTAGAATATGCACTAATCAATTTCTTATGAAACAGTGATATTTAATCATTTATTTAGGTCCTTTGATGTAGTTATAGTAGTTTCCTAGAGTGCTATTCTTGATTTTTGCCAATAAATCAGGACAAAGAATCATTTTTGATGAAGATGATACTGCTCAAAGTAGGAAAACAAAATCTGTTTAAGTCTTACAATAATCGTTAAACTATTAAAAATATTGATCTCCAACAACTTTAAGTAATAGTATAAAATCAGTTTTGGCCCAATGCAGCTATACTGTATTTTAAAAGCATTTATTCAGGTGAAAATGTGTGTAGCACTACGTCAAACTATACAACATTTAATACTATTTGGCCAGGTTTATCAAGCATTGCTCATGTGCAAAACAGTTAGGGAGCAAAACTGCTAGCATGCTAGATTTGTTAGCTTTGTAGTTACTGGAAAACTTGCTCTGGAATTTGTTAAATGTGCATATAAGCTCATGTTGGTAAATGATTTGACTGTCTGGAATGCATTAGGTAAGTAAGCAACATTTGGATTGCTACGAACAGGTTAAATTGTAAAGAAATCATGAACATAATTTTTGCTAATAGAAACAAGACACTGGATGCTTAGGAAGGGCAACTGACGTAAAGAAATGGATGCACCTGTCAATTAGTCTTGCATGTTTGCTTCATGTGTGAGGAGTTTCTTCACTGACATCACAGTGACATTGGAGAAAGAAACACTGCACTGCTTTGGGCGAGCAACGAACAAGAATAACAGTGAGTGCGTCAGGAGAGAGAAGGGCATTTGAACAATGGATATATTCACCGTTTTGTCTTGTCTGTTTCTATGGTCACCTCACACTTTCGCGCAGACTTGTATTTTCCTCCTAATTGGTACTTTTACAGGTTGAAAAATGTCTCAGGCAGATGGAGTATGTCAAAAACAAAATGACTCCCCAACCCGCCTGGCCTTTCACTGTCCGAACATCAAACTCCCCCTTTTCTGCTTGTGTTTTGGGCACACAGCTATTTTAGAGATATGCTAAGGCTTTTACTCTGCTGTTGTTGGTTTGGCATTTTGAAGTGCTTTTTGTGGCTCCGGCCTTAATAAAAGGCTAGAAAAAAGAGGAAGAAAATGGAGTTATAAATAGACCAAGGAGAGATTGAGTTGCGACTGATTTGAAAAAGCTTTCAGAAGTCTCAAATCCAACTTTGTGTTGTTGTCTTGGTTGAAAGCTTGTCTCCTGTTGTCTGCGAAAGAGTGCCTATAATTAGATTTTCTTTGTAAATGGGAAACTTGTAGAATCTAAAATCATAGAGAAAAAACAACAACTGTGAACACATGTTAACATTCCAAATAGTTTGACCCATACAAGATTGAAAGAATGTGTTGCCAATAATATACTGAAAAACATGCTTTGTTAATATTAAAAATGATACAATACACATCCAGTTGATAATCAAGAACTTAAGTGAAGACAAATGGAAAATGTTGTTGAAAGTTTAGAAGAAAGGGTGGGATTCATTAAGTCTACACTTCTTTCCACATTTATTTTGAGAATGTTCAATTCTGTTACTTCTGGTACTTTTTTTGTCCTATGGCTTGTAATGTACCACATGCTTTAAAACTAAAAATGTAAATATTTTGCATCATTGTGAATGATTTCACCTCACAATATTTATTATCACACTTCATAATCAAACTGCCTTAAAACCCTCTGGTCATTCACTGAAAAAAATATATTTCCCATGATATTGCTCTGTCCTGTTTAAAGTGAAACTGTTTAAAGTTTTTTGTGACAGGTCTGTAATCAACTTTTCCATCTGGAGATGATATAGCTTTGGTTATAGAAAGTTCTACAATAACACTGACTTTCATGTTTTATATCCTCATGAAGATTAATATGACTCTAACACACCAAGTTAAAGTCAAATCTGTGGAGAGGTGCGCCACTTACTGTAGTTAAAGGTGGGGTAACTCATTTTTACACATCAATCTGACAACTTCCTCTCATAAATCCATCGACATGTGGTTATATCGACATCTTTTCATTTTGGTTGCAATTTGACTTGTGAAGCTTTTTTTTTACAAACAACAAAATGTAACTGGAGAGGACCACACGCTCAGCCAATCAGAGAGCTGCATTCGGCTCCTGATTATTTATTTTTCCATTCAGACAGTACTCAGTGGTTTCATTTTTTTACAAAGTACTGCACTTATCATGAACATTTTTGTGGAAAACGTTTACAAATTTACAACTGAAAAGTTAGTACCCCAACTGTAAGCATATATTATCAACTTTTGAACTTCTGTAGTGAATTAATAAGTTAAAGTTAATATTTAAGTATATTTTAAAATCATCTTGTTATTAGTAAAAGCAAAGATCAAAATATAATTGTCATCATATTGCGCTGTCCTATTTAAAGCTCCAAAGATGAATGGCCTATGATGCATTTCCTTGTATTTTTAATATCTACACAACTAGTGATATTTCTTTTGTAGAGCACATTTATTTATTGGTTTTCAGTTTGATAATAATACCAGTAGTTTTTTGTGCCAAATCAATTCCCGCAGAGTTCAGTCTTGAAACCCAGACTCAATACATTCCATTCCAGTACATTTTTTACAATCAAACCACGTGCCTGTTTTGTGTTCTGAATTATTTGAGAGAAAGTTATTGTCTAGCTATGACGGCCATGGTGTCTTATTTACCTACATGCGTTTTTCTTCAAACATCTTTACAATATGATAGCAGTACACCCCTTGTCTTTTAGATGCTGTATGGTTGCACCTTAGATATATGACTTAAAAAAAGAACTTGTCGATTCACCCTGCCTTAGTACTTGCGTCTACTGATAAACCTATCTCTCTCTTTCTCTTCTCTCTCTCCTGTCTTCTCTCTCTCTGTGTTTCTCTCTCTTCGAAGTATTGTGACGGTAGCCCTAAGGTAATGTTGAGTATATCTGCTGCTGTATAAACCACTGTGAGGCGATTTAACAAAGCCTGTCTCCGTTTACTAATCTACTGCCTGGAGCTCTGTCTTTGACCATGAACCTGCGCTGCCCTTGTGCACTGCCTCCTGCATCTATTTACATACATTTACTCCAAAATGAGCTTCAAAAACGCTATTATTTGTCTACTGCACACCTGTTTGATAATGTTCAATAGATTACATGAGGTTCTATTAGAAGGAAGAGGACCAGGTATAAAACTTAAAACAGATAATTGGCTAAAGTATTGACTGTTGGACTGTTAAAGGCGTAACATCACATTATTTAAATTGAGACTGCATATAATTATTAGGTCACTTATCACCAAAAGAAATTCATGGTCCACTGTGTTACATGGAATTAGCAAAAGGTCAAAACTAGCTTTAATTTGACCTCATATTTTTGGACTTGCAGGACAAAAAAAAAAAAAAAAAAAAAAAAGAAATGGTATATTTGTAACTAAAAAAGAATAAAATAGTTTCAATTAATTTGTAAATCTTGAGCTAACTCATATGCATCCAAATAATATAATGAATCTATGACTATGGCACCTTTAATTTAGCCAGGCAGGCGCCACCTAGTGCCTCCGGTCAATTTCATTTCACTCCAGCTACTTGGTCAGGTATCACAGGACCGCAGACTGTTCCCAAAAAGCAGGAAGTACGGTCGTCCAATCAGCAAACAGGAGCAGAGTCGTATTAGTATCTGTATTGACCTATCATTATGATTTTTCAGAATATCTATTATTGGCCACAGCTGGATGGCAGATATCAGTAGTGGCTTAAAAATTTCATATTGCATCCCTAAGATGTAATACTGGAAAGTCTGGACAGTACTGCAAAGTTTGGATGGAGGGACTTTATCACCGTAAATGGATTAAAAGAGAAAGGTTGTTTCATAAGAAATATGATTGTGTGGATACTGGATGGGATTCTGATCACCGATCGCAACAACGTGACAAAGAGCCACATTTAGACTGCCACAGCTCTGGTATTTTACCGTAAAACAACCCTAAAACAGAAGAAATGCTCAACACACGAATGACGTGAAAGGTCATTATCAGAAATCAAGATGTAAATTACTAATCTTGATCTGTGAGTATTGGTGTAAAAAATACAGACATTGCTGAGTAATTTAAAGCTTAAAGATGTCCTTAGGTAAAGATCTCGTGCAAATAGATGTTGAAGATTCATGCTACTACAAAAACTTAAATTGATTTGAATTAGGAGAGTGCATATTACTCAATGCTTCAGCAGCACCTTTAACATCAGTATAATGGAGTGCTACATTTCATTCATTTTCCTAAAGTAAGTTATAAAAGTGAACTAATTAGACAAAAAATAACACAAACAATACAAAGACTTACATGCACAACAGACTGGTTTGTTTCCAACTATTGTTTAAGAAGAAAATTTGAATATTTACCACAGTTTTTGACATTCTCTGACAGTGTATTTCAAAAGTTTGTGTCTCTATTAGACCCCACAGTAACCCTTTTTGTCAAACAACTTATTTGCATTGCATCAGGAAGGGCATCTGGTTTTATATCTATTAAGGCACATGTTTTGCAGCAGTACATCTTAAGTCCACACGGTGCTTAGTTTTACTCCAAGTCTGAAAATGCAAACTTCGTCCCGTGTGATCTCATTCTGACACATTATATTTTGATATGAAGTGAGGCACAGTGTTGCCCAAGGCGCCATGCTGTTAAAATCTCATTTTCAGCTTTGTGAATGGTGAAAGGAAACAAAGTCTTATATCCCCACTGGCACTGAGCTCAAACCTAATATTATACGACTGACATTTTCTTTATTTGATTTGTATTTATTTCAGCTAAAGAAAAAAATGTGTACAGTATATTCTTGACAATTGAACATAATGTGAAACAAGATGGTTCATGTGTTTCTGAGCAGGTCAAAAAAAATAAACTGGTCTGACAGCGCATAATGACAAGAAATATAGTAGAATACGTGTAAATATTAGCAGGAAATACAGCAGTAAAGTGCAGGTAGAGATGGCGTGATGTTCAAAACCATGTTAAGGTTTTATTGAAAATATTGTCAAACTTGTTTGAAAATTGTTTAGATTTCAAACAGACATATTCTTATGGTAAACCGAAAAAATAAATACATTTGTCATAAAATTACATAAGGCTATAGTTCAATAATGTATGTATGTTTTTTTTGAAAATCCTCCACGCAACTTTTCAAATTTAACATTACAATAAATGTATTAAAGAAGTAGAGAAGGGCATGTAGTCAGGTAATAAACTGTACCGTGATATGAAAGATATATTTTATTTTATTGTCAAACAAATTGCTTAACAGTATCGAATTAAAAAAAATATATATCATATGATAGTTATATGCTCTGTTTTCACCCTTAACTATTTCTTTTTGTCATTCTTATTTTCTGCTGAGGCTCCATAGCCATTTTAAATGTTTCTTTGAATGGCAACATTTACAGTTGATGCTTTAATTTGAGCTATTTCGGTTTAACTTCTGTTTTTGTTTTTGTTTTTGTTTTTTTTTTTTTGAGGAATATTGGAAAAAAAATATTGTGGACATTCAGTGTATATGTAATTCTGTATGAACAGTGGATTTGTATTTAGAGGAATTTATTGTGTATCAACACGGGGGATGCATGTGCAGTCTGCCAACAGAAAGAGCTGCAGCTGCCTGACACATGCTGTAGCAGCAACACTAGCCAGCGCTGTTGTCAGCTAACTACATGCTAACTACAAAAGTTATGCTTCTAATTCAACATTCTAATTCAACAAATGAAATTGACTCTACGACTCATACACGTAAAAAAAAAAACAACGCAGAGAAAAACAATGTTCCTAGCTTCAATAGCCAGACAGTTGATCAATGGTTCAGATCTGATCTAAACAGCTAGCCTTGCATCATGTTTTGTTGTTTTTATCAAAGCAGTTTACCCAACCAACTAGACGGACAGTGTCTCTTTCTGCAGGCAACATGAGCAGTAGAGCAGAAAGTGATCATATATGAGTTTTTGTATTTTTGTCTACATTTAGCTCTTGTCAATAAGTTTATAATAAAGGAAATTGATCAAATTAATCAATTCCTTCTCAACTATTGAAAAATTAGCTGCTGTTTGCATGACATATACTGTAATATGCAAAGTTTCACGTTGTCCCTCTTGAAAACAAATGATAATTTATAATGATCGCCCAGCCGTATATGCCGTTTTACAATTTTGTATACTTGACATTTTGTAGCACATTTCTGCACATATACAGTACAAAGCACTAACATCCCTCTTTGAACCAAGAAATAATACTGAAGATGAGCAACATTAGAAAGTCAAGTCAAAAAGCTTTAATAAGAGCTACAAAGTGTAACAGATGTATGATTGGTACTTTCAGTATTTTGTGTTTCCTTGCCTCTCCGGAGCAGCTCTCTCCTCCGCTCCGTCATTAAACCGAATCTGTCAGTCCAGACAGAGGCATCTGCGCCCTCTGCGGGACCCCAGCACTCGCTGTGTGGACCGCCGCGGGTCAAAGGGGAGCGGAGGTGAAGCGTGTGGTGAGGACTCAAAGCTTCAAACAACCACAGACTGCACAAACCAGAAAGACAAATGATCTTGTCACTTTTAGTCCTTAAGCTGTTTTGGTTCTTAATGACTATTGAGTGGAGTAATCAAGACCAAAATACTCCTCTGAGGACAGACACAATAACACTTAAAAGACTTCAAGGAGAGCTGTGCCATTTTTCGGACTAGTGTTGTGATTGTGATTATCTTTGAGTTTGATGTTTTATTAGAATTCTGTTCAGACTTCACTTTTTGTTCAGGAGGATTGACAAAATTGTTGAAATGTCTGACAAATTATCAAATTAGTTTGAACATGTTTGAACAGATCTAAACTAACCATCTTACCAGAGAATATTCTGTGTTTTTTGAAGAAAATTATGGTGCTTTAAAAATTGCCGCCTTTGCGATTTGCTCTTCAAATCAAATCAAATCAAACTTTATTTATAAAGCGCTTTTCATACAAACATTGTAACACAAAGTGCTTTACAGTGCATTAAAAAACAACCCCCCCCCCATACACACATACACACGCACCGACTCATTACCATTACTATTGAGGTTTCAGTTAGATTTCAATAACTTGTGCAGCTGTAGAAGAATTGTATTTTTGCTTTTTGGAGAGAACAGTTCATAAAAATAAAAAGTTGTTGTTGTTGTTTTTTGTCTAATTTTTTGCCAATTTTGACAGCATCTCGGACTTCACAAAGACTTTTGAGCGGCAAAATGGATTCTCAAGACGAACTCAATTACAAAAAAAGTGTTTTATTGAAATGATTTGAAATTACTTTTGAGTAAGACATAAATAAAAACATTTATGACAAATGAGAAAATCTGTTTTAGTTGAGCAGTTATCTGGTTATCTAGTTATCTGGGTTTCTGTAACTTATTGGTCACATGTTGACTAAAAAATAATGATTTAATACATAAACAAACAAAAAAAAGCTACATAAACAAATCATGAAATATATGTATTTGATTGTCACGTAATGTTTTTACCTTGTTAAAAGTCTCTGTGATATGATTTTTGGGGCATTTGAAGCGGTTTCCTTCCAGTGGAAATCCTGCACTTGCAGTTTCTGAATCCCAACCCGACAACAACTCTCTTGAGAAATCTTGGCTCTTTGATTTTTATTTTATTTTTTTTTCCAATACTAAAAATACCTACACAAAAATATAAATCGAGAGCTGCTGAAATTACATAACACTGCTTTAATAATGGTCATCTGTCAAAAATGTAAATTTTTTTAAAATTAGTGGTGAAAATCCCAGTTTGATCCATGTGCTCGTATCTGTCCAGTTATTTCCGTCTCTCCTCACTGTTGTTTGCTTTATGTCAGACTGAAGGTAGGAGCACCTTTCAACCCCTCCATCCATCCAGACGCCTTTTCAGCTCTCATGTCTTTTATTCATTTATTTTTAGAGCCACTCACCCACTCAGATCTGCGACAGAGCTTTTCTCAGCTCTCCGATGGCTGTGTAGGAGTCAAAGCTATCACTCTATATGTTTTTCTTTTCTTCTTCTTCCTCTCAATGATTCTCTTCTTCTTCCTGCTCCATCACACCTCAATCTATCCAAGGCACTGCTGCGTCTGACGTAGTCTTGCCCTCGCATATGCGTCACCTCTCTGGCCCTGAGCCACCACCTCACTGTCCTTGTCCTTTGGTCGTTATTATGCTTGGACAGGCAGGGTCACTGTAGTGGATGGGTGTTTTCCTGTTGTTTTGAAGCCAAGTATAGGAAGGTTCAAGTTGGCAATGGGCAAATGTCAAATAGTGTCACTACAAGGCTGGATATTGCTAAGAACCTCACAATACAATGTGGAGTTTATATATGTATTCCAAGACACGCAGGTTCCATACTAAACGGATGTGCTGACCAACAAAATGCATTAGAAATTTAAGACCCACAATGTTTCTTAAAACTCACCATTTCAGCTTAACATATTCAGACACATACCAAATAAACATATTTCTTCATTAGTTTTCTCAAATTTTTGTTTAAATGTATTTTTGGTTTGATTTAATGATTTTTTTTAGGGCTGTGGGTATTAAGTCAATCGGATGAGTAATCATTTGGAGTCCTAAGGTCTATTCATACTTCATAAGAAGTAAGAAATTTGTACGACCCGCTTTAGCTGTCAGAACAAGAACAAGTTCGTTTCCGCTCTGACGTTCATACTTCAGCAAACGCACAGAAGCTGCATTATAACTTTATAACTAATCTCCTGCTTCAAACCTGGTGCCTCATGCTCATCATTGTGTATTAGTGGAGGAGTTTGTATGATTGAGAAATTATTCAGAGATTTGGATCTTTCTCTTCTCGTTTTGACCTCATCAGTAGCTTGTTATTGTGTTGATTATTCAATCTTTCTATTAACAACAGGCTCTGCCTGAAATGTGGGACAAACAAACAGACAAATGATGGGACGTTATCAGTTGACGGCCGTACTTTGCGCTGACCGGGGGGAGACGAGCGGCATGTTCGACTGCTAAGATGCGGACAGGGCAACTGCCAAAAGATTCGGTAGTGGATTCTACAAGAAATCCCGCCCACTTTGGAAAAACTAGAAAATCAGAGCCGAGCTGCCGCACAGCTCTGCCGAACAATGTTCTGCTCAGCTGATGAGACAAGAACAACACGAACGAACTACCGAACAATGGCCATACGAACAAAATTAGATAATTTTGTTTTTACATCCTGAGTGGACCGAACTAAGTTCAGACATCTGATGTATGAATTGGCCTTTAAAGTTTGCTTTAGTCGACAAATTATTTCTTTTTTATGATTGTATAAAAATTGACAACAGCAGTAAAATGGTGTGGATTTGCTGAAACTTTGTTTACATTGGCTTTTTACATTGTTAAGGTTAGATAAATGATCAGATTTTTGTTCGGCAGCTTTTGTAACACTCCCTTTCAATCTATTAAATTGTCAATGAGATATGTCTTTAGCCAGTTGAGAAGTTCTATGATCGACTACAGCCCTAGGATTTGTATTGTTCTGCTACAAAGTGCTCAGAAAAATTCTGTTTTTACCTATCATCTAACCCTGCCCAACTAAAAAAAAAACTGTCTAGTTGTAATGCAGTTTTCGGAAGGATAAATGTAATGCATAACTTTGACATTACTGTGTTCCATGTTGCCTATAATCTGATTTATAAAATACTGCTTTATCTGAATTACAGCCCTTCAGCTTATAGTTTGTTTGTTTTTTGATGGGGTTTCACTTTATTGTCCTTCACCATCTTGGATTCATCTTTAGATTTTCTTCCCTGAATATTCTTTTGTATTTGGTCCTTTATTTGAATACTGTTCTTGTGTCCTTGGGCAAGACACTTAAAAAACCTCACTCTACTGTATTTGTTTTAACAATGTGTAGCTATATATGAATGGGTGAATGAATAAAAAGCCCTTGAAAGTAGAAAACTTCCTTCATAAATCATTGTTATGGCTCTTCTTTTTCTACGGCTTAACTCATGTTTAATTTGATCAAAACCTAAAACTCCAGGCAGCATTTGAAAAGCGTTTTTCTTTTTGTTATGCAAATTGATCTCAGTCTTGTGTGTGGATTCCTGTTCTACTGCAGCTTGGTGAAGAATTAGATTAGACCAATGTATTCCTTGCCCACATTACATTACCAAAATTACTATATGTTTGTTATAGAGATATGCAAACCCCTCTGTCTCGTAATCTCATACACTTATAATGCAGGTCATGGTGTATCAGGGGAGACAGGTGTAGTGGGACTTGGGCTATAAAAAGACTGGCATTGGGGGTTTGTTGTCGCCCCTAGACGTCCACGGTTATGCAACAAAATTGGAACAAACTGTTATCTCCCTTCCTGCACTGCTATCGGCGTGGCTTGGATCACTTATTCTTTTTAGTTAAGTTTATTTATTTATTTGCATGCTCTTGTTAAATATGCAGCTACTCTGACTCGTTTTCGCTCTAGGCTTGGAATGCGCTACAGTCAAGTTTTACAAATGAGCAACAAAGATTCAGCTAAATAATTTCTAAAGCTTTTGTATCATGAATTATATACACACTTATTTGGAGTGGCTTCAAGGCTCCATGTGTGGAAGTAGATACACATTGTAAAAATACAGCCAAAGTGGACAAACTTAAATTCAATGATTAAAGTTCTCAATTTTTGCCCATTTTCTCACAACAACAGGAATACAATTAACTGTTACTTTCTAGGTCTCGCAAACCTTTTTGCATATTTATATTTTTACACGCCTGAAAACGTGTTTCAGTGGTTTCAGACTGCAAAGTAGCAATTATTGTCAAAAACACTCTTAGCTTTCTTCAGCATCATTATTATGGCTGGGCAATATGGGCAAGAATTAATATCTTGATTTATTTATTTCCATTTTATGCATTGATTACAAGGTATCTGAATTGTCTGTAAAATTATTCTTAAAAGTGCAGAAATCTTACCTTTTAAGACTTATTTCAAAGTTTACAACAAACAAAATAACACTCTATTATGTCATTAATCTATATTGTTATGTCACTTTTCAGTTCTTTTCTAATGTCTATTTAAGACTCTCTTTGCTGACCTCCTGTGAACTGCAGTTTATGTACGTCTTTGTGTTCTATTCAAGGTTACGGCCCCAGAGCTCTTTTCGCAGTAATACAGTACATAATGTACAACGTGAAAACTATTTCTCATTATGTTGGCTACTAAAAATGTCTGTGTGTTTAGTCCTTGGAAAAGTGAATGAAAGAGTTTAATGCTGTGCTTAGCAGAGAAATGACCTGTAAGATAATTGAGGTATTTTGTTATACACAGAATTATGTTGTGCCTTTTTATTGTTAAAACACTATTATGCATCTTTACATGGCATTTTATTCAGTTTTATTCCATCCATTTTTTCCACGCATCTGATTCTTTACTTGCCATTTTCTCTGAACAAAGTAGTTTTCAGCTTCTGTCAGAGTAACTGAAGAAATTAAATACATGTGTCAAAACATCTACACCTTGTTTACTTGAAAAATACAGTTTCTTTTGCCTTGTTTGACCTACTTTGAATGTCTTAGAAGTAACCAGGAAGTATACTGGAGAAAACTGACAAAAGCTTATTTCTCTAGTTTTTAGAAGCCAGGGCAAGTTGAACCGTGTTGATGTGCTAACCACTATCAGGAAAAGTACTACTAAAAGTACTACTTTGGCAATATGTCTCTGCTCATAGTTGGTAAAATTTTGTTTTCCACCCCAGGAAGTGTGTTTTTGCTGAAAAATCAGACATTACTCATAAAAGTTAAGCATTGTATTGTTTCAGACGTGTAAGAAAGAGCAATGTGAGTCACTATAAGACTCTTTGGCATCAGGATTGATTTGTTGTTCTGGGATAACACTGCTTATTCACTTAACTGTTTGGAAAAAAAAAATACAGTACTAAAGATGTGCTAAAGGACAAAAACATTTACTAAAAATGTAAAACTATGCCAGACCCAGAGGTGTAGACTTGCAAGTTGTGACTTCCCTGTTCCCTTCTTGTTTGTGATTTTAACCTTTTGTATTTTAATGGGACAGTTCAAAATCACTGACATTGGGTTAGATGTATTCGGTTATTTTATATGAATACTTGAAAACACTAAATGTAGAGGACTTGAGACTTGTAAAATAGTGACTTTGTTCCACTTTTGGTTAGAGCGAGCAAGGAGTTAGAAAAGTTTAAAACACTATATGATTTAATTGAAGGTATTGTCTAACGTGTCACATGCACATAAGCTCACCAGTAGTCCCTCTTTCTTTGCTTTCTGTCCAGTATGACTTGTTATGAACCTGCCTGCCTTCCACATCATCCACAACCCAATGGAGCTGCACCGATGCACTAACACACTGCGACTTCATCAGCTATAATAACACAGGTGCTCAAATACAAGAGCCCAATTTGTCCATTTGTGCTGTCCAATCTAACACGATCACTTCGAGTACGACAATAGCAGCAGCAGCAGATTTGTACGACAGCAGTTAATGAATGGCGCGCAGGGACCTAAACTAGTGCGTCGTCGTTGTCTGTCCGTCTGTTAGTCACTGAACTGAAAGATCCAATTCTCCTGAAGGCTCATATCCGGAGTGTCCATTTTCCAGTTCTCTGCCTTTTCTTTTGCTGCCGGTGCTTTTGGTGCTCGAGTCCCTCATGTGAAAGACGAGGATCGATGGATTTTCTCTTGGAGTGTAAACATTGATTTTTATTTTTTTTTTTTTAAATAATGTGAAAAATCATTTAGATAAACAGAGCAAAATAATGTAAAGTAAAATCCAAACTTTACGTTTTTTTTCATGTTAGTCACACTGACCACTATTTCTGTCAGTGCACTTCTTGTAAAAGGTAACTTGTCAAATTGACTGTCTTGCGGAGTGATCTTAAATGACATTATACTAACAATACATGTTGAATAATGAATTCCATGAATATGGTAAAAGGTCTCTCTATATATAGCGCTTTTCCACCTTACAAGGCACTCAAATATCCAACTCTCTGTAGGCGTCTCATTTAGGGCTGCAACAAGTTAATCGATTAATAGCAACTAATCGATTATTGAAATAATCGTCGAAATAATAATGGCCAACTAATCGATTACCAGCCCTATGTCTCTTGAGCTTTTTATTTTTGTACAACTCAGTCACAGTTTAGAGTTCAATATACAGTAGAGGAGTCAAAGCTTGAGTCTTCCTTTCGCTGTAAAAAAACCTTACACAAACTCAATTTAAAAATGCTCATAAATGTTTCTTTTACTGAAAAACTGTTCTACTCCATATGGTATGTTTTGTTCAGCCTGATCTATGCTCTGGAATAATGTAAATTCTACGTATTGATTGATATTTGTGTTGTATTGAGCCTGTGGATTTGTGGAGGTTGCTACTAGGGCTGGGCGGTATACCGTTTAATACTTGACACCGGTGTTTTTTTTTTTAATGATATGAATTTTTCATACACCGGTGTGTGCGGTATGTCCGGAAGAAAGAGCGGCGGAACGTCGCGCCGCAGAAAAACGCGCTGATTCCACCACATAAAGCCCCGCCCCGTTCCGCTCCGACCACTGGACCTGCCGCTGCCGTTTCAATGAATGAAGACAGCCGCCACATCCCCCGCACCTGCCGCGCAAGGCCCCGCCTCAGCCCCGTCCCCCCGCCGCTGCCCGACCAAACACGGACCAAGGCCACCATCCTCTCCGCCCGAGTCCGCGGCAAAGTGAAGCTCCGCGGCACCATAACGCACTGAACAGGAAAAAGAAAGTGAACCACGTCGCCCACACATGGACAGGACAACGCCACGGAGTTCGTGCTCGCAACACATCAGTCTACCCCCAACGGAAGAGGAAAAGACGTCCACCGCCGTGTCAAGAGATAAAGCGATCCCACGAAACACATGAGCGGCCCGCGCCACGCAGCCTCGCGGAGCGGAGACCCACGGCAACCCCCGGAGGCGGACTGGGGCGGAGCAGCACGCAGTGGGAGCAGCGCGCAACGTCATGCATTTTCATTTCTTCACCTCATTACAGTTATGAGTGTCACTGTCTGTCACCTCTTTGGATACAGCAGCATTTGTGGGACGATTCAAACCTGGGTTTATACTAGTCTGCTCATTAAGTTAATTTACTGCAGTAATTATTCTCTAAATTATTTGGAAACGGGGTTAACACCTAGTCATGTACCAGGATAAAAAATACCGTCAAATACCGTGACACCGACATAATTTTGAAAAATACCGTGATATCAATTTTTGGTCATACCGCCCAGCTCTAGTTGCTACTTTCAAGCCACTTGAGGGTTTTGCTAACCATCCATCACATCTCTTTTCTTGATATTACGCTATTTAACAAACCAAGTAACTAAATTCTCTAAGCTTTCAAACAGGGAACAGCATGTGTATATGCACTTTATGTGACCATTACAATATTTGATGTTTGATTGTGGCTAATGTGTGCAGACAGTAATAGTGGGCGAGATGGAATAAGGGGAATAGAGCATATCTGATTTCTAACCACCACCAGATCTAAGCCTGATCTTCATTAGGTATAAATTTCAACTAGTTCTACAATTGGCTCAGTGCAGTTGACTTGTTTTCGTTGAAAATAGTACATCCTGTCCACACAACCACTTCCTGCTCAATGCTTTTCTATGAGGTTTTCACTACATCAGTTTAAAACAAATAAATGCTCTTTAGATCAGACAGTTGTGGAGAATGTTACAGAAAGTTTCGTGCACACAGGTAATTATTCTGTGGATAAGTTTGTTTCTACTCAAGTTTTTACATTAAACAATATGCAGGCTTAGGTGGCTTGCATACTTCACTGATTTAGACGGTCACAATTTAGGTTGATTGATTTGGTTTTGTAATATAACTATCACAAGTACTGCAGGATTACATTCACAACACGGAATTCTTATAGTCATATGCAATAGGCTATGTTTTTCTTATAAAATGTCCATTTGGGTCAATTTAAGCAAGTCAAAAATAGCCTCTCTAAGCTCTTCTTTGTGTCTTATATGTTATGAGCAGATCACACACAGACCGCAATTTTGAACTAATCGCCCTCTCGACGTCTCCAAATTCCCTTCAAAGGGGTCAGAGGTCACTCGACTCATTGAACGGACTATGGCCTTACTATCAGATGCTCCACAAAATTGGCGTGACCCTTTGACATCCACAACTCTGCACCGCGGAGTTACACACCATTATTTCTTGCTTTTTGAAGACAAGCTTTTATCCCTTCAGCTTTCTACTGCCATTCTCTAAAGCTGGTGGTTATAAAGTTCAGATTGTCTTTGAACCGGGGCGAGCTAAGTGAGACCGGTTCAGTTGTCTTTTAGCCGTTGCCGTGACGAGTTGACATTATGTTCGGTGAGCAACGGAAACGGCTGCAAAAGGGCTTTGTGCGTCTAATAGCGCATTGATCTGAGACATGTACACACACATATGCAATCTTTGTGGAATAGAGTTGAATGTGTTAATGAAAGCTCGAGTTGGGGTGTCAAAAAATGACCGTTGCCATAGAAATGTTGCTATGTTACAGATGGTGCAATGCATTTGTCTTTTATTCCCAACGCAGTTATGTCGAGACCCAGTTAGCGGCAAACCTTTTCCAAATCGCTAAACTTAACCAAGTAAACTTGATCTTCGCATAACGCCTAACCTTACTAAAATTTCTGAAGTAAATATTTTAAAATTAAAGTTTTTTCTAGCATAGCCACCGATGCAAAATAATGTTGTGTAGCATAGCTTGCTTGGGGGAAAAATTAGGCACTAAAGCAGCATAGATGTTATCAAAATATTAATAAATACATTACGAAAACAAACAAGAGGCTCTGTGCAGTTGGCTTGTTTTCGTTAAAAATAGTACATCCTGTACATACAAGCATTTCCTGTTCAATTCATTCTGATTAGGTTTTCACTACTTCAGTTTAAAACAAATAAATACTCTTTAGATCAGACAGTTGTGCTGAATGTTACCGAAAACATGTTAAAGACTTTACATATTAGAGGAATATTTCATCAGAGGACACTTGTGTGTTTAAAAAGAGACATGATTGTGTCTAAATGTTAACGCTAACAGGAAATGGTCGTACAGTATGTACAGAAGTTGGCTATTTTGAACGTACACAAGCCAATTGAAGTTCCGTGCACACAAGTCTTCTTCTTTATAGCAACTTTGGGCTTCATTTTTCAAAGTCTCCTATCAAATTAGAATGTTTTTTGTTTTTTTTGGACTGCACTTTCAAGTCATAAAAGAGGTGAATTTTAGCAAGTTTGAAACATGGAATTTTAGCTTATTTTCATATCTAAAAGCCGTTATTAATGTTAAAAATTGCTCAAAACTTGATTTGCTGCAACACACAATGCTGTAATTAGTTTTATGAAAGGCTTGAGGTCACTTTTTTGGAACTTTTTTCAAAGGTTTGGTCTCTTGTTTTGCTCTGAAAATCTGGCAACACTGGTCAGCCTTTGACAG
The DNA here is from genome assembly GCA_038363315.1 of Mugilogobius chulae. Lineage (NCBI taxonomy): Eukaryota > Metazoa > Chordata > Actinopteri > Gobiiformes > Gobiidae > Mugilogobius > Mugilogobius chulae. Next base: position 24,816,376 of record CM076401.1, on the reverse strand, counting down.
CAAAGAAGGAAAAGTTCAGAAAAAGCAGATGATTGTATTTACCTCAAAGAAATCAGAAAAAAAGACTTGATCTGGCTCTAAGAAAATCTGGATATTGATTTTTTGTCATATCACCCAGCCTTAAATTAAAGTGAACTAAAGAGTAATGGAACAATCCAATAAACAGACAACTTTGTGTCAGTGAGAGATGTTTTTTGCTTTTCTACCACTGTTTACTGTCAGATACAAACTCAATATTTAGCAGTACATGTGGTTGTTCATACTTATTATGAGACTGCAGCTGCTGTTTCTTATTTTAGTTGTGTTTTGACTCTTGCAGGAGAAAATTTAACTCTATTCATTCATTTTTTTCATGTTAAATCTCCATTAGATATTTAGCATGATGAATATTGGTGCCGTTTCAGACTCACATGTCAACATCATTCGTTCACAGTTTTCTCGTGACGTTATGAGCATTTGAATAGCGTTGCTGTAGCCGTCATCCAAAGCGCTAATCATATGCAGCGTGGGAATTAATGTGTAAAATCTATTTCTGTCTGGGTTTGCGTTAAGTTGTGTTTCTGGTCCCTCACGTCTGCTCCAAGGCCTGTTCTGTTTTTCACAGCATTGATTTTACTACTCGATATGGTTCATGGAGTAGATGAGGTGAGAAGCTGTGTTTAAAGAGTAAAAGGTTGAAGGGAAAAAAATGCAAATTCCAGAGCAAAAACAAGATTTAGTTTTGTGCAATATAAGACATGTTTGCTAGAATCAATAAGGTTTGAATTATTAGCATGTATTGTGATGAGACAATATTTACGAGGGAAGTAATGTAGCAAAAATGTAAGAGATTATAATTGTTCAATATGTTTATTCACAAGCAATGTAGATAATACTACAGCACAATGACAGAAGATATGTTATTGTGGGAAGTAGTTTAAAGAAAAACTCTATCTTTGCATAGGTCTTTTTACTGGCATTTAATTTACAGCAAACTATAAATGTTTAAATAGAGATGGTGAAATGGACTGAAAGAGGGAGAGTGAATAGGCCTAATTTAAAGGCAGCATCCTAGTAAAAGGATTCCCATTAGTCAATTATCCCAACTAATCTATTATTGGAATAATTGTCAACTATACACAAAGTGCTGCGAGAAAAGATTTTAAGATAAACCAGTAATCATGCTCAAATGACACTTCAAATGTGGAAAAAATGTCTTATAAATATTGTTGATGCAATTCCCCTTATTCTGCCCTGCCACTTTTCTTATCAGCAACTTCCTCTTTAGCTCTGTTAAGTTTGCCAGCATATTTGCTTGTCTGTCTTGCAGGGTAAGCTCAAACAGATTTAACAGGTATAATAAACCCAGCTGGCTACACAGCTAAACAGGAAGTGCACTGCCAAGAAAAGTGAGCAGCTCAAGTCATCCATTGTTTGAAAATAAAAAGCTATATCATGAAAATAAAAATATAATAGTTAATCACGACATGACAATTTCACCAGAAAACAAATTGTCAAAGGGATGAGCTTATACAGTTTTTTTAGCATCATATTCTTTTTTTTTATGATCACATCCCCTGGCTCAGACTCAGGCAAACGTTGGCCTAGGGGCCAGATGTGGCCAAATCAGGCCTGCAGCAATTGTTACTCTTTCTATTTCTTTTTTATTGACTTAGCTAGGTATGTCCTTGTGTTCTTAATAGAGGTTTTGATAAACTGACCAGGGGTCTCAAAATCAAATGGAGTTGGGACCAAATCGATTGCAGTTTGTCATGGGACCCATTTTAAATATAGGTCCTTCTGTGTTATTCATTTCAAGAAACTTTTGGACAACTTGTATGTAATTTGCTTCATACCAGTGTATTTTAGGTTTTATAGTCACATCTCAACAATAATGTAAACCTTTATATTTCCATAAGCTTATTAGCCATTCTGGATATGTATCTCCTCCAGCTCTAGGCTGCAGTGTATTGTGGGATCTGTGTTCAAATTGTGCGTGTTTTTATCAGGAGGACACTATCAGTAATAATCAGAAATCATCCCAGGGGCCAACATGAAATAATTTTAGCGGTCTTTGACACTTCTGAAATACACAATAACAAAATAAATGGTCTATAATTCACAAAACAATTCTGGCAATGAAGGAAAATTGTGACATTAGTAATCGCAGTTATTCGCTATTTGTGTGGATAAATAACTGCCCAACCTTACCATCGCCCTATGTCCAACAAATCAATGATGTGTTGCTTGTTTTATATCTGTAATTTGCACTTGTTCACTGTGTGTGTTTGCTGTGTATCATGGCCCAGTTCTCACACGGCTCTGCCCTCAGGCTTCCTCTATCACTACATCGATGAGCTTGATCTTTCCACCAGTGAAGCGTCCCGGTCCTGCTGTGAGAGCTGAGTGCGCTGTGTGAACCGGCGATGGGACCGATAACGCTCAAGAGTTTGTTTGGGTTTACTGTTCAGATCTGCGATTAGAGGCTTAAGCAGGTTTTGGCCAAAAGTTGATAACAGAAGAGAGATAGCATTAAGTGTGGTTGTGCAATATGCTGGCGGTGTGTGATCAGTGATGTTTTTATTTTGTTTTGGCTGTATGATTGCTTGTTAAGATACTCTGACATTTTTTAAGTAGATTTGTTTTCCTTTAGCTCATAGGTTGCAGGAAAAATTAATTCCTTTTTTCTGATAATATTTGATGATTTTGTGAATTTTTCATTTTAGAGGTAATGAAATACTAAAATAGGAATAATAAACAATCTGATACAGATTTAACTATCTGCGTCTCTTTTATGCAATTTTGCTGGATAATCAGTCCTTGTGCAACAATAGACGTAGTAAATTCACAATTACGATTGTTGCGACCAAAGACAGGGAATTTTTTTATTTCTTTCTTCCTTTTCCTCAAGATTTTGACCAGTTTTAGAAATCAAACCTTAACAAAAATGTCCAGTGACAGAAAATTCGTGTCTTCTTTAGTAGAGATCATAAAATAATTTAATTTAGCGTCTAAAACGATATATAAGTTAACAACATAAATTTTGTTATAAATTCAACATTATTTAGTTTGGGTTGAACCAATAGTGATATCTGTATTCAACCTCCTGCTGTGGCAAACAAATATTAATAGCCAATATTTGAAAATCACAAATTTACTTCACTGTATTTAAAACAAATAAGTAAAAACAATGTGTTTATCTGATATATAACACATCTTCGTCTTAAACTGGAACTGATATTTGCTCATGTTTCTATAGAATAAACTTAAAAGGTGTTTGATTTTGCTTCTAAAATTGTCACATTATTTTTTTTTGTTCTTGCGATTATATTGGGCTTGTATAATCACGATTATTGACCTAATATCTTGACATCCCTAGTATGTAGTGACTGATGTTGATCCATAATGTTTGCCACTTTCCTCACATGAAGTGGTCAAGTTGTTTTTTGGCACAATTACTGTTGCATAACAGTATTTAAATGCAGTTTTTGGTTGAATTCAAACAGTTATCGAGTCTACTCACATATTATAATTCATCAAGCTGAAAATTACCTTTTAAATACCTAGCAAGTACAATGTTAATAATAGAAAAATGACTTTTACCCAAGATCTAAAACGTGAACGCAACCTTATGCAATTATATAAATTTTGATGCAGTTGTAGTTCTGCATGCTAAGCCTTGAGGCAAATACTATTTTATACATCCTGCCTGAGGCCCAGCTTAACATGACTGACTCAATCAACCTAAAACTCTAAAGGCATGAAAGACTGAAATACCCATGTTCACGTGTTTGTGGTAACCCTAAAACTAAAAATATATACACATTAATGCGTCTTTTTTACTTGGATCTGCAGATTTACGCCTCCATTGAAAGTATAATAATTACCAGAAATGCCTTAATTGGTATTTTCAATTACAACACAATACTAGTTCTTCTCATATTGTTCTGCTCTGTCTTGGAGCAACACTTTGATCTATGAGCATGTTTAAAGTGATCAGCTTAGAGGAGTTTCTATGCAAGTCCTCTAATTCACGGCCTCTGTCAGCGCGTAATTAATTCTAATATCACCAGCATAAATCATTTGTCCCGGGCCTCCCCCTGGTATTTCTGTTAGCGTCACACCAGAGCCGTGTGCGTTTGAACTGGATTATAAAACAATTCTCTGCTGATACCATAGATCCTTTCTCTCTCTCTCTTTCTCTTCTCTCTCTCTTTCTCTCTCTCTCTCTCTCTGTCTCTATCTCAGTTTTCCCTCTTTCTTTTCTTCTTCCACTTATCTGTCTGTTTTCTCTTTCACTCCACTGCCTTGCTCTATCTCTCTATCAATCTCTTTCATGCCTTTCTTTCTCTCTTCAACCACTGCTTTCCCAACCCCCTGCCCTCTCCTTTTCTCTGCTGTCTCTATTTGATTCTCCTTATATTTTTTCCCTTTATTTCCTCATCTTTCGCACTCTGTTTATTGTTGTTTTCTTTTATTCCTTCCATGCCCCTCTCTCTCTTTAATCCTTTGTTATTCCTTCTTCTGTCTTGTTATTCTTTCCCTCTCTTTCCTCTTATCATTCCCTTTTCTCCCTTTATTCTTTCTCTCACTCTCCTCCCATCTATTTTTTTCTCGTTCTCTATTTCCACTCTTTTTCTTACACCATCTCTTTCTTTCTTTCTTTCTTTCTTTCTTTCTTTTCTTTCTTTCTTTCTTTCTTTCTTTCTTGCCCTTATCACTTCTCTTTTTATTCTCTCCCTCTCCTTCTCTGTCTCTTTTCATTTCCTCTCATTATCTATATTTCTTTATTCCCCCTTTCTTTCAGTCTTTATTTCTACAATTATGATTTTCTGTTTCCCCACTCTTTGCACACCTTTTCTCCTTAGCCCTTCCTTTCTTTCTTTATTCCTTCCATTTCTCCTCTTATCCCTTTCTTTCTATCCCTTCTCTCTCCCTCTCTCCCTCCATCTCTATCCACTGTAGCTAATTCGCCGGTTAGCTCCCTCGGGCGTAATTGATTCTCATATCATTAAAACAGATCTATCTTTGGGGGATCCGCCCACTTGTTTTAGCCCCTCGCTCGCTCATCCACAAAGCCCATATGCCGCGCGCCACTAAACTACTTGTGTTCAGGAAAGTCCCATTAGATAACATCTCAGTCCAAACATGGGGCGAAAGACAAAGTGGAGCACGTTGGCGCGATCACACTTCGCTACCATCAGGGGGCGCGTGGGTCCCAGGAGGAAGGGCGTGGAGGGGCTGTGTGTGAGCAGTCTTCTGGGGGTCTTGAGGTCTCATAGCTGGATCGTAGGAGAGGAGGATGTGGCCTTGCTTTTGGCCGGTTCCTCCGCGCCGGGTTTCTCTCATCACTTCCGAGCTCACTCCTTGTCTTTCTCTGTGTCCTCTTCGTCTGCAGATGGAGGGAGTGAGGATTATGGGGACCCCCGCTCGCCCGGTCTAGACCCTCATCTGTGCCAAGGTAAGGACTAAGTTCATCAAGTGTTATGTTTCAATACTAAAGTGGCAATAAACTCATAAGTCTGCTTCAAAACACAATTTGAACTGGTCAGTGCAGTAGAAGTATGAATCTGAGTGATGGGCGGAGTCTGAATACACAAGAGCAGTATGATTGGTCTATCAACAGATGTTTGTAATCCAGAGATGGCAAAAGTATTGAAGTTCACTACTCAATTAAAAGTACCGTTACTTGAGTAAAAAAAAAAAAGTCAAAGTCCTGCTGAAACTCCTTTACTTGAGTAAAATTACAAAAGTAAATCTGTGTAAATCTACTTGAGCAAAAAAGTAAAAAGTGCAACCACACTGCCAAAAGCTATTATCTTGCTTTGGTTAAAGCAACTAGAATTCAGAAGATTCTAATAAAATTGCTAAATTTAAGATTTGTGACTATTCTCGAGAAACTTGAGGTTGAATCACATTTGCCACTGGGGTGAGTATACAGTATGTCTTACAAGATCTTATTTTGAAATTTTGAAATAAGAACAAATTTATGGAAAAACAAGACAGAGTCAACTCAAATCAATAGTCAAGGTCATCAAGTAAAACTATCTTAACTAGAAACAAATGCCTACTAAAACTAAAAGCTGAAAATGTATGTAGTTTGTTGTAAAGTTGCCAGAAATAACTGGGAACAGAATTTAATTATCACTTAGAAGCAAAAAAAATTCTGTCTGTCCGTCTGTCTGTGTGTCTGTCTGTCCGTCCGTCCGAAAGTTTAACATTTTTAAATATCTTAAAATCATCTATAGCTCTATTTAGCTTGTTGACTGCGTTATATTCTCTTCTGAATATTCCAAGTAACTTTCTTCTCCAAGTAACTTCTAGTTCAATAAAACCATTGCTAATGCTTTGTCAAATTTGAGCATTTTTTATTAGCACAAAAGAAAAAAATATCTAGCTCGTAATGTGAGCTGATAACACAGACACACATAAAACTCTCATTACCTGCAGGCCTCAGTGTTCCTTACATGAATGAATGCAGCTCGATAAAAACATAATGCCTTCCCTTTCACACCTTTACCTGCTCATTTCCTGAAGTATGCCTCCTCTGACAGCAGTTTTCCCAGCTCTGTATTTCGACTCATATTTTTTCTCTCCGCGGGGGTTCTCCAAGGCCCTGGTCGTATATTGTGCGTGACTTTACGACCCAAAACTTTGCGCTTGACTCAGTATTTTTATTGTGAGGCAGCCGAATGCGTTTTGTAGCTTGTAATTTTCTCTCTGAATCTTTGTAACTCACGTAGAATTGGCTTGTGTACGTCAGAAAGCATCAACAGGAGACAAATCAGCTGCTGTTTTAAAGATGTTTGAGGCAAGATTGAAATTTAAAGTTAGCGTTTTCATCTGCGCACCTCAATGAGTAGGAGTGTGTTTATTTTTAAAACTTAGAGCCGTGTCTCTCATCACTGACGCAAGTGGAACCTGCTATTTCTCATCTCTCTTATTTTATTCACCAGATTCCCCAAAGTACAAGGCACCGTGGTTTATTTGGACTTTTAAACAGGCGACACAATTGCTGCTTGTAAGAATAGATTATAGTCATTGTAGCATACTGAGAGTGAATCCAATAATTTAGATTGTTATAAAACAGTAAAATTTTGGCGACTATTTATGATTTAGCTTACTTTGATTTCAAGCTGTTTTTCAAATCTACTTTTTCTAGTTTACTAAGCTACTGCCCAATATTGCAACTTTGCAAGTCTTACATTATACTTAAAAGTTCAAGCTTTTTCTGAAAGTTACTAAATTCAAATCTCAAAAATGCAATATCAACAATATTGTGTAATGAAAAAAAAAAGCAACAATAAGTTTATAATTTACAATTAAATAAATGAGTGATGTTGCCCACTTCAATATGGATGAGATTTGAAACTTTAATAAGATGATGTTTTGCTGGTTTAGATGTGTTTGTGGCACTAAATAAATGATGAAAATGTATGAATTTATTTGCCATATTTTTTGACACTATAGCATAAAACATTTATTTTCAAAATGAATGTTCTAAAGTATTTACTTGCTGTCTCAGCTGACTTTTTACCTCCAGAAAGTTATCTGGTGTGCCTTTACTAAAATGTTAAAAAGTCGTGAAATGATTGTAGTCATCATAATTTAAAAATATACAGTATTTATTTATAGTGATTGATTGGCCAATAGGACAAATAGGTGTATTTTTTTTAAATACATATATTTATGCTTGTTCAATTGGATATCTTATGCATTGTTTCTTTTTGGAGTTAAAAATTCAGCAACACAATTCAGTAGAATAGGCTTGGAGACATTCTGAAGAGGGTTACCTAGAGTATGTTTTGTGGCATAATTTGAACAAATCACTTTACCATGAAAGCCTTCAAGAGGAGACCCTTTGCAGGGTCAAAATTTTGTGACTTTCCAAGCTTGTTCAAAGTAAAGATGAAAATTTTCATTATTTATTTCGTAAAACAAAGAAATCTAAATGACAAAACTTGCTTTTATTCAAGTCAAAATCTTACACAATGCCCCTGTAATTTTAAGTCAGTCAGAATCTTCTTGAAACCTGTTAAATGTTTATAGGCACATATGTTCACGTGTTATTCCCAGTGTACAAAGAAAAATAGGTTTATTAAGAGGAAATAATAAACCTTGTCTAATTAATGCATTTATGTGATTAATTAGACACACATTTCACTTTTTTACTTGTTTTTGCATGCTTATGTTGGACAGACAAAATATCCTCTCATTATTGCCATTGAGACAAGATATTCATTTTTTTATATTGCCCAGCCCTGCAGTTTTCACCTACCACCTTTTGTTATATATACGTATATGAATACTGAAAAATGTCTGATTTTAAGTAAAATATATAGAATTCAAAAGTTTCACTTAGCCACATTCCAACAATGAACACAATTTTGTCTATGTTGCCATGAACAGGCGGGGTTCATCATGCAGAGAATCGAATTGTGACAAAGCAGAATCATCCCTCTCTCTTTCTCTACATTTGCAGTTCTGTTCCCCAGGGCACAGACTGACAAACTGCCGCGGTCTGAGCGTGCACCATTTTTCTCACGTGTGTTCGACTGTCGCTATTTTATATCTGTGCGATTTGTCTCCCTCCATAATGTGACACATGCATCTAGCACACACATCCACAGGGACTGCAGCCCAATAATGGACCATGTCTCACCGCGCTGGCACCACACGGAGGCACGACCAGTAGTTCTCACAGCTCGCTCTGTGGGGAAATGACAAGTTCGGAATGTAACAGAATGGATAAATGGTGATGCTGAAAAGAGGCATTTTTAGATTTGTTGTTTAGCTGAGGCCTAACATGACTGGACAAAGCTCCAAAGTCACAATAGCAGTGTTTGGTTGTTCATTGTGAAGCTGACGATACAATTTGATTGAGATAATGTATTTATTGAGTAAAAAAAAACAACAACCTTATATATACCTAAATCAGGGTTGAGCATTGGCATGATAACAAAGGTAAGCAGGTTTATTCTGGGCAGTACTTGGATGGGAGACCAGTGGAACCTCAGGTGCCACAATGGGACAACATTAGAAACTGCCATTGTGTCCTCGGGCAAATACATTTCACCCACATTGACTAGAATGGATCTGATAAAAGTGTGAATTGTTGGAAGTATTGTAGTAGTTAAGCTAAGTAATCGAGTCCACGAGTTCCAAGAGTAAGACGAGACCAAGACTGCAATCCATTGAGACCAAATCAAGACCCTCTTTGTCATTTATACAATAGGGATACAGGTTTAAAAAGGCCTTAGTAATCTGGGCTATTTCATACTTAAAATATTATTTGTTTAAAAGCTCTTGCTGATCTGTTTTGCACACGTAGCGGCTTGCAACAGCTACGCATGGCGCATGCTTTTAAACAAATTATATTTTAATTATGAATAAAATAGCCCAGATTAATATAGCCTTTTAAAACTTTTATTGTATGAAGAGTGCCATGGCTTTGCCCCCCTTTCTGTGACTTCCCAAATCACCAATGAGCACCTTCAGACTTCACAGAATGTCCGTATTCCATGAGCATTTTTGGATCTTTCTTTTTTGAACCTGTTGGTATGTTCGCCGAGCTAACATGTGACGTCAAAATATGGTCGAACCAAAACTAGTTCCCATTGTTTTTTTCCGTCATGGCCTAACTGCCAAAATTCAAAGCTTTCTGCTTGATGATTTTGACTTTTTGGGAACATGGGGAAGCTCTTTGGATTGCTCTTGTTGAACCTGTTAGCTCATCGACTCACACAGCAAGATACAATCACTGTCTTTTTTCGTGTTTGTTCAGCGTGTCGGCAATTACGTTTTAAATGTTTTACCAACCAAAGCGTCACATGATGACGACACAGCGAACAACCCTGTTACAACAACCGGCTAATTACAAAGTGTGTCTTGGACAGGTTATTGCTTTTCTGGTGCACGTTTAGCAGAGCGTGGTGCTAATGAAATGTGGTGTCAGTGTCCAAAACAAGACTGAGACCAAGACTAAATGTGCTTGAATTTGAGACAAGACCAAGACTTAAAAAAAGACCAGTCTCATTCTACTATACTAGTTAGAAGTGGTCAGAAGGGCAACTGGCGAAAAATGTCAACCTTGCTTCCTGCAATAGAAGCTGACCACCCCCAAGTGTGGAATGAATGAATAATGCAAAATGTGAAGCATCTGTGAGTGTCATAAAAAGCACTTTATGAATCCAATCCAAAATCAAAATTGTAATCTGAGTGTAAGAAAGTTGTGATATAAATTGTTTTGTCATATTGCCAAGTTCTAAGCTAAATACCACAATCATAATAACAGAAAGTCCCTTATACATTGTTTTATTTCAGCAAAACCCTAAGAAAACAGTGAGAACAACACAGATTGTCCATGTTCCTTTATCCTTTTACAGTGCAGCCAACATGAATAAATAATCTCTTGGAATATGTCTGCAATCGTGGCACCAAAGGCTTTGTCAGAGCTATTTTCGACTTTTTTTTTTTTTTTTTAGCAATACTGTTAGCTTCTCCCCAATATGACATTGAGCATTATGTACTATGATTGTATTCTATCATGAATGGACTGACTTTTTAAAAACAATAACATCTTTTTGACAAAGCAACTAATAATATAAACCTTTAAAACCCAGTAACACATAATTACAATTTTCCCTATTTGTCTAGATTTGTAATCTTGTTTTATTCAGACTTTATGAAAACGGCCGTGATTATTGAGTTCCAGTTAAACACATTTTTACAGATGTAAAAATCGGCCCGTTTACATGACGGCTTTAATTCTGAATAAAGATAATTTAATTCTGAATTAAAATTAATTCCGCTTTAAAAATACCATGTAAACACTTAATTCCTAATGAAAAGTTTATTCGGATTTAAACTTAATTCCGAATAAAGTGGGTGGTTTATTCCGCTTTTAAATCCAAATAATTTTATTCCTTTCTCATGTAACCGTTTTATTCGGAATAAAAATAATTCCGTTCGCACTGCACAAGCTCGTTACGTCGCCTCTCTGACCCGGTGACGCTGCAAGATGGCGGCACGGACTCGAAAACTTTTTTGTTTTACATATAAGTGCGCTACAGGAGTTACAAACAATGAAAAGAGTGGGTGAGAGAAAACACGAAACACTAACCTTTTCGCAGAGGCAGCAGAAAGTTTTGAACAAAGAGTGTACGTCATGTACGCGGAGAGAGACGCTGCGCTGATCCCAAACAAGTGGAAACTGGACTACAACTTTTCCTCCGCTCAGAGAACATGACGTGGAGCTGATGATGTGATTCTCCAGCTGCTGCTTAAAGACTTTCATCGGAACGACTCCAAAAAAGTTAGTATCATTGCGTCCGTGGCGTTACAACAATCCCAGGAGATAAAAAAGCCACAAGCCGGTATCCCGTATCCATCGGATGTGTGTTTTTCCGGTAGACGTAAGTACGTAATGACGTATGTGCGTTCCCTTTCCTCTCACTTTCTAACCCAGACGTTAAGTGGAATAAGATAAAGCCGATTTAGCGTGTTTAACATGTAAACCTTTATTCGGAATTATTATTTCCATGTAAACCTGAAGGAAAATATTTTAATTCCGAATTAATTAATTCGGAATAATTAATTCGGAATTAGGAAACATCATGTAAACGTGGCAAATATGTAACAAAAACTATTTTTTCTTCCAAAGTTTGACATTTGCACCACACCACATTTTTTACTGACAAAGTATTGACCGTGGACCTCTTGATTCAAAAAGCTCAACTTGACATGACCGAATTGTGATCTCTTGATCTTCACTCTTCTCTTCATTATATAATACGTTTTTCAATTATTCTCATGACTTGGTTTATGGGGCTCAACCGTAGCTGCCCAATGCTGAATTTTCTTTTTTATTTGCCCCATAAAGATTCACAAAAATTACTTTAAATATTTGCTTGTCTCAAAAGAGCTATGTAATTAGTACTGAGCTATCTACAATTATAAAGCTATTATATTATCTTATAAACACTTTGCAAAATTTTAAGATCTACATGCTTGTTTTGGATTTAAGACAATCACGAGGGCTAGTTTTCCTCTGCTGTGCTGTACTTCTAAAACCACAGCCACATTCAAACTAGGTGAGACTTTTCTTTTCTCTTTCTTTAATTTCCAAATGTTGCAGTATTGTTACAGCCCCATGGTGTCGCCCTGTAATCACCTCTGATGTTGTTTTCGATCTTTTGTTAAATAGAGGACTCCCATCTTACTCATTTTTCGTTTGCTTATTATTCTCATTATCCTCCTCGTGGTGTAAATATTGTTTCGTGTTGTGATTCTGTGCTGCCGGGGGTCATGTTGGGGATGTGTGGATGTAAACAGCACGTGTCGCCTGCAGGGCTGCTCTCGCGTCTGGGTCACTGCGGTCAATAAAGAACTGACACCACACAACATGGACGGTCCCACCACAGAAGCAAGAAATAACACAGTCCTCCATAATTACAATAATGAAGTCTTTAAACGGTAGATTTAAAACTACTCCGTGCACAAATTCTCTCATTCTCAAACTGTGATAGAAGGGAAGCTAAATGTACACAGCTCACACTTAACGTCTGCATTTATATGAATGTTTCAGCTAACATTCAGAAAAATACAATAGTTTGGATACTAGCCTTTGCAAGTTATCATCAAATGCATTTATCTCTTCTCACATATCAGTTAGCTTTATTGGTCTGTGTATAGAGATGTGCTGTTTACTGTGTTTTTTTCTTTATGATTAAAAATCTAAAGTGGAATTCAATTTTGAATTACAGAGGAGTAATGTTGGAGAATTACTCCTCTGTTAGTAAAAACATTTAGTTTGGAGCAAATTTCAGGTTTTAAATAGGAGCTGTGCAATTAATTGATTTTCTATAGCAACTGTGATTATAGTGTAATCCACTAATCCTGATTATTAAGTCTTAACGGCAACAAACTACTGTTTTGCTTATTGTGTAGTCTACTTGTTTTTGTTTTTTTAGAATGATTCTATTGTTTGTTTTGAGTGTTACAACCCTGTGAATATGAGATTTTTACAAAATATTTCCCAGACAGGAGCAGAAGTGATGCCTGAGGTTGTTTTGTGGTGTTTATTTATATACAAGGTTTCATCAAAAACAAACAAAATCACATTTTATCTTTTATTTCCATGCATTTACGGCTTTGTATGAGTCAAAAAATTCTTCTTTTCACTGACGGTATGTTTAGGAGCTTGTGTATTGCACAGAGAACAAATACTAAAGTACTATTGGATTAACAAATTCACTTGTGGTTCTTGTGTAATCTATAAACAAAGGTAAAAGTTACACTAAAGAACTTTTGGTTATGTTTTCTCTGCTCATAACATCTTCAGACTCCGCCCCTCCCTTTCACTATTAGTCCCCCAGCACTGCCCAGTTAGCAGTTCTGTTTGAAATACGATTGTAGGCAGACTTCATGGACTCAGTGTCATTTTAATCTCACTGTGTTGTCATTCCTCCCTCCCTGCAGGCGGCAGTATAGACAGCGACTGCGTCTTTGAAGGAGACTACGCCGTGCCCCCTCCGCCTCTCTCCATGACTGAGGGCATGCAGCACATTCGCATCATGGAGGGCGTGTCCCGTTCACTGCCCTCCTCCCCCCTCCTCACCCACCAGGCCCTCGGGGTGAGGCTGCAGCCCTGCAAGAAACTCACAGGTAAGGACACTGCATACACCTATGTAGTCATGTTTGTGTTGAGGTTTATATTGTGTGACTATTAAAGCTTTATAGAATAACCTTTCATCATAATGAGCAATTCATTTATACTGTGTACTAAACCGGTGAATTTATAAATCCACTTTGCTGTAATGTTATGAGGAACTTATAGATTCTAACACACAAAAAGCATCCTAAATATTGGTAGAAGTTTTTCTTTCCGTCTTCTTGAGTATTTCTTGGTGGCATCACACAATCCGAAATACATGAATACATACATACTGTATCTTTTGACAAAAATTATAAAAGTTTTAAGTTTGTGTTTTCACTTAACTATGTAGTTGACTTTTCACCTCCTGAAAGTTACACAGTGCACCATTACATTCAATTCTGTCATATAGTGTCCATCTTAATGCCATTAAACTCTTAGTGAAAGACAATAATTTTGCTAATAATTAATCAACATGATTCCTAATTGCTTTTTGGTGCCATCTGACAATACTTGAACTCATTCTAAAACCCACATTTTGTATATTTATTGTAATTTTATTGTCTTGTTTTATAATTCATTAGTTCAAATGAATACTGAGTTGAAATGTTAGCATTAACATCGATTAGTATCAGGTTTTTAATCATTTTGTCTACCTTAGATCATCTTTTTTGTTCCATTGAATAGGAACAAATTATAATTTATCAGTCTAAAGCTGCTAAAACTACTACTACTACTACTACTACTACTAATCAAAGTTTTAAGGTTTAGGGTTGGAATATTTATTAAGTTGTTATTAAGCTTAAATGAATACACTTTTTGATTAGTTAAATCACCATTTGTTCGTTATGAATTAAGTCTTCATACTTAATAAAGGCTAATTCAAGTGTGTTACAAAGTGTAAAGCTTTTGCATTACTTACTTAGTGCTGGTTTTCAAAGTGATTATGACTTGATTTTTCTCATTAAAAAAGTAGAACCACAAATGTTGAGCCCTGATGGAGTTATATTATATACTGTAACTGACTAGATGTTAGAATCCACTCTATTTCTACAAAAATCTGCACTTTGCCTAAATTATTTTCAGCTGGCCTTGTTTGTATTAAATATTATTGACCTGTAGAACAATATGATGTCATCTGAAACCCAGAAATGTACTTTGTTGTTAGGTTCGTAGTGATGTGGATATGGCAGGAAACAGATGTCTGCTCATAATTCTCACATTATCGTTTTTACAGCCACAATCACTTACAGTCTCTCTTACCCACTCGTCCTGATGGTGATGATGCACTTGCAGGAAACGCTGTAATTTCCAATTCGTCTAATAAACACTGAAGGCATCACTAATTGACACCACAACAGCTGATGGGCTTCATGCTCGTGGTCAGCTCTGGCCCCTCTTCGAGCTCTTTATCCGCTAATCTGGCGCTGCTAATCGTTTCCTTCTGCACTTTTCCAGCGTCTTTTACTGTAATTTGGGGCTGTGACTTGTTTGCTGTGCTGCCGTAGGGTTCAAAAATGTTGGTTTTGCTGATTTGAGCAGGATTTGGACTTTTTGCAACAATAGAACGTTTGTTAAAGGCGTCAGATTTTGACCATTTTAAAAGGTAAACATGCTTTTTTAATTCTTTGCCATTATGAGTTTAGTTGGGTTGTGGTAATTTAATAATTTAGTCGATGTAGTTTGTTGAATACTGTTTGTGTTGATTAGTTGATTCACTCTTCTCTTTCTTTGACAAACATGTGCTCACAAATGGTATCCTGTTACATAGCATTTTCACCATTTCTATGAGATAGGGTCACACTTTCATTTGAACAGTTCATTCTTCTTATCAAAGCTGCACTGATTGTGTGTCTTCTCTCTAAGCTAATTATCCGCTGAATAAGCGTGATTTCAGTTATGTTTCATGTAATCATGATTATGATATTATCTATAATCAAGCAGCCCTAGTTTCTGTATTTTTTATTATTATTTGGGTTGTTATCAGAGCATTCAAATACACATAAGTCATTTTAATGTTGTGAATTTAAGCTTGATCATTAACAGTAGATACTTTGTTCATCATACCAACCTGATTAAGCAACATTTTCTCTGTATTTTACACAAATTGCAGAATAGATTTTGTTTTTCTTTCATGCTCAATCTAACATTATTTCATCTTCAAAAAAACATTTGAAGTTTTATCTGGTCTTTCTCCTCTGAGCCTCAGAAAACCCTGCTCTGAATTTCACCGATGTGTGATGTTATTGGGAGTTTTAAATCTATGATTTAGTTGGTTGTTGGTTGTTTGTGTCATGCGCTCTGTGTTGTCATTTTGGGGAGGTTAAGGTAAGAAAATTAAAAAAACAGCAGACTTGGTTGCTATTTTTAAATGGGTGACAAAACATGATGTATTTTTATATGTTATCTTCAAATTTAAATAAATAAACATCAAGCTTCTGGCTTCTGTCACTATAAACTACATGTATTCATTCATTTTCTACCGCTTGTTCCTGTTGACTGGAGCCTATCCAGTGACTTTGAGCCTTAGGCGGGGAAACACCTTAGACAGTGGCCAACTCGTCACAGGATTTACAGGGAGACAGATAACCATTCACTCTCTCATTCATTTAGGGAAATTGTACATTGATACCCAATCAACCTAAACATTCATGTTTTTGGAGGAAGCTAGAGTACCTGGAGAAAACCCATGGTAACACGGGCAGAACATGCAAATCCACCCTGAGAGATTGTAAGATGTTGATTTGGCTCAACCCGACTATGTTTTATTTACCACATAAATAGAAAAAAAAAACTTTTGTTCATCTGAGATTTGACAAAATCAAAAGGATATCAATATTGTAACCCAGGTATTCAATTATATGCTTTACCTCTACTTATGTCATATTTACTAGTCGATACACAATTATAAATGTCACTAAAATTGCCAAACTGAGTCAGTACAAGCAACAGTCTTTAGTAAAGTCTTAAAAATAATCATTGTTATTGTAAGTGTTACTGAAAAGTGTAGTCCAACTGATCATACACACTTTAAATCGTTAAAATATCAAGACAAAGATTATATAACTGTAATCTGTAAACAAGTACCAATTAAGCAGACTTGTAACTGTTAAAGTTATAATTTGTCTAAAAGCTGTAGTAGTTTTTGTTTCTTAAATGTTTTCTACACCAGTTGTTTTAAGTTGTTCTGTTCAAAATAAGAAGTAAAACATGGACAGTGCTCCTCTCTTCTCTCCTCAGTATCTCCAGGATCTGTGCAGCCTCCACACACAGCAGCTGAGTGGGTGGGTATGGGCCTTTAGAAGCTTGATTTAAGACTCACCACTAGGGCGCACCAGCCTCACAGACAGCACACATCATTAAGCGCTCTTGATTTTGCTCTTGGGCCTGTGGTTTTGACTTCAGACAGAATCATTTATGCGCCTCTCGTGTCTCTTCCAACGTGTAGATTTAACAGAAAAGCACATCTCAGCTGGGTTTTCCGTGCCAGCCTGTGTAGTAGTGGGACGAGGGTAAGTTTGGGGCAGTCGTATCGAATTTTACACAAAGACAATTTGTTTTTTATTCATATTTCTGTGTCTGAGCTTCCTAGCTATCTCTTGCTGGCTTTAAGCTTCCATGTTTAAATAAGGAAGAGGAGACCTGAAAATGTTGGCATAAATGTTACTGCTCTAGATTCTCCAGGCTAAAGTTTCAAGTGTTTTTTTACTGTATTGTATTTCAAATGAAGACCCCAGCGCTTAAAGGGTTTATATTAAATATTATACATCATGTTATCATGATAAAATAGAGAACATTTGTAATAATGAATAATTGCTCCAGTCAATTTAAGTTACAGCAGTTAAGTTCTGCTTCCACTTTTCAAATCTGGTTTCTGTCACTGTTCCAAGGTTTAAGAGTAATCAAACATATATTGTAGAAAGTAGCCACCATTCATGTCTGTGTTTGTCTGAGGAAAATCAGCTGCAGTGCACACTTATTCAGAATATTTAAAATTTCTACATTTCCATATGTAAAACACATTAAATCTAATCCAAATTATGATATTGTCCAGCCTTAGTCATATCGTTGTTGCTTCCCAACAATAAGATCATGGGTTTGAATCCAGGGTTGGACCAAATCAGCAACTCATGATCTCTCTGGGTAGAGTTTGCATGTTCTCCCTGCGTTACTGTTGGCTCTGTCCGGATACTCAGACTTCTTCCCACTTCCATTGTAAAATCCCTTTGTGAATGAATGAGAAAATGAAGGATACCCCAACCCCAAACAGAGACACAGGGATGGGACGATTCACTTCAGACACAATTCGATAAAATTTTTGATTTTGCAGCCACAATTTTTGACTTTGTTCGATTTTGTTAATT
The DNA here is from genome assembly GCA_038363315.1 of Mugilogobius chulae. Classification (NCBI taxonomy): domain Eukaryota; kingdom Metazoa; phylum Chordata; class Actinopteri; order Gobiiformes; family Gobiidae; genus Mugilogobius; species Mugilogobius chulae. The sequence goes on along the minus strand of CM076401.1, from coordinate 24,798,379 downwards.
TATCTACAGTATATTCAGTTTTTCTTTTACCTTAAGACACAAAATAAACCATAATACATTTTGTTTAAAACATGGCCGCTGTTTGTGAGTCAGAACTTTTTTCTCAACATTTGAACAGCAAACATATCATATTTAGTCTCAACAGTCATAATTAGTGTCCATTTTTAGAGTCGTTAACACAACATAATAAAGCACATTCATTCAGGTCTGGCACAGGTTCACACTTTGTTTCTTCAAACTGTGAATATTCTTGCATTATTGTGTGTATTATACAACTACAGAGTGTTTGTGCAAGTCAGTGGCTGCATGAGCAAAACTGATCGATTCTGGCCTTTCATTTCGATCTCTGCAAATTTCGATCAATTTTTCAAGTTTTTGATCGATTTCCCATTCTTAGAACATGCGGTAGAAAATGAATGAATGAATATAAAGCATTATAATTAGACAGAGAGTACTGATGCTAACACTTAGCGTATCTTGCTGTTGTGCTACAGAGCCATAGTTACCATGTGGTTATACCATGTGTAGTAATATAGTTTCAAAAATTCAAGTATTTAGTTTTTTTCCAGTTTTAGTATTTATTAGTGTCTGATTAGTGTCTGATTTTCTAATCTTTTGACAATGCTGCATTCTAGTAAAGCAGGGATGTCTCCATGCCAACAAACAAGTGGGAGTGGGACCTTAAAGACAGTTTTCTATTCTTAACACATTTTAAATAGGGGAAAATAGCATTGAAACAGACATTTCTGAGATTTTAGTTTGTAATGAATCATGGTAAATAAAACATTGACCACAGTTGTCCAAACCTACTTCCTGCTCTAATCTGTTATTTTTGACCTGTTCAGCTTAATGACTTTAGTGGCTCTTTGTTTTCTGTATTTTTTTTTTTTTCTTTTCTCATCATTATTATGCCATTAACATGCATCATTACCCAGGTTTGCCATGCACATCGCTCATAACTGTGCATCCTTTTAGTTGCTCTGAGGCTGATTTTAAATGTGTTTTTGCACTGGAAATGAAGCGAGAGCCGGTTTATTGTCTGCTAGATGTTTCACACCTGCCATTTTGGCTCTGCTCAAGCACAAAAGCCAGGTCTGTGCTGTGCAACCGTGTTTTTCTACAGCTTCTGAAATGTTCTTTTTGACATCGACATTACGACACTTAAATCATTAGCTGAACATGCTTGTCTTTGTGTTGATTAGTTGATGCTGTTTTTGTTGTTTGGGTTGTCATCAAATCAGGATGTGCCACAAGTTTAAATAAACATAACAGTCGTTTTCATTATGTGAAATTTATCAAAAGACTGAATTTGATCCCCAACAATGGAACTAGTTTACCAGCCTCACTAGTTCAATAGATTGCAAAGATAGTGACATACTATTCTTTCTTTTCTGAGTCTCAGAAAACATTAGGTTAGATTTTTGCGGCAATATTCTTGAAACATTGATTCGATTTTTTTTCTCCTATACCAGAGGTGTCAAACTCAGGCCCGGGGGACAAATTTGGCCCTCAAGAAGATATCATGTGGCTCCTGAGCATGATTTCAGATTATTATTGATAGCGGCCCCTTATCTTATATCGCTGAGATGTGACTATTAAATGTAATATGCACTGGAATGCAGCAAAAAGCATACAATCTGTCCAAAGTTTTCTTGTAATGAAATTATGTGCAATGTAATGTAATGCAACATAATATAATGTGAATATTATTCTGGATATACAGTAAACGTGTTATATTAGCTATATAGAGGCCCTATTGCCATATTTGAATTTAACACAGAGGGACCTATATTTTAAAATGCGGCCCTCGACCAACTCTGACTGTGATCAATTTGATCCTACCACCATTTGAGTTTGACACCCGTGTCATATACATTATTTTGCAGCCAATATAGAGCTCTATGTAAGTTTATTCCAGTATTATTTTTCTGAATATAAACAATACAGACTTTTTATGAGTGCCGTAACACAAACGCACAAGTCACAAGTCAGAACTCAATAAAATATCATTGAACTTTCATAATGTACACAACTTTTCAAGGGCCATTACCAAACCACACAGAATCAGACCAACACATTACTGGTCTATAGGAGAATGTTTTGTCATTTGAGTCAAAATTCAATTAAATCTGCCATTGTGTTTTACATGTACACTTGCCATAGGTCTCCTTTAATGGAATTTCTTCGCTCATTGTCTTTTGTTGGTGAACCTCTCCTCTCCTGCGCCTGTCTTCAGTCGGAGTCAGTCTGGAGTGGGCAGTGTTTTGTGATGTCACACGTTCCAGCTCAGCCCTGTGTCAAGCTGCGCAGGAAGTGGCGATTGGGCTGAATTAATTAAAGGGTGAGAACGCCGGGATGAGACACCTGCTCCAATCTGCTCCAGTCGCACTCTCGAGCACTTTCCACAACTTATAGAAGGCAAAGAGCACATGAGGGGAGAGAGAAGGTACCAGGGGTTTTGTAGGTGTAGGATGACACAGAGAAAACTGCTGCTGGTGCAAGATGATATCATGAGGACAGCAAAAAGAGAGGAGAAATCTTCAGGGTCTGTTTGGCCAAAAAGGTCAAAGTTACTTAGTGTTTAAACTGTTTTTGTATTGTAGAATTCCATAATACACAAAATCAAATCATGTTATCTTTTAATCATGTTAACTTATTGTTACCTAATTAAAAACTTATATGGCATTAGGGATGGGTTGATATTGATTCTTTGAGGAAATATCTGATCTTTGGCCTCCTGCTGTGGCTGCCATCACATATTTGTAGTTACTGATATTGACATCATAAAATCCATTGCAAGGCTCTTCAAATCACAAACTTTTCACTTTAGGCAAAATGTATTTTTCTTGGATAGTACAATATTCTGTTAAATTATTATGTAAATACAGCCAAATTTTTTTTAGCTTGTTTGTTCATTTCCATTTTTGATTTAGAAAATTAAACTTGATGTTTTGAGAACAAATTGGACTGACACATAGAACCTCCTCTAATAACATCAGTGTATAGAGGGATTGCATTTGTTGTGGATATGGATGGCAGAAACCCAATGAAGAATCTAAACGTATAAGCGTCAGAACAGCTAACAGTAGCCAGGTGGCTAGGGTCGATAATGGTGTTGATCTCTTTGACTAAAAGTGATTTCTGGCTTCACTGACTTAAAGATGGGACAGGTGATTTTCACACTACAAACACAATTTAGGTTTTAAATCTGACAACTTACTCTCATAAATCTGTCAAGTTTTGGTTGCAATTTTGATTTAAAACCCTCTATTCTCCAATTTAAATTGACACTGGAGAGGACCATCCAAGCTCAGCCAATCAGAACGCTGCATTCTGCTCCTGATTAGAACTAAAATTCTTTATTATTCAATTCAGACAGTACTCTGTGGGCTAATTTCTTCACAAAGTGCTGCATTTATCATAGACTTTTTGGTGGAAAGCACAAAATGTAATTATTCATTACTAAAAAAAGTCAGCTACCCCAACTTTAAAGGTCAAATTGCATCTGGACAGCCTGTCTGTTCATGAGAGTGGATCTCTTTCACTGTGGTTCTCCTCAAGGTTTCTCTTTTTCCCCCCGATAAAACTTAATGACATCACAAGGTGGAACAAAGTTTGACAATCACTGCTCCTGACAGGTTGCCCCAGTGGCATATAGCTCAAATATAGAAAAGAATTGACCCTTAAGAAGAATTATAAACATATTTCTTAACCCTAACCTTAAAATATTGAAATTGGTATTGTATCTGTACAGAGTGATTTTTTTTCTGTAGATTGTGTGCTGAATATAAATTGCTTGTATTTTTGCCATTCATCAAAAATATGCTTATGACGTTTGCACTGTACAACCAGCTTCCAGATCTAAATGCATTCTACTTGTGAGTCAATGTTCAGCAGTCATGACGAGTTAAAACCCCTCCTGAACCCTCTCCAGCCCAGGTTAGTCCTTTAATCCCCCCTGGCTGCCTCCACTTTGCCTCCGTGCCCCCGCTGGGTACCCCTCAGAGCCTCAAGGAAACAGACTGACGCGGTGTTGCCAGCGACGTGTTTTTCTCTCCGACCTCAGGGCTGTGATTGAGTGAAGACGCCATGAAAGACTTGACCTTTTTAGCGAATCATTGCGTTTCTGATTTAATCCCTGCTGTCTGCGTGGAGCCTCTCTGGGGGCGCGCATGCTTCAGGGGTCAGTGTAGGCGGCTGCACTGCACAAAGATGCCACTGAAGTGCACTCAGACCACCTCGACTGTCTCGAAAAGGCATTTAGGGTTTAGGTTAGAAGTTTCTTTCCCATGTAAGATCAATTTGTGTTGTGAATTTGAGGTACTAAAGGTTGATTAGAGGCTTAATATACATGAAAAAATGGCAGAATACATGCATTTTGTATCGTTGGTTATTGATTATTTTTTTGGATTTTTGTTCCATAAGTGTAGGATTTTTTTTTATTTCAAAGTGGAACTATTTGAAACTAAAGAGATCCCATGCCATTATAAAAACACATTGACTGCTTTGTATGTGTCATAAAATCTGAAATTATTTCAATGATTGATTAATTACAATAAATTTTGTGCCCTTAAAGTGACACTGTGTAACTTTCAGAAGGTGGAAAATTATCCCATTGCAATAATTCAGGGATATTCTTAACTGGATTGTGGGGAACAAAATGCTCCATTATTAGCCATAATTGAGACAATGCGTCTATTAAAACTAATTTTAATAGAAACTTTGTCAGTAATTTAGTGCAAAACTGATTTAAATTTGTTTTTATGGGACCTAATTGCGCACAGGAGGGATTTTAAAGTATACATAATGTGTTACATATTTAATCATAAGCCACAATTTATTATGTACGTCAGTAATTCAAATTTTATATAAAAAAAAATGCTTCCCATTCAAAATTACAGAATTGATTATTCCTGCTTCTTCATTGTAAATATTAGCTGCAACAAGCAATGGATCTTAAATAACTGGTTTATTATTGTTGCAAAGTGACTACATGAGAATTTTGAATCTCATACTTGCATTTTTTAGGCCTTGTCCACACTTGTCCCAACTCAGGCGTTTCAGAACAAATATTTGACCTAAATCACACATCATCCACATGAAGCAGGAGATTCAGGACATTAAAAACAAATATTTCTGAAACCAGGTCCCAGAGTAAAAAGATTTCAAAACTCCGGTTAGCATCTCCGCAGTTACACTGTACAACATTTTTTGTTTTGTTTTGTTTGATGACATCTCTGTTCAAGAGTCACATCTCATCTTCAAAATGTACTGACCTTTAGAAGACAGTAATAAGTCCATTTTGAAGCTTTGTTCAAATATTCCAAAGACATCTGAAATATAAATCCACTTTCTATGTCTCTTCTGTAGGTTTTAGATCCACTTTTATCATTCAGAATATTTGCCAAGTTTAAAAAAATTCTCTGCTAAGTTTCTGTTTACATTCAGCTCACTTTTCTGCGCATGCTCAGTGTCTAGTCTTCCTCTAGTTTTGTGACTTTTTTGTGTCACTGTCACAGTGCCACACTCTGATCAGTTACAGGCATTACACTGACTTCAGGCTGTTTTACTGATTCATGTGGACGCTCACAAATCCTAAGACAGCTCCATGTTTATGCAATTCGCTTTTAAAATGATCATCGTTTTGTCTTCGTGTGAACTTTCTTAGCAGTTGAACATCAGCTACAGGACAATACAAGATTACTCAAAAGTGCATGACTCAGTCTATAAAGGAGCTTTGACTAAGTAATGATGAGTGAACACTTTCATAACATGCTTAAAAACTCAGAAAAGTGGATTTTACATAACACGTTCCTTTTAACTTGTGTCATAATTTATAAAGTCTTTAGCCAAGCACCTTCTATCTCTCCTTGTTTTTTTTTTTCCATTGTCTTAAGTGCCCGTGATTGGTCCTCCTTGTGTAGATATCATTGTCTGATTGCTTTGAACTGCCATCACTGATTGCTTATTTGTTCTCTAATAATCGCTTTTCTCAAGTGTAGACCTTGTTAAGAGATATCGCCCCTGTTGATTGATTAGCGCCGCTCCACTTTGAAACGTTTAGCGCCATTTTTCCTTCATCTCTACCCAGATTACACTGCTTTTCTCCTAATTAACGGCACCAATCAATACAATTGCCCTCATGGATTCCTAGTTTCTCCCACTTCTCTCCATAGTAATTACAGTAATATGAAATCCATTGTTTTTCCTTAATGATTTTGAATATGCCAATGTGGTTCTTGCAGTGGTCACATGACGCCGTCGACTGAGATTTTGTAGGATGGTGGGATTAGCAAAGTAAACAGTGAGAAGAAGTGTTTTGTCAGTGTGTGGTGTGGGTGGTCTTAAGAGATCCTTTAAACACATTTGGTTTGGATTCTGCTTTTTGTCGGAGGCTCAATATCTGACTGAATGTGGCAAAGTAGAAAAATGTAGCTATGTGCACACACGGGTTAGCTACTTTTTGTGTTTCAATAGCAAAGCATTGGTAATACAAATGTCTGTTAAATGACACAAGTTTTTAATCATGTTTTATCATTGCTTCCTTCATCAGAAACACAACTGGAGTCCTGTCTGTGAGATACTGTTCGTTTCCCTTTGAGCTTTAGAAAAAAATGTTCTGATTTGATTTTTCTTTCAGATTTGTGATGTCATTGGTAGATTTTTGAGTGTCTGCAGCGTTAGCATATCAGACATCGGTTTGAGTATTTCTTCTGTGTAATTTCTTTTGTAGCTAGTCAGTGAAGCTTTAACTCAACTCCTGGTGTGGAAAACACATTTTTTATTAAACTTTTAAAGAAAATGATATGATTTAGTTTTGTTGCTATGGCACCCGTGCATTTTAATAAGCCAACATTGATCTGTGCACTGCCTATTTATTTTCAAAATGCTAAATTTGCGCAGGTTCATTTCTGTTTCGTTCATTGCAATGAGGTTTTCATCCTCAGTCTAAAAAAAAATTACTGGTCAGCAGTGACCAGTGAGTTATTGGTGATTTCTTGAAAACATGTTAAATACTTTAAAATGAGGAGAAATTTCACCAAAGACAAAGTGTTATAAAAAGATGTGTTTGTGTCAATCTAATGCTAAAGTCTGAGGATTGAAAATAAAAGCTTTATGTAACAGCAATTAATAAAACACAACAATTAATAAAACAATTGCTAAATTCAGTATGGTACTACACCAATTTTATTTATAGATATTTTTTTCATTTATTGATCATTGTAATGTCACAATAAATGTTTGTCTCATTTATAGATTCTATCTGATTTTTCACAATATTCTTATCTCTGCTTATTAAAGTTTAACTTCATAAAGCTAACATACATGACACAAATTGCTCTAGAATGGAAAGGTTTTGTGTTTGTTTTTATGTGTCAGTAATGTGTATAATTTTTCTGTTGTGATGTTTTTTCACAACTGTAACTACAAATTGTGGCATCACTATAAAAGGGGAGTACGCTATATACCAGGGCTGGGCATTTATTTTTACTCGAGGACCACATCCAAACTCACAATAATAGTGAGGGGCTGAACGGCAAACATTGGTATAAAAAAATCTGATTGTTGCAAAAATGTATTTGACAGAATATAGAAAACCAACACAAATAAAAGGATTGTTCTACCATAATAAACCCTAAAAATGTTTTGACATTAAGCTAATAATTTTATGAAAATAAAGTCAACGCTTAAGAAAGTTAGGATTTTACTAGAAAAATATGAAGATATAGATAGAATCTTGAAGTTTTATAAGATTAAAATAATAATTTTACACTAAATATTATCAGGACTTACTTGGATGGATTTTGCATAAAAACCCACAATAGATTTTTATATTTATAACAATGTTCCATGATCCAAATTACAATTTTAATCTCATCAAAGTTCAAGTTTAATATTGAAAAAAAAAACCTTTTTTTGCGTTTTCTCTTAAACCTATCATGCTTTTGTGTTTCTCAAAAACATGCCAGTGGCCTGATTGAAACAGGTTGCAGGCCGCATTTTCTCCCGGGCCGCAGTTTGCCCTGGTCTGCTATATTCAGTATGAAATAATAATTTAAAAAACATATTAAATATAGGCCATGCTTTTTGTTTTTTTGGTTTATATGTTAGTGTAATGTAGAGGAATGTTCATAAGCATTGTCCAAAAGCAGCAAACGGCAACAGTAACAGTCTTTTTCAATTGATTTTACCTGGGCTGAATCACATTTCAGGTAGTGACACTAGTCTTGGGGTGTTTTTTTTTTCCCATGAGGTTTGTGCTTGAGTAGTCCCTAAAAATCTATTCTCACTTTGACAAGTCTTCTACACAACATAACATTAGCTCTCCTGTCTGCTCTTATACGCAGTCAGTTTGGGACATTTCCATCTCGCTCCCGTCTCTGCCCTCCATCGCCCCGTGTGAATTATTCAAAATGACATTTGGGACGTCTCCATCTCCACGCCTCTCACTCAGCGCCGCACCTCCACAAAACTGGTCCTCGATTATTGTCATTACCCTGCGGTCTGAGCTGTACCAAATCATCCAAAACAAATTATTTCATATTGTGACATTTCCTGCTTTAGCTTGGGCTGATGATAGAGGTGGTAGTAGATAGTGGGGGTAAAGTATTATAGGTGAGTTATAGGTTAAGAGTGGAACTAAATCAGTGTTTACTAAATGGACAATGTGGACAGTAAAAACAAGTGACAGAAACTACTGCTGCTCGTTACCAATATTTTGTAAATGAAAAAAAGCTGGCACCATTTAATGGGCAAATGTTTTAGTGACGTTTTTTTGATGGTATTTATAAAGGAAACCTATTAAATAAAATTCCCTTTTCTGAGTTTTTAACGTAGTTAAAGTTGTGTTCTCTCATCATTAGTTTACCCAAAGTTGGATTGATTGATTCATGCATGTTTTAGTAATCTTGAATTGTCCTGCAGCTGATGCTCCTATAGTCAGAAAATTCCTGTCTTCAACTACCACCTATCCCCGCTCACTTGTCTCTATTCACTTGCGCTTACTCAAAATATCAGATTCTGAGTAAAACATGTAAAGTTCAGAATTGTCATGTAGACACTTTCTAACAACAATAAATAGTCCGTTTTAAATCTGTGGCTTATTAGAATTGAATTTTACACTAAAGAGGATAATTTTTATATTTTACAATGAACAAAATGTGAATTACTGATCAGCATATTCCAAAGTTTCTTCCTAAATATAGAGAAAAATCACAATAGGTATCCTTTAAGCCCAATCTACTGGCTGGAAGTAGAGCATACTCAAACCGATATTCTGATATGCTAGAACTGCGAATAAGTTAGACCATATTATTTATGGATCTGAAAACAGATAACTAGCCCATGACATCATTCAGGACAGTGTTTTCTGAGGCTTAGAGGGGAATAGTTTCACACACAGAATTCTAGCTGTGCTATTGACAGTGAACCTAGAGTTAAGAAGTTTAGAATATGATTAAAAACTCATAAAAGTGTCCTTCAAGACAAACTTGTAACACACTAGTTGTCAGCTGCAACTGTTACATTCTCAGTTTGCTTTACATATTATGAATTAGTTTACGTTTCTTTGCTGTTTGAATTGCGTCATTACAGACTTGGTCACTTATCTCTAATTCTATTGTTTATACAAATATTTAAAGTGAGTCAGGCATCTACAAAATGAGTAACATTTATGAGTATGTTATTTGAAGTCAAAAGGAACGTGATACATTATTTCATCTAAGATTTGCATGACTGGAGAAAAGCTTGTTTAAAAAAAGCTTTTTAAATGTCATATCAGTGAATTTCTTTTGCTTTGTTCAGAAGTTCTTTGTGTTTATTCGACCATCAGCAGAAGCACTATTGATGTAAGCAGCTAATTAAATAAGCCAATTGTATTGGTTTAACAAGAAAGCAGATGAGGCTGAGACTTTTGCCCGGCTCAAGCTAACTCACAAGATTATTAGTGATAAAAGCTCCAATACAGAGATAATGTTCGTCTGCCCAAAGACTTCCTGCTTAGATAATGCATTTGTTTTGAGTGCTTTGTCCTCAGACTTTGTTTGGTTATATGCAGTGAGGAATGCTCATATACAGCCTTATGCATGATTTTTGTTTTTTTCATCATGCAAAAACGACAAACTCTTTTTCAGGCTTTTTTAAAATGTGGTTCATCTACAAGAGGAGCTTCCATTCTTAATTTTGAATTTAAAGTATTAATTTTATTACCATTTTTCTTTTTCATTGAGTACTTTAGTTAGTTAATATACTGTAGCAATTGTGTATTTTTAGTGGTGGATTTGGACTGACCCTATTTTAAACCCACTATTTGGATAGAACTTGCTGAAGTGGAACCAAGTAATTGTTTTGTAAGACTCTACCCTAAGTCTAATTGTAAGTCATGTCCAAGTCCTTTGCTTTGACTTTCAAATCCTTTCAAGTCAGTTTATTAGTGCAGCATTTATCTTGAATTTTTATAAATACTGTGTATTTTTAAAGGTGCACTGCACAACTTTTTGGCAAAAAATAAACTTGAATAAATGCATGTTTTTGTCATTTATGTCTTTTTTACACTAAATAATAATACAAATCTCCATGACTTCTAAATGGACTGTAGGCCTGCAGGAAAGCCGCTCATGTTTGTTTCCATAGAAGAGCAGTCCATTTTAGCTGTTTTTTTTTTTTTTTTATATTAATGATATAAGAAAGTAGAATAGTTAACTCTATTCCTTTATGCGTAAAGGACTTTAACCTCTTGAAAGTTACCGTTTAAGAATTTCAACATAAACACTTGGTCAAAAAAGAATGTTATGTGTTTAGTTTTCATGAAAAATATAAATCAAATTATCACAAATTTTTATACAAACAAAATCATATAAAAAATTCAATGAAAAAGAAAAAAAAGAAAGTCAAAATTAAGTTAAAAAAATTAAAAAAAAAAAAAGTCACAAGTTAAGTAATTTCATAGAATTATAATTCGTACTAATCATAAAGAATGATCAAGTTGACAAGTATCAACTTTGTCATCTATTTTTCATTTTGGTTTTGATCTTTAATAATAATCAGTATCCCCTATTGGTAATATTGTCCTTTTGACATCCTTATTTTCCCTTATTTTTTAAGTTTCACTTTGGGTTGCCAGATCCTGCGACTACAACCAGCTAACTCAAAATTACTATCTGTTCTCTTCTCTGCAATCTCAGGTCTTTTTAGTGATACCTGTTTTTATTTCCATTGAATTTTAAAATATCTTTACTATTGGTTTGACAGTACTTTTATGACTCTTGGCTGCCTTTTACTCCAACTGAAAGCTTAAAACCCATAGAAATACTCATTACACTATTTACAGTCTCATTAAAGTGACAGCTCCAGATGGTATTTCCGTCTTCCCTCCTCTCAGTGTTAAACCTTACACCTGAGGCTCAATCCACGTATAAAAGTGCTATTAATGCATCTGGCTTCATGCACACTCCCTTATGCAACCACCTATCTCTGTTCATTATAATGACAATGGTGTCTTGCAGTCAAAGCCAGGCATGTGATCAACCACCCCCTCGTGTCATTTTCACAGGATTATCCTACATGTTGTTGACAAGACACTGTTCGGCTTCACTGCACTAACACTATTTTACATATCGCACATTTTCAAGCATGGATTGCCCTTAAGCTCTTTTGTTATATTTGGAGATGGTTAGGTAATTCAAAGTTCAAGTCTTGGCTTTAGAGACAGTAATGGGAAAATCAGTAATGGAGAGTAACCCTGGGGAATTTCAATATAATCACAATAAGAATGTTTTGGCAGTAAATTTGGTTTTAATGCGATACCAAGTTGATTAGAGATGGTATTGTCATAATAATCCTAATTGTATGAAAATGCTGTGAAACTTCATACCCACTGAAGTAAAAAGTAGTGACTTTTTAGAGATGTCAATTATTTTTGGCTAATCAATGGGGTTCGCCTTTTTGTATCTTGTTTTAACAAGTTTAACTGCATCTTACCTTAAAGCTGTGATTTATGTGGAAAACAACAAGACCTCTCAGGTGTTCTTATCTATTTAAAGCTAAGGTACCTGACTTTTTGTTGTAAGTTAAAAAATAAACAGACGTTCTCATTTTTACCTAAAAGTCTATATTCTATTTGCAGCATTTGCAACAAAATCAGACCACACTGTACTGGAGCGCTATTCATTTTAATTTTCCCAAGAGCCAGATTTTTACAAATATATAAAGATAATAACTTTGTTAAATTTTCTTTGCTTTTATAATTAAACTAGAGCCAGGACAAACCCAGCATTAAACCAGATGTAAAGCAATAGGATCATTTCAAGTCTAAGCTTGTAACCCAGCATTTTTTTAAAAACCAAAAATTCTCTTTTTTTTTGTCTTCCAATTATCTGTGTTCAAATTAATCTTGATTTTACTACTACTATGGTATAAACTTTTTAATTATCTGAATTGTGTCATTGCCTTTTCACATCCAGAAAGTTGCAGGCAGTATAAAATATATTTTGTAGACCAATATTTGTAAATGGGCTGGGGGCAGCATCAAATCTTTAGAGAACCAAAAAGTTGAATAGGGCTACTGTACTGTCTGAAATGAGTAATAAAGCATTTTATGTCTCATAGACAGTTGAAAGCAGAGCTATGATTGGCTGTGCTTGGGTGGTCCACTCCAGTTTTATGTTGCTTTCTGTAAAGGACATTCTTAAGCCAAAATTGCAGTCAAAAACAAATGTATGTGGCTGTTAACCATGTGCTGAAGAATTAGTGAAAGCAAGGTAGTAGTATGATTAGGTTCCCTCTTCTTGTTTTGCAGTTTGAAAATCAAGTATCGTAGCTTTAAAATGTTTGCCTTTTTAGTTTTAAGTCACTATATGACTCTTTGAGAGAGAGATTATTGTTTGGCAAGCTTTTCTTTAGTGTCTCAATTTTTACTTCTAAAGTTGTGCTAGTGGACAAAAAAACATTCATATTGTGCCAAAGGGTTTTGAGACTGAGAAACATACTTCTACAGCTTTAAGTTTCTTTGTTATTAAATTGTATTGTTGTTTCATTGTAAGGAGTCAGTGGAGTACACAGAATTTAGAGTATTGTTTTTGTGTTGCCAGACTGATATTTCAAATTTCTACTTTTTTGGCTGCACGTGTCTTCTCATTGACGTAATTGTGCGACTCGCTCTACACCCTGTTTACAGTTTTTATAACATACAAGATGTTGCCACCTGTTGTTGATAAATGGAACTGCTCTCAAAGATGTCAAAAGTACATAATCCCTTTAAAGCTTGTTGGCAACCTGCTCCGAACGGTTTCTTGGGACGCCACTCGGGGGAAATAAGTGTGACTGGAGGAGATTAATGAAAACCACTTCAAACGGATATGAACTCTGACAAAAACAAAGCGCCAACACTATAAACTGTTGCCTTGGGGGATTTTTGAGCCCCTAAATACCCGGTACAAAAACATGGCTGTGGATGTCCTAACGCTTTTTCAAGGGTAAAACAAGGACAGCAAAAAGATGCCCAGGAGAAGCATCTAGTAGCCGTTATTGAAAAACCAGCCGTAGCTCGCCAATCCCAAAGCAACGTTCTTACGAAATAAAACTAGCTAAAAAAACACAGCTCTTTTAATAATAGCCTCCCTCCCTCCATGTCTTTCTTTCTGTTTTATGCTATTTTCTTTCCTTCAATACCCACCCTTCGCCTCCTCCTCTTCCTCCCCCTCCTATCCCTCGCTCTGCCGTCGCCATGACAACAGCAGCACTGCACCATTCATCCGATCGGAGAGAGAGAGAAAGAGAGAGAGAGAGCGCAAGACCTGAGCCTCCTCCTGTTCCCTCGCACATCTATACATAACATGCTGATGCAGTCACGGACGTAAGCTGCGCGGGGACACGTACAAGTTTGTATTTTAGAATTATTTTTCCCGTATTTTCTGGTTCGATTCAAATAGTCACCTGTTTGGCGCATCATTACAAACTCCAAAGTGTCACCTCTGCTCCCAAGTGACACAGTGACTTTCCGCGTTTCTGTTTTCTCGCCTGCTTCCTCGCTTCCTCTCTCCTACCTCCTCTCTCCTCCCTCCCTTACCCACGCTTTTCCTGTCACAGCCATATCCGCCTGGCTCCGTATCATTTACTGCGACTGGACTGAACTGGCAGCACTGGCTAAGAGCATCAAGGATTGACCAACCTTAGCAGTCCGCCCCGAGGTTGCCTGCTCGTTCTTTTTTTCTTTTTCCTGTTT